>NW_004624747.1:27146081-27287595 GCF_000247695.1 Heterocephalus glaber | reverse complement strand
CCCCGCCGCTACCTTCCAGAAGCGTCTCCGCGCCCGTCCGACTGAGGCTGGAAAGATGGCGGAAGCGCGATTCAAATGCCGGAGACGCAGCCGACGCCGGCGCGCGAAGGGCGGAGCTCCGTGGGGCGGGGCAACGGCGCCGCGCCCAAACACGCAGCCCCGCGCGCGCATGCACGTACTTACGCACCCAGGTGCCGGCGGGGCGGCCGCTTCGGCTGGCCGGTGATTGGACGCTGTAGGTCGGTGCGTGCGGCGGGGTCACGTGGCAGGCGGGGGGGGGGTTGCGAGCGCGCGCACGCCAGTACGTAGGGCCTCGTGCGCCGGCTCCCGCCACGCATGCGCACAGGGCGGGCGGTGCCCCCTGTTCCCGCTGATCACGCGGGCGGCGGCCTGTGCTACGCGGGAAGGCGGTGCGGGCGGCGCGCAGAATGCGCTCTGTGCCCGCGCTGGCCCCGCGCAGCCCAGCTCCCACCGCGCGGGACGGGGACCGGACGGGCGCGCAGTCACGTGTCCGGCGCCGCAGAATGAATGAGCGCGCCAGCGTCCTCCCTGGTGCGCGCCGCCCCTCCGCGCGGTCCCGGGACTGGGTGGCCACGTGCTCGCGCAGACCGGCTGCCGGTCCCGCTGGGCGCGGGCGGCCCGGCCAGGGCGGGCGCCTCCTGGGCACCTTGCGGCGGGAGTGCTGGGACGCAGTGGCGCAGATCGGGCCTGCACACCCGAGAGCCAGGTCGCCGGGGACTCTCGGGAGACGCCTGCGGTGTAGACCGCCGGCCGCGGGGACTGAGCCGGAACGTTGCTTCCCGTGTAGGAAGGCCGAGCTTCTCGGACAGGTTAATTCTGTGGCCTCCGAAATAATGAAGGTCGCCCCTTGGGACGGAGCTGGGCAGGTCCCGGAGGGCGGTGTGACTGTAAGGCCCCCCCGCACCGAGGGCCGCGTGCCGTCTCCTCTGTCACAGACGCAAACCGCCCCACTCGGGCAGTGGTAGCCTCGGGCCGGGTGGTCCGAGGAGACGAACTTCACCTGTCGTGCCTCGCCTTTGTGGCTAAAGGGCCTTGGGAGCAGCGGTAACCACTGCCGTCCGGGCAGTGCTGCGTTCCTGGGTGGTAAGAACACGGGTGGCCCCGCACACGCACAAGTCCCGCGAAGTCTCTCCACCGAGAGCATTAGTTATCTCCCAGCACAGCTGCCGGTTGGCTGTCGGAGTTACGAACGGGTCCAAACTCAGTTTGTGAAGACCATGATCTTAGGCTGAGGCAGCAGGATGGTGGGCACAGACACATATTTGCCTGCCACACCGTGACGACCGGTGGCTCCGCAGTTCACACAGGCATTGACTCATCTTCGCCATCAGCGTGGATTGAAAACCTACGTTTAATCTGCACTTGGAAAATTTTAACTGCTTGGCGTGTGCGCGGCCAGGGGTTCAATCCCCACAGAAAAGAAGGAAGGGGAGGAGGAGGGAGGGGAAGGAAGGAAGGAGAGAAATTGCAGCCATATGTACAGGGAAGTATGTGCAGACTTGAAAAAAAGTTGCAAGCCAGGTGCGGTGGCACATACCGGTGGTCCCAGCACTTAGGAGGCTGAGGCAGGACGATCACAGTGAGTTCAATCCCAGGCTGGGGTACATAGCAAGACCCTGTCTCAAACAAACAAAGTGACATTAAATAGGAATGCCAGTGCTTCTGTACTTTTTAAAAAAGAAAAAAGTAGGGTCAGGGATTTAGCTCAGTGGTTCTGCCACCTGCCTCGTGAGTGCAAGGACCCGAGTTTGAGCTCTGGTACCAAACAAAAAAAAGAAAAAAGTGAAAAAATTTTGCAAAAGTAGTAGAACTTTCAGCGTGTCTTTCCACCTGATCTCCCGGAGGGTCAGCTTACTCGGTTTTTCATGTCTCTCTTTTTTTTTTTTCCTGAGGCAGGGTCTCACTGTGTAGCCCAGGCTGGCCTGGAACTCATGGTGATCGTCCTGCCTCAGCCTCCCGAGTGCTGGGATCAAAGGCCTGTGACACCAAACCCACTCGTTTCTCTATCATTCCCTCTCCTGCTGCCCATCTGTATGCTTAGATAGGTGTGCATGTATGATTTTTTTTAAGTCGTGACGTGTGTGTGTTTTCCTCTGGAATACTGGGTAGGAAGTAGCTCACAGGGTGCCCCTGGTGTGTGCTTCTGCCTCGAGGCTGCTGCATTCCCTCCTTGGAGTGAAGCCTTGCTGAGGGGTGTGAAGGGCTCCTCAGCAGTCCTTGATCGACCTGATGGCCCGGGAGCCAACCCAGGCCACCTGTCCCATGCAGGCGTCAGGTCCCTTTAGGTCCCTGGTGCTCCTAGGGGCCAGTCCTCATTCTCTGGCTTCCCGTCCTGGGGGGTTGGTAGTTTGGTTCCCGCAAACCCAAAGCAGCAGGGCTGGCAATCACTGATGGAAGCTTCCAGGACTGCATGCCGGAACGAACCTTTCCTCTCCCTAAGTTGAGGGTCTTAGGTGTCTGTGGTGTAGTCACGGAAAGCTGACAAACAGTCCTCTCCAGAGGTTTGTCGACACTTCTTCACAGTTCGGTTCCCGGTGTGCAGCTTGGGTAGTGACACTGCGACAAGGACGTGTGTATCCCCCACCCTGCCCTCCTAACACCCTGCAGCGGTTCCAATCTGCCTTCCGCCTGGGGATCTGGCTCCTGCCCACCTCTTCCACCCGGTCCTGGGCTCCCCAAACCCTTGCAGCCTTTCTTGGTCCTGCCTCCGCAGAGTTTATGCCCACCCCGGGCCTTTGCACTTGCTGATCCCTCTTGTAACACACACTCCTCCCCACACCCTGGCCTGACAACCCCTTCTCTTCCGCCCGCCTGGCCACCCGGGACTTCTCTGGAGCACTTAGTTATTTCCACGCCTGCTCTTTATCTTCCTTCTCTCACCAGAAGGAGCAATGTCCCTGGTTCAGCTCTTGCACAGCACCTGGCATGTAATACATGCTCAATAAGTACTTGTAGGATCCTAGGCTGCGTCACGGTTGACCCCTTCTGATACAGAAGGAGTAATTGGAGCAGCGGATCATATGCTAATAAAGTAGATGGTTCAGCAGACAGCTTAGCCCTTCACCAAGCTCGGCCTGGTTGCTCCTGCAGTCTCCATGCACCTTGGGGCTTTGCAAACCAAGAAGGAGGCAGTCCTCCAAAGCTCCCTTATCCGTGCACTCACTGGGCCCTGAAAATCCGATACTAGGCTTACAGCCCCAGGAGCTCAGGGCTGTGCGAGACGCATGTGATCTCTCCGTGTCACACGATTTTCCTGGGAAGCTCACAGATTGGTCTGATACTTGTGCTGTTCGGGCAGCTGTGTGCCTGTCTCGTCTGAAGCTCAGGACAGTGAGAGTGTCCGTGCCAGGCCCTGTTTTAAATTGCAGCTGGTTGCCACCATGCTAAGACCCAGTGGCCCTAAAACATGTCCCAGGACCCTCTGTTGGAGAGGTGGCCCCGGCCTTGGGACTGGGTCTGGCGGGAGCCTGGCGAAACCCTAGGAGAGGTCTGTATCCGGGAAGCAGGTGCGGCCTCGGGGACAGCTCTGCGGTGGACAGGCTCCGCACGAAAGCTGAGGGCCCGTGAGGGCCTGCCTCGCCTGCCGGCTGTGCCACACCTGGACAGGCACGGCACCTGGTGCACAGCTGTGTGGTCGGTGCTTCCCAGGGCTGCATGCGGCTGAGGCGCTCCCCTGCCGCTCCTGGGGCCCAGCACCACCATGTCCTTCCTTGTTTCAAGCCATTGCTTCTGTTCTTTATTTTTCAGTGCTGCAGGTGGAAGCCAGGGCCAAGCATGCCAGGCAGGTGCTGTCCACTCAGCTAAGGCCCCAGCCCTTGAAGCCACATTCCTTTTTTTTTTTTTTAGGCAAGGACAGTGTAGTCCAGTCTGGTCTTGAACTCACTGTCCTGCCTCAGCCTCCCAAATGCTGGGATTGTAGGTGTGTGCCCCAATGCCTGGCTCCATTAACTTTTGTAATTTATGGTACAGTGATTGATACAACAAAAAATGATGTTTCACATCAAAATCTACATACCCGGTTTCCTTTGAAAATCTTAAGACGGGGCGGCCTGGGCCTGACTGGGCTGCAGCCGCCTCGGGGTGCACAGCTGCTGGGCCACTGGCAAACTGCTGGTGCCTCAGACCTGGGGACTTAATGCCCCTGTGACCCTGTCATCTGACACAAGGGCTCTGCTCACTCATGGCCAGAGCCCCACACTAATGAGCCCAAGACAGGGATGGAAGGTGCACGATTCAGCCCTTCTGCCCCTGCTGCTTAGTGAGCATCCACTAGACATTTACATAAAGCACGTACTCCCCAGAGGCACGAAGAGGCAGACAGGAGTGGACTTGGTAATAGGCAGTCAGCCAGCCCCCTGTATGTGCAGGGTCTGACTAGATCCCACCAACCACAGACAGTTGGGGAAATGGCATCTGTATTCAGCCTGCAGACTTTCTTTTTTTTTTTGGTACCAGGGATCAAACTCAGGACCTTTTGCTTGCGAGGCAGGCAGCAGAACCACTGAGCTCAATTCCAGCCCCAAATACTTTCTTGTCAGTGTTCCCCAAGCAATACAGTAGAGCAACTTCTTACCCAGCAGGTGCGTTGCATTAGGTGTTATAGGTAATCTAGAGGTGCCGGGAAGATTCAGAGTACAGTAGACAGGCTGTGGCCTGTAATCCCAGCACTCTAGGAGGCTGAGGCAGGAAGATGGGAGTTTGAGCCCAGCCTGGGCCACCTGTGAGACCCTGTCTCAAAATTAAAACAAATTAAAAAGGGCTGGGGATGTGGCTCAGCATGAAAGTCCTGGGTTCAAGCTGCAGTAGCACACGTGTGCACACACATGTACACGCACATGTGTAGGTTACATGCAAATTCTGCACCCCGTTATGAGGCGCTTGGGCATCTGGTTGGGATTCTGGGGAGTCCCAGCCAACGACTGTGGGAGCTGATGCTGCTCACTGAGGGGAGCGGGGCAAAGTCAGCAAGACAGGGTGGGATGTGACAGTAAAGCCTGCTTTGTGCCAGACCCTGGGCTTGAACCCCAGCACTACACACATGCACATGCAGCACACATGTGCACACAGCATCCACACACAAAATAGATGGGAGAGGCTGCAGTGGGGTGCAGGGACTTGGAGCCTCTCCCACAGAGGGACACAAAGCCAAGGCCCCAGAGCGGGGAGAAGGCAGGAGCATTGGCGGTGCTGAGCAGAGCAGGGCAGAGGACCGAGGCTGGGCGCCCCTGGCTGGTGTGCTGGGCCCTGCTGCAGGCCAGGCGCACCCTGGGGGGGCAGGACCATGTCTCCCAAGGGTGCACAGAGTCCCGTGACCGCACCCTCCATGCCCAAGGACACAGACACAGTCTGGACCGGAGGCCCTTGGGACTCGGGCCCGGCAGGTGGCTCCATTTCATCTCATCTGCCGTTAGTTCGGGAACTGCCCAATGCTTTGTCACAGTAATGGGGTAGCTACACAGCCTCCCAAAGTGGGAAGGATTTTCAGAGCAGGTAGATGCTCTGTGAAGGCAACTGTCATTCTGTGTCCCTTGTCACTTTAGAAGGCTCTAGAATAAGAAATTGGGAAGAGAATCCTATAAGAAGTCAAAAAAACAAGGAGGCAGAGGCAGGAGGATTGCAAGTTCAAGCCCAGCCCTAGCAACCCAGTGACTCAGTGAGACCCTGCCCCTAAATACAAAGCTTAGAAAGGAGCTGCTGATGTAGTTCAGCAGTTCCCTCCCACTACTGAGACGAAAGCGTATGCTCCCTTCCAGCACGCATCTTTCCAGTATACGTTTAGTTGGATGTATTTTAGATGTCAGTGTATGTTTTCTTTTTGCATATCCTTTTATTGGTACATTTTAGGTGTACAATAGAATGACATTCAACATTGGAGACATGCACCTTTACATGATCTCTCTTGGTTCTTATTTTTTCCCCTTTCCCTGCCCTCCCTTCGACCCCTCCATCCCTCCCTATTTACAAAGACTTTGTTTCCTTTTTCCATTTTCTCATATTAATTCCATTCCCCTCTTTCCTTTCCCCTGCCCCTCCCACTTCCCCCTCCCCTTTGCCCCTTTTCTTCCTATTTCACATTAACTATTACATGTATGTTTTTTTCAGTGTTTCCAATTTTTTGGTACATTTTAAATGCTTTTAACAAAGGGACTCTTGTAGACAGGCCAGTGGCCACCAAACACAACACAATGGTGGTGTTTATCAGATAATCATGGCGTAATTGGCTTCCTAGGGCTGCCACATGGTACCACATTCCGGCTGCCTTCAAGTGACAGCAGTGTACTTGTGGTTCCGGAAGCCCAAGGTCCAAAATCCTGGCGCGAGCAGGACAGCTCTCTCTACAGGCTGCTGGCGGGACTCTGTCCCTGGCCGTCTGTTCCCGCAGCTTCTGTTTTGCTGTCCCTTGGCTTTGAGGTGCAAGGGTCTTGCCATGACGCCACCCTCGGCTCACCTGGCCACACCTGGTCACCTGCAGAGGTGCAGGGTCCCACGGCGGCAGCTGCTTGGGGACACAGTCCCACCCAGAGCAGAGGTCAGCTCATGGTGGGCTTTTATGTTTTGGTTTTTTTTCTTTGGTACCAGGGATCGAACTGGGGACCTTGCGCTTACGAGGCAGGCGCCAGAACCACTGAGCTAAATCCCGGGCCCAGCTCATGGTGGGCTTAAGGTCACTCCCCCGCTGTCTTCCCTGGGTCCCAGTGCCTCAGGGCCTGGGTGCGTGCGGCATTGTCTCCTTCCTTCCAACTGGAGCTTTGCACACAGGGACTTTGTTCCTGGCACTTCACATTACTGAGGAGGATGTAGTGGGTGCCTGGGGTGCTGCTTTCTATTCCTGTCTGCTGGAGGTGGGGACCTTGTGTCACTCTGCCGCCTGAGCTCTCGTGTGCATCTTCATCCCCAACACCCATTTCTGCCCAAAAGGTGCTCCTCGGAAGCGAACTAAGGTAGCCTTCCCAAGCATCTTTCTCTTGAATAACACAAATGCTCTTTAAAAAATAAACCTGGACACATTAACCTTTTAAAGAGTTTGATGGGCCAGGCGTGGTTGTGCTCGGCTCCAATCCCAACACTCAGGAGGCAGAGGCAGGAGGATCACCCTAAGTTCAAGATCACCCTGGACTACATAGTGAGCTCAAGGTGTCCATGAACAGCTAAATGCCCAAAGAAAGTGTGGGATATTGTAGGAGGCTACTGTCAGATGTGTCAAAGCCAGGTGTCTGAGGGCACCTGAGAACGCGACTCTGTCATTTAGCACAGGTGCTGGATGGAGTTTGTTATAATAATGAATCTGCATGGAAGACCATGCATGTACCCCATAGGTATGCAAAGTTGCCCAGAATGTTTTGTCCTCCTGTGTCCTAGCTAAGCTGATAAAGAACTACTGTAAGTTCTGTGCTGGAAATTAAAGTTTGGTTCCTGGTTTCTTGTGATGTCTGCTCTATGTGTGTTCTTTTTTTTGGGAACCTTGCCTGACTGGGTCTTCCTTCAGCCCCTGCCCTGACAGATATACATGGTGGAATATTACTCAGCCATAAAGAATGAAATTTGCAGAAAAATGGGTGGAACTAGAAACCATTGTGTTAAGTGAAATTAGCCAAACTCGGAAATGTTCTGTGTTCTCTTATATGAGAAACCTAGAAAATACTTACGCATGAATCAGTTAATTAAACTACGGAGAGATGTCAGGAGGCCAGGAGGTGGACTTCTGGAGACCGGGAGAGGGAGAGGGAGGAAAGGGAGAAGGGGTATTGGGATTAAATTGATTAAGATGTGGTAAATGCATTACCAATTTCCCAAAACCACCCCTACCAGTATGTAGTACTAACGTGCACTAATAAAACATATTAAAATTAAAAATTTAAAAAGCCAACACAAAGCCAGGCGTGGTGGCACAAGGCTGTAACCCTAGTACTTGGGAGGCTGAGGCAGGAGGGTCATCGTGAGTTCAAGATCACCCTGCACTACATAGTAAGACCCTGTCTCACAAAACCAAAAAATAAAAGTAAAATAAAAAGCCAGCATCACTCTGTGGAGGTCAGCCGTCCAACCCTGGTCTCCCTGGACTGAAATCAGGGCAGGATCCCTGGCGGCTCCAGGAGAGACCGGTTTCCTTCACTCTTCCTGTTTCTACCCCACCCACTGACCTTCCTCCAAGTCCCCCTCCAGCCCAGGGCCGTACCACTCAGCCTCTCTGCGCTGTCCTCCCCTGGCCACGGCCAGACAGCCCTGGCCTCTAGGACTCGAGTGGCCAGGCAGGGTCACCGGGCCCCTCGACGTCTCTGCCACTTTGGCCATGTGGCGGAGCCTTCACTGTGCCAGCGAATTGGCACGGACACCTGCAGGCCACTGCTCCCAGCCACGGGACCCCTCGGAGCCGGTGCCCCATTTGGTTCCCAGGGAGGAGCTGGCACGACTGCCGTCTGGCTTCAGGGAACATTAGGAGCACCATGCTGTCAGAGCCTGAGGAAGGCAAGTCCCGCTCACATGAGGGTCAAAGGACGCCCAGATGCACCCCAGAAACCCCAGCCAGTCTCCATCAGGGCCGTCCTGTGTCGCCTGTCAGCCAATCCAACACCTGCTGGTCGGCCTCCTCAACACCCTGCACAGCCCCCAGTCCCTGGTGAAGGCCTCCTCGGGCTGGGCAATGCCAGTTTAAGAATTGCTATCTGCTCAAACTCCTTCTCCCTCCCCCCCTTCCCTCCCTCCCTCCCCCCCTTCCCTCCCTCCCTCCCCTCACTCTCTCTTTCTTTTGGTTTTTTTTTTTTTTTTTGGTACGGGATGGAACTTGAGTACTTCCGCTTGCAAGGCAGGAGGCGGAACCCCTGAGCTAAATCCCCGGCCCTCTTTTGGTTTTTTGAGATAGGGTCTCATTATGTAGCTCAGGCTGGCCTCCAACTCTTGGTGATCCTCCTGTCTCAGCCTCCCAAGTCTGGGATTACAGGTGTGAGCCACCACGCCCGGCTTGGTTTTGGGTTCTTGGTGATGGCATTCTGATGGTCAGGTGGGACCTCAGTGCAGTTTCAGTTTGCATGTCTCCCGTGACTAGAGATGTTGAACATTCTCCTCGCACACTTTGGCCCTTGAACTTCCGAGAGGCGCCTCCGTTCCTCCGGTTGAGCCGGAGCCCAGGCTACCCCGTTCCTGCCTTTCTCGCAGCACACGTTCGGCAGAGCGCAGGCTGTTGTGGGCTCTGGGGGAAACCAGAGCAGGCACGGGGCTCAGGTTAGAGACAGAGAAGCTTGGGCCTCGGCTTCCTCAGCTCCGCACGCAGAGCTTCTAACACCTCGGCTCCCCGGTGCGGGGCGGAGTCCTTGCGCTCCCCTCCAAGCTCTTCCACCCAGCCAGCGGCCTCGCCTGGAGGTTGGTGGGCTCCGCCCACAGCCCCAGGCTCTGGGAAGGGTGGGGCGGAGGTGAGCTGGTGGGCCACGCCCCCTGCTCAGGACGGCCTGGCCTCCGGTACCTCGCCTTCCCTCCGCCCGCTCCTGGCTGTCTGACTTCCGAGCGGTGGGCAGAGGCGGCCCGCACACGGCCTGCTGGGCCTGCTGCTGCTGTTTGCCTTGGGGCCCTGCCTGCCCTTCCGTGGGCGTGCACATCTGTGCACTCTGCCCAGCGCCTCCCCAAGGGAGGGCCTTGCTCACGGCATGTAAGGTGCACAGGGACCCACACGAGGTGCGCAGTGCTGCTGGGCCGTGTTTCTGACGCGCCTCGTGTGACGGCAGGAGACCCGGAGCCGAGATCCAGAGAGATGAAACAGCTGTGGCCACGCAGCACACAGCCGCCCAGCCACCGCTGTCCTGTGGGCGCTGGACACACTGAGGTCATCCCTTGATTAGTAAAATTTTGCCAGATGCGCTGTTCTCACTGGGCATAGTTGAGCCCGCCTGTGGCCCCAGCACTCGGAAGGCTGAGGCAGGAGGATCACAACAGCTGCCGAGGCTAGCCTGGGCTACATGGCAAAACCCTGTCTCAAAAAAGGGGGCGGGGCTGTTCTCTCAAGGTGGGGAGTTCTTGGGCCTGACCGTCTTTCTGAAAGTATTGCTTGTCTTGCTCAGTCTCCGAGTTCCTCGGGGGAGCAGCAGGGGGCGCTTTTCAATGTTTTATCCATTGTACGAAGCCGATTTTTCACTGCCCTTTGTAAGGTGATCTCGTTCCTTCTAACGACAGGCCGAAAGCCTTCCAGTTTCCATGACTTTTAAACATTACAAATGTACTAGGCTCCCTCCGTCCCTTCCCCCTTTCCTTCCTCCCTCCCTGCTGCTGCCTGTTAGTCCCGTGGTTGCCCGGACTGAGGATGTTCAGGTGGGCGTGGACTTCCGGGAGCGCAAACAGGCTGCGCAGCCCTGAGCTTGCTATAAACCCGGTTCACTCTGTCGTGTGTTAGAATCGAGGTCACTGCAAACAACCACTGTGCCTGCTGAGTCGGGTTGGATGAACCCGACCAGGGCCGGGGGGAGGACTAGAGACACTAGTTTTTTTGGGGTTTTTTTCTGCGCTAGGGATTTGAACCCAGGCCCTCGAGCACCCCACACCCAGCCCCCCACACCCTGGGGGAGAATTCCAGACTTCAGGAAAAGCCTGGGAGCGAGGTCTGTTTGCTCTGTTTTAGGTTCACAGTGACTGGGGAGAGAGGGAGGCTGCGGAGATGGGGCTTCCCTCCTCTTCCCTTGCAGCTCTGTGTCGCAAGGCGCTGCAGGAGCCAAGCACCTAGTTAAGTAGGGACTGTTAGTTTTCTATTGCTGCCATAACAGTGATGGAAGCCCAGGGGCTTTAGACAGTGCAGGTTCCCTAGCTCCTCCTGTTCAGGAGCGGAAGCCAGGACTGAGATCCCCTGGCCTCAGCGTCTGCCCCCCACCCAGCTCCCAGCGATCTCTCTGGGGCTTTGCATGCAGCCCCGCATTCCAGGACTGCACTGCTGGGCCCAAATCCCTCTGAGCCCTTCTTCCGGGTCTTTTCTTCCTGCTAGGGAAAGTCCTCTGCCCTTGATGGCGTGGCTAGCTAGGTCCAACTGCTGATCATCCAAGAAAGTCTCCTTGCGTACTGCAGAACAGAGTCACAGTTTGGGGATGTGGCCGTGGGTTTTATTCAGGGGCCCAGGGCTATGCTAAATGGCATTTTGTTGGGCTGTTTCTCTCTTTTTCGTTTTTCTAAGATGGTTCACTGCCAGGAAAGATGCCTTTCAGTGTCATCTAGGTCCAGCTCACAATGACTGCTGTCTTCCTCTCCCATGGAGGTGGTCACCCCAGGGCCAAGCAGAGTCCTTCCTGGGATGCCGCTCTCTTTTGGTTTGGTTGATCTCTTACAGGAGCCCTGTGAACTCACTATTGTGATCTGACTGCTGTTCTGCCCGAGACCTCTCGGCTGCGCATGTGTGTACTGAGCAGGGACAGCAATGGCACAGCTCGATGGGCACCCGCGGTTTCATTCTTCCTCTGGCAGGGAAGGAAAGGGCTGGCTGTCAGTTCCACACTCTCCAGCGAGAGCCTGTTACTCCACTATACGGAATCATTACTGGGAGAAAGTGGTGAAGCCCGCTCGGGGTCAATACTTTCTGGAGATTACAAATGAAAGAGGCTGAGGGAAGGAAAGGAGCCTGAAAGAGAAGTGCTTGCCCCAGCAGGAGCCTGCTTGGGGGAAGTCAGGGAGAGGCCTTGTGGAGGGAGAGAGAGTGCTGGGGTGGAGGGTGTGGGCATGGAGCACTAGACAGCCAGGCCAGAGGGTTGTAGGAGCGGCCTGTGGATGGTGTATCAATTTCTTTGAGTCTGCTTTGGGATGCCTTGATCGAGACTCGAACTACTGTAATTGCTTTCAAGCGTGGGGTGCTGTTTCTCTGGCTGAGGTCCACAGGCACTGGACCCTTGACGTCCTGCCCAGGATCCAGGGGGCATTTGTGCTGTCTGTGTTTAATCAGATTGACAGCAGCACTTTCTCATTATGAAGGCAATTTCTGGAGGAAGCCTTGTTAGGGTTGTTTAATGCCCTGATTCATTTTCCACACAGTGTAATCTTTTTTTTTCTTTTTTTTTTTTGGTACCGGGCATTGAACTTGGGACCTTGCGCTTGTGAGGCAGGCGCTGGAACCACTGAGCTAAATCCCTGGCCCCTACACAATGTATTCTTAAAAGATCCTGATGTCTGCCTGTCTCATTAATTGCACATAACGTTACCTTCCCTGGGGCAGAGGTGGCACAGGTTGGTTACTTTTGCCACTGGGACCCCTTTGCCCTCCTCCAGCTGTTGGCACTTTCCTTTCCATGCAGGACGTACCTTGTCACACCTTTCATTTTCTTTTTGGTACTGGGGATTGAACTCAGGACCTTGCCCTTTTGAGGCAGGCGTTGGAACCACTGAGCTAAATCCCCAGCCCTCACACCTTTCATTTTAATTGCAGAAGTTCACTTGAGGCACTTCCTGTCCTGGGTTGTCATGTGACCCAGTGGTTGCCCTTGATGACCAGCGATTGGGTCAGTGCTAGGCAAATGGCCAGAGTGGACCCAATTGGAGTGAAATTTGGGGGGTGATGAGGTAGCTCCCTGGAAGTGATGCACCTTTTCTTTTCCAAGTGACTTCTTTCTACCTGGCCGGGAGCTCAGTACCTAGAAGCTGAGCCTCAGGCTATGTGGGTGTCTGGATCAAGCCCCCTAACTGATTGGGGAGCTAGTTCTTTCCCAGATACACGTCACAGCCGACATTTTATTCAGTCATCTCTTCACTCACACACTCACTCGTTGTAGCCTCCATCCTTGGAGAGTTACGGGCTGCGTGCAGGTAGACGTGTGTGGCCTTTTCTTTTGCAGTGTGATTTACCCAGGCCACACTGCTGGGCATATAATGTTTGTTAGGATTTGAGTCTTTCATCAAGTTTAAAGTAACTGCCAATTTTGCAGTAGGCCCTTTTACACATAATTTTTATTTTACTGATTCTTTCCCCCAAGTCTAGTTTCCCTAGGCAAGTGTTATGGTTTAGATCTAGGATGCTCCCCCTAAAGCCTCATGTGCAAAAGCCTTATGTGTCCAGAGGCCGGGCTTTTGGAAAGTGATTGGATCATGGGTTGCCATACTCAGCGGATTAATCCATTGATGAGTTCATAGCTGAATGTACTGTTAGGAAGTGACCTGGTTGGATGAGGTGGTTTCCTGGGCTGTGCCTTTGGAGGGCGCATCGCTCTGATTTCCTGGTTTTTTCTCTTCTTGGCTGCCACAGTTGAGCAGCTTTCCTCCACCTGTCCATCTGCCAGGCCCTTTCTGCCTAGAGCCAGTGACCATGGACTGAACCCTCTGAAACTGTGAGTCAAAAATAAATCTCTCCTTTTTAAAGTTGTATTTTGTCCTAGTGATAAGAGAGCTGACCAATACACATAGTTTTGTTTTTTCTTTTACTGATAAGATAAAACTTTTCAATCCATTTTTTCAGTTTGTAATACATTTTATCACATGTAGTTTTGCAGTTTTATTTATTTATTTATTAAAGGGGGAAGGGATTATTTAGCTCACAGTTCGTAGAGGTTTCAGTCCATAATTGGCTGCCTCCAAGGTAGGGATGGCAAACAGGCATCAGAGAGGAGAAACAACATGGTGCACACAAGGTAGGTTTTGCTGTTTTAAAAATGTTGTGTTATTTCTGAGAGTAATAAATATTATAAATTTGTTGAATAATTTGTATTTGCTGTCTACGATTGGCATGACAGATTAGTTGAGCACATCACAGTCTCTTGAAGCAAAGAGGATTTAAAATGGGAAATTCACAGCTTTTCAACTTGAAAGCTTTATTACTACCATTTCACAGAGGGAAAAACTTGGGTTTGGAGAAGTGAATCTTTGAAGTTACACAGACAAGAAATAGAAGAGTTCATAGTCAAGTCTGAACACCCATTATTTTCTTTTATAAATATGTGTGTGCCTACACCTGCGACAAACCTTGTAGTCATTGGTCACAACAGTGAGCAATGCAGATTCAAATCTGCTCCTTTGGGAGTGTTTTAGAAGTAGCCTAACTCATGGTCTGTAACTCTTGTCTATTTTAATGCTGGTAGCAGTCGATCAGGGCTGCTTCTTTGAAGAATCTGAAAAGGAAATGTGCTGTGGCACAGGAGTCCTGGGGTGTGTTGGCCTCAGGGACTGCTGGCCATGGATGCTCCAAGGCGAGAGTCCAGGGCCAACCCCTCCCTTTAGAAAAATCCTCTGTCAAGTTTCCGTCCTTCATATTAACTTCATTCTCAGACATGTTCTATATAGTTTTCTCCCATCCAATTTTTAGACCATAATCAAAATAGAGAATTTTTGTTCAACTTACATGCACCAGGTTAGTGTGACTCAACTTACGAACAAACCTGGCCGCGATTCGGCGGGAGGGGCAGGTCTGCCTGGCCCCACTCCAGGGTGGCCTGGGATCAGCGTCCTGTGCCTGCTGTGGACTGCATCCCGGTGGGTGGGGACTGCGCCGCCCCACCGCCTGGCGAAGCCGAGAGCGGGGTGTGGGTCCCGGGGGGTGGGGCAGACCGTCTACAGTAAGAACTGAAGGGGTCCGGGGTGCAGTTCCGTGTGAGGCGCTGAGATGAAAAATAAAAAGGGGCTCAGCATTGTGGGACCCGAAACCGCGCCGGCTCGAGCTGGTGGCTTCGCTGAGCTCTTCCTTCTTCCCTGAACGGGGACCTTTTGACACGGAAAACTGGGCTGATCGCGGGGAACAGCACCTCCACCAGCCTACACTGTAGCCCGGCCAGGCCCCGCCCCGCCCCAGAAACCCCGCCCACCGCTCGGCCCCCGCCCACCCCGCAGGAGGCTCCTCTGGGAAGGGTGGGGCAGGCGGGTTTGTTGCGCATGCGTAGCGCAGGGGCGCGGTTGCCGTGGCAGCGCCCCCCCCCCCGCGAGTGAGGGCGCAGCCGGGCGCCGACCGAGGAGCGCTGAGGCGGCAGCGCGACCCCTGAGAGGCCGCGGCCCGGCCAGAGGCGGCGCCGAGCAGGCCTGAGTGGAGCGGCGCGCCCGGCGGCGGGGATGCGGGACCGGCTGCCGGACCTGACGGCGGTGAGCGCCAGCGGGATCGGCGCGGGCCGTGGGCCGGGGGTGCTGGGCGGGGCCTGAGGCCGGGGCTGCGGGCGGGGCCGATGGGAACGCGGTCCAGGCGGGTCTCGGGGCTGGGGAGCCTGGGGAGGCCCTCTTGGGAAGGGGCCTTTCGGGGAGCACCCCGTAGCCGGTTGGGTGGAGCCAGGTGGAGGCCGGGGCAGGGCGGTCTCCTATACCGGCGTGGCTCCTGCAGGCTGGGGCCTGATGCCACCCCGTGATGCCCCCCATGTGGGCCGGGGTCTCGGTGCCCCTGTGTGACAAGGCGTGGCCCAGTCTCCTGGGAGGAGCAGGGCTGAGGGCTGAGGCCTGCCCGGCTCTGCCGTTAGCACCGTCGGAGAGGCTGTGCCATGCCCCCGAGGGTCCCCTGCCTGCTGCTGTGTCCCAGGTCCGGCACAGGGTCCTGCCCCAGCGAGTGGACACGGGCCCAGCAGGTACCGTGGCTCCTGTGTCCCCAGCAAATAGTGTGCTCAGGCCGTGAGGCCTGAGCGCATCCGTGTCCCCTGACACCCCTGGATGGGCCTGTAACCCCGGGGCTTGTGCACACCCTCCAGCCCTGGAGTATTTCCACTCTACACTGACACAGCAGCTGTACCTATCTGTGGGGCCCAGGGCGACACTTCAGTGCACACGTGCGGTGTGTCCTGACCAGGTCGGGTGGGTAGTGTGTCTGTCACCCGGATGGAGACACTCAGGATCCTCCTCGAAGCTGTTCTGGAGTTGGGAAGCTCAGTTAATCGCTGTGACCCCCAGGCACCCTGTAGTGCCCCAGGGAATGGGAGGTTCCTCCTCTCCAGCCACACCCCGAGTCCCCAAGACTTCCTCACTCACCCTCTACCCAGCCCTGGTTCCCTGTTCTCCTCCTCACTTCTTATTTTGGGGGGGATTGGTTTTTTGAGGCAGCGTCGCTGTGTAGTAGGGCTGGCCCTGAACCCACTATGTAGCCCAAGCTGGCCTCTAACTCTTGGCGATCCTCCTGCCTCAGCCTCCCGAGTGCTGGGATTATAGGCCTGGGACACCCTGGCAGGCCTTCCTTGCCGCTTGTTTGAGATCAGCTTTTCTGCTTCCCTATGAGCCAGGGCACTCAGCACTTCTCTTTCTAGCTGGGTATTCTTCACCTTCCAGAATGACCTACAGTTCAGTCCACATTTCTGCAGGTGATAGAATTTTCTTCTTCTTAATGGCTGAATTCTATTAAAGGTGGGGTGATTTCTGATGCCTCTGCAACTGCATGAAGATGACAGTCCTGTGACTGGGACAGTGAAACTAGATGAGTTTTTACAGGCTGTGTAAGAGCTAAAACTTTTTAGGGACACAAAGTAATTATGTTTTTCCCCTGTGGAAAGTACAGAACTGCTGCCTGATGGGTGTGACCATTTGTTTTTCCAGTGTAGATGCAGCCTCTGCCCTGGAGTCGCTTTGGCCTAAGGCATCCCTGGCGGGCCAGGAGTTAAGCTCTCTCCCTTGCTCCTAGAAGGCTGGGTATGTCCCCGGGTTGGGAGAGGATCTATAGAGTGCCCGGCCCTCTGTCGGCCTGCGGGAACTCTGGCTGGGGAAGACACTTTACCCTCGGGACCTTGGAAATCGTGCGTAAGACTCCTCCCAAGGGAGTTCCGTTGTGGTGACGCTGCTTTCCCCCTTTTAATGGGAGTTTTGAGGTTCCCTGCACACCGAGGACCAAGGCTGCATGCAACATCAGTCATTGTGGACTTCCCTTTGGAAAATCCCCAGCACTGCACAGCGGGAGCTCCCCGTGTTCGGTCCCACACAGTGTGACAGCCATCGCTGTTTCGTCAGGTTAGCAAGGCTTGTGTAACAGAGGAAGCAGCGAGGAAGACGGGGCAGCAGGATGTGTGAGCAGATGTTCCTGGCTCGATTCTCTATTCTCGATTCTTGGACAGCACAGAAGGCAGTTAGTTATCAGTTGCTGCTCAGGCCACCCCTTCCTGACCAGTGATAGGACCTGCAGATGCGCTTGCTCCTGAGTGGGGGCCTTATCTGGTCTAGCGCCTTCCGCTGCTGGGCCCAGCAGCAGTCTAATCTGGGCAAATGACTTGTAAACTCCTCAGTACTTTAACTCTCCTGCATGGTTTTTTGGTTTGTTTGTTTGTTTCTCCCGAGTGCTGGGATTGCAGGTGTGCACCACTATCCCGGCACCTCCTGCATGTAAAGTGGAGATGGTACTTACACCTTGTAAAGGGAGTTTTGAAATGGAGTTATTTAATGTGTGAAGCTCTGTAAGAAGGTGGGTGGGAGGAAGCGCCCTATTAATATTTGATATTTTTCATGTTTTCAGGAAGTTCTAAGAGCAGCTTTCTCTATGTAAAATAGTTAACATTGAGCTTTACACCCTTAAAGTTTAATGATTTCAGTATTTAAAAACCCACCTTGATGCTACCAGGTGCCTTGTTTTTTTAAATATGTCATTTCCAGGTGGTTTAGGGGTAGTTGAATGCCTGTTAGCAACCATTTTTCTACATGGCTGATAGTTTTGTATTTGATTCTGGTAGTTAGAGCAGCTCATCCAGTGACCAAAGGAGCAAAGTGTTTGAGACGCCACTGGAAAGTTTTCCTTATGGCTGTTAGTGCTTCCCTCTGAGAGAAAGGCACCACCCGTAACTGCCTGGGAAGGACTTAACAGTTGGTGTGTTTAAAGCAGTTTACAGTCACACATTTTTATGGACAGGTTTAGCAGCTTCTAAGCAGTAGGTCACTTTGAGGAACCTGCCTGCCCTGTGGGTGCCCATGATCCCCCAGGCTCCACAGCCAGCGCTGAATTGCTTCCGGGGTACAGAAGGTCAGGGGATCCGCCAGGAAGATACCTGACGTGCCAGGTCTCTGCTTTTCTGGCTGGGGGCAGGTGGGGCTGAGAGGACTCAGCGTGTGCTGTGGGCACTGTGTGCAGGGAGGGGCGTGAGGCGTTCAGAGCAGGTAGCCAGGCCTGAGAAAATGGGCCCAAGTGATACGCTGATCACCTTTCTAACGCAAGTTCTGGATGCAGACGGACTTGTCTATTAAAATCCGCGGGGCCTGCAGATTTCAGCTGAGGGAATTGTTTGCATGAAAGTGAACAAACACTCCAGCTGTGTGGCACTCATTAAGGGACCTCAGCGAAATGGGAAAAGTACTCTTCATCCTTGGGATCAAGGCAATGAATTACAAACACTTTTTCTGAGAGCAGGAAACACTACCCAGATATGTTTCTATCTTTTGACAGCTCATATTTGTACATGCAGTGCAGAATGTTGTAAAGACTCAAGATTCTAATTCTGAAAATAGGAACCTTTAAGACAGGTACTTAGGAGGCTGAGGCAGGAGGATCATAAGTTCAAGGCCAGCCTGGACAACTTGGTGACTAAGCGAAACCCTGTCTCAAATAAAAAATAAAGGGCCAGGGGTATGGCTCAGCTCTCCATGGGCTCAATCCCCAGTACCAGGAAAAAAGAGGAAGTGCCAGGCACGGTTTCAGACAGTGCGGTGGAAGCAGGCGTGCGCTTTGCCTTCACGTGGCCTGTGGTGGGGTGGCGGCTGTTGTAGGAAGCAGAGCGCCTGAGCCCAGCTGGCTGTGGGCGCCTGGACCAGCTCACGGGGCCTGCCCTGGAGCTGGGGGCTGGCAGGCGACTAGCTCACGAAGAAGGCAGCAGACCGGGCCCTGGGGAGGGCAGAGCAGAGGGTGCAGTGGGCGGAGCACCCCGTGGGCTTCTTGTGTTCCTGGTGATCTTGTGGGTGGAGGCTGCCCGGCTCCCAAGGTCAAGCCCATCCAGGTCCTCTTGGGGTCCTCTGTCCGGCCGGTTCCGGTCCTGGTCCTGGTCCTGGGGACAGTGTGGTTGGCCCAGTGGGGGCAGCGTCTCCAGCCCTGTCGCCTGTGGGCTTAGTTGTCACAGCTGAGCCCTGGGGCGTCCGTCAGGGAGGCTGGCGGTGCCCACGGCCTGGCCCAGAGGGAGAGCAGGGAGTGGAGCGGGCATGGTGTTTGTGGCCTTGGGGCCTGCACAGCGGTGGCCGCGTGCGGGGTGGTGTACACTGTGGACCAGGCAGCATGGCGGGGACGGGCCGCATGGAGCTTCATGTGCAGCTCCCCGACATCATGCCACATGGGTCAACGCAGGGATCCCAGGACTGTCAGGGACAGGAACAGAGCGGCGGGAGCCGATCCTGTGCACAGGCCTGTGTCCAGCACCCTTGGTCACGGTGCCGGGACAGGCAGGTAGTGGGCTGCAGAACCTGGAGCAGTACCACTGCACGCTGCAGCATACAAGTGCGGGTGGTTCTGGAGGAGCAGGAGAAGGCAGTGTCCCAGTGGGCGCGTAGCATGCCGACTACAGCAGCCTCTCCTGCGTTTGCTTCTGCCCGCCTGTTTCTGCCCCAATGGTTGCGTTTGAGAAAGAGCCCAGTGTGTCCCAGCAAAAAAGATGCTTCAACCGGGAGACATACTTAGGGTGACGCTTTGTGTCCTCCCAGTTCTCCTTCCACAGCGGCCCTCGTGCACCTGGGGGAGAATAGTGTGCAGAGGGGGCCAGGTTCTCCCGGCCCTCGAGGCCCCTTTCTGCGGCACTGGGGCTGAAGCAGGGCCGTGCCAGGCAGACACTCCGAGGGCCACAATACGGCCTGGCACTGTGTGGCCCTCCCTGAGACCCCGGGGATGGGAGAGGCCCAGCCAGCGTGACTGTCCCACGAGGGTCACCGCCCTGGTGTGAGAGACTGGACTACAGGAGGCCCTGGGTCTCAGGCCAAGGACAGGACCTGGCTGTTTCCTGGGTCTGAGACTTGCAAATTCAGGTAGAAATAGGATGGAGACCTGGAGGCCGTATAGAAAATACATTCCTAGTGTGTGGCTCTCAGTGTGCAGGACTCGGGGTGACAGGTGATTTCCCAGCAAGTGGAGGACTTTGAAAGCCACGCTGGTGTGTGACTGGGGCCACCCCTTGGCAGGGCAAGGTCCTCGCCAGTCGGTCATCCCCTGGCCCCTGCCCCTGTGAGGTGGGGGGTGCCCGCTTCCCTCGCTGCTGGCAGGAGTAGTTTCCCTCTGGGCTGGCCCAGAGGGGCTCAGGGTCCCCGCTATCCACCCCACAGGGTTTGCCTGCCGCAGCTGTGTGCCGTGGCCGTGGGGAGGCCTGGGAACAGGCAGGCTGGAGCTGTGGTGACCCTAGGACACTGACTCAGTGCTCTGGCTGGGCGCAGGTTTGGATTTTCCCTTACACCAAGGAGGGCAAAGCTGCTGTGCCAGCCCTGAGCGGCCATCAGAGCCGAGAGAGCAGCAGTGGGGTGCTGTCCCGTCCCGTGGTCCTGGGGCCCAGCTGCAGCTGCCAGCAGGACTGCAGTGTCGTTCACATGTCGAGTGTCGGCTGAGCGAGTGGCTGCTGCAGCTAAGGGGGTGGCGTTGTGTGCTGGCCCTCGGCCCCCAGCCCAGGCCTGAGTGACAAGCAGCTGACCACGGGCCCAGCTGCAGTCCCTGTGCCCGGCCACCATGGAGACAGCAGGAGTGGAGGGGCCGGGGGCCACAGATCCTCCAGAGAGGGGCTCTGTGCTGGGCTGGGCGGGCCAGGTGGGGTCTGCAGCCCCACCCTTTCTCCCCAGAAGTGGTGATTGGGTCTTGTGGGGCGGCGGTCGGCATGGGGGCAGGGCGGCCCTGTGCTGCCCCCTTCGTGGTCTGGAGCAGCCCACCCTGCTGTTGCCACATGGCCACTGCCGGGGGCGCCATGCACTGAGTGGACGTGCGTGTCTGGGCTGGGGAGCCATGGAGAGGCCCTCGGGGGCCCGAAGCCGTCCTGCAGGCACTGCTGCTCTCCGAGACCGAGACTGGCTCTGCCCTGCCCTGCGTGTGGCCTGGGGAGAAGGCCCCGAGGCAGCCCTCCCTGCTCCGGGCAGCAGCATCCTGCTCCCTCCCATAGCCGCTGGACGTCTGTCTCCCACCGGCTGGCCTCAGCTGCCCCGTGGGCCGGAAGAGGCTGCTGTGGACTCTGAGGCCAAGTCCACTTAGCCTCGGTGAGAGGCCTGGGTGACAGAGAGGGAGGGTTTGTTTTGCTTCCTGCACACAGTTATTAGATGTCGCAGATGTTTCTCAGCCGAACTGTAGCTCCCTGCGTGACAGTGGCTCAGCTGGGTGCTGGGCTCTCGCTGGAGCGGGGGAGGGAGCCGTGCTGATGCGGGCTGCCCTGGGAGAAGGCCCAGCAGGCCAGTGCCCCCTGCCCGGCATGGTGCACTTGGGGGCCGTGTCACAAGGCCCTAGTAAGCATCGCTTGGCTTGGATCCGAGCTCCTGGGCTTTATCTGTCCTCTCTTCCCCTGGCTGTGCACAAAGCTTCTTTCTGGCTGACCTGGACTTCCCATTAGATGCCTTTGCCTGCCTGGCAGGTCGGTGTCTGGGGTGCCAGCTCCTGGACATAGTCAGCGGCCGGGCGCTGTGGCCGGCCGGCCCCGGGCTCTGTAGCCACCGGAGTGGGCACCTCTGGGCCCAGGATGGCGCCTGGGCCTGTCTCCCCCTGTGGCGTCTCAAGCTGACCAGCAGCACCACCCCAGCTGCTCATAGTGATCCTTCGGGTTGCTCTTGTCCCTCTGGGGCCCTCACCTCCATCCTCTGTAGGGTCACAGTCTTCTGTAGGGAGCCTGAGGGAGCCTGCTGGTGCCCGGAGCGCTCTCCCATCCCTGTGTACTCTGGGAGGTCAGTCGTGGGCTCAGCATTTTTAGTCTTGTGTGGAAAATAGAAATGCACGGCACGGCAGTTTGCCTCCTCCAGGATCACGTGGCCTGCATCTACTGAGCGAGTGTGCAGAGCCAGAATCTGGAAGCCGCCTGGGCCTGCCCCCCCCCAGGCCCGCCCTCTGCTGTCACTGGGTCCTGTTGGGGCGACACGGTCACAGTGGGGTCCGGGGTGCGGCATGTGGGCGGCTGCTATGCTGGTGCTGTGCCCATCCAGATCTTCCGGGTCCCGACTGCTGGTGTCTGCAGCTCACCATGTGCGCCTGTGTAAGGATTTGAGAAATCGGACACATCATACATTCCGTATTTTCCATTTCAGTGTAGGAAGAATGGCGATGACGACGCGATTGTGGCTGCTGAAAAGGACCACTTCATGGATGAATTCTTCCGTCAGGTAAGATCATTTTCGTGAGGCCGAGTTGAGCACGTTGAAGTCGCGGTGCCCTGGCACAGTTCTCTCATGCTGGTGCATGGCGCATCTTGGCCCACGGTGACTGTGGGCTGCAGGCCGCGTAAGTGTGTGCAGGCGGGCACTGTGATGCTCGCGGGCCCTGGGTCCCTGGCAACGTGCTCCTCAGCATGGCCCTGTCACTGTGCGTGGCTGCAGTTCAGCAGTTGCTGTTGAGTGAGGAAGTTCTCTGGGCCGTGAGCACCCCAGGGTGTCAGCTAGCCTTGGGGCAAGGGGAGCGTCCTGCAGGAGGCCCAGATTGGCGGGCAGGCTGCTGGGGAGGCTGTGGTCTTGGGCTGTTGCGGGCCTGGGCTGCTGCCATCCTCTGTGTCTGGGGCAGGGCAGCCCGGCGGCCCCTCCTCCATCGGCGCTCGCTGGGAGCCGCTACCTGGAGGTCAGCGAAGAAGAGTTTTGACTTCACCCTTTCTCTGGCCCTGGATCTCTCCCACACCACGTCCTTGTGATGACTTCTTTTTTTTTTTTTTTTTGGTACCAGGGATTGAACTCGGGACCTTGCGCTTGCAAGGCAGGCGACTGATCCACTGAGCTAAATCCCCGGCCCAACTTCTTATTTCTTGAGTGCCCTAGCATCATGTGGCTGTGTTGATGGACAGTGGTGTGGCCATCCAGCTAGTGCCAAGCTGCCGTGAGTCTGGTTTTTTTTTTTTCAGACAGGGTCTCTCTGAGTAGTCCAGGCTGGCCTTGAATTTATAGTGATCCTCCTGCCTCAGCCTCCCACGTGCTGGGATTATAGCCGTGTGTCTGAGTGTGGTGGGCCTCATTCTGATGCCAGTTTAGGCCCCAGCTTTTGTTCAGTAGTTGTTCTGCAGTTTGTTTCTGTGAAATGACTTCTTAGAGAAACGAAGGTTTGTTAATATGAACTCACTTTTAGGAAATGGCATTCGGATCTTAAATATCATGCAGAACACTGTGGAGAGAGGGATTTTGGTCGTGACAGTGACAGGTAGAGCCTGAAACTCTCCTAGGAGGGGCTGGGCTCGGCTTTTGAGCAATTCTAAGGTGCAGAGAGAAACCTCATGTGGTGCAGTGCACTGGCCCTGCTGTCCCCATGGTGTGCGCTCCAGGCCAGAGCCACTTGGGGCTCCTGCTGCTGAGACGTCAGTCTCGTGTCCAGGACTCCCAGGGACCGTGGGCCCCACTGTTCCCTAGCACATGCGCCCCTAAATGGGCCTTCACAGTGGTGTCCTCAGACGTACCCCAAAATGTAACCAAATCCAGAGCCTGTGACTGTATTCACCTTTTAGCTCCCCACTTCCCAGCATGCTCTGGTGCCTGCGCTGGCCCCTGGGGTGCCAAGGCCCCGTGAAGAGGGCCGTGGGGCAGGGCTGTGTCGTGGCTGAGGTCAAACAGCCCCGCCCAGTCCGGTGCCTGCAGCCTCGACCTCCTCGATCTCAAGTCCTTTGGTGGCAGTGGTCCCTCATCTCCGGCCCGCCAGGGGATCCTGGGTCATTTCTGCCTCGGGGCCTCGGCACGCCTGCAGTGGCCTTGGGCTCCAGGGTTGGGATGTGGATGTGGACAGCAGCGGGAAGTGGGTGTTGAGTGTATTTAGGGTGCTGGGAAGGGGGACCGGCGGGGCTCTGGCCTGAGGTCCCCTTTGGTGTCTCTGTGGGGACACTTGTGACTGTATTGGGGACACCGAGACCCAGGATGACTGCCCCCCTGAGCCCCGTAGCTTAGTCATAGGTGTGGTTTCTCTTGCCACGAGGCAGCATTGGTTCCGGGGTCTCTTCTGGGGCCACTCCCCAGCCTCCCCAGTGACGTTCGAAGGTGCTCGTGGGAGCACGGTGTGTTCTGAAGCAGATGTTGAACAGCTCAGGCACTGAGAGGCCAAAGGCAGATTCCCAGGATGGGCCATGCCAGCTGCTGAGGTCCTTGTGCAGCAGGGTGACTGGCGTGTACCTCGACTATGCTCACGTCGCTGTTGGGTGGCCCCAGTTCTGAAGGCAGGTGTGTCTCCCTGGCGCCACCTTTGGTGCGGTTTGGGCCCGGTGGAGGGCGCCGAACATCCCGTTAGGGTTTCTGGCAAGGACCGACTGATGCTCACTTAGTCAGGGAAGTCGGCTGTTGATGTGGCTCCGGGCTCTGAGCTCCGGGATGTCACGGTGAGCATGGGAAAGGCTCCTACGCGTGCAGTCGGCGTTCATCTGCTCCCCCTGCCTGCGCTGTGTAGGCAATGGCGAGCGATAGCAAAGCTGAACTTGCCGCACTCTGACGACTGCTGTCCCTCCTAGGTGGAGGAGGTCAGAAACAGCACAGCTGAGATAGCGCAGTACGTGGAGGATGTGAAGAAGAACCACAGCATCATTCTGTCTGCACCAAACCCGGAAGGAAGTGAGCTGTGGGCTGTAGAGTGGGTCTGTCTGTCTGTGTGTGCATGTGCGTGTCTGCCTGCATATCTGTCTGTCTGTCTGTCTGTCTGTGTGCCGATGTGCCTGGCACTCCGGCTGTGGTTGGCGCAGTCTCACCAGCCTCGCTTCACCCTGAAGAGTGGGAGTTGCACAGACGGTGCCTGAGTCCCCCTTGGCACCCCGAGGCCTCCGCAGGGGGTCCCAGGCTCCCTGAGCAGCCCTAGTGCACTGCCCGGGGCCTGGTGTTCGAGGTCCCTGAGGACACGTGTGACTTTGCAGAAGTTGGGGCGTGACACGGATCGGGGTCTGTGCTGTCCACAGTCAAGCCCTTGTGCGTTTGGTGCGCGGTTGAATGTGTGACAGCAGTTTAAGGGGGGGGTCAGCTGGGGGTGCTTTGGTCCGAGGGGAGCTTTGGCGGGGTGGGTGTCTGCTGTGGCAGCGTGCGGCCCGAGGGTGAGCGACCTCGTGTGTCGGTGTGACGGGTTGACTGGGGTGATGAACGTGGGGAACTTTACAGGGTGTGTGGGTCCCCACGAGCCAGGGTCTCCCGCTGGAACTGCCTGGAGAATGGGTAACAACTGGGAGTCTCTTTGCGCTGCCTTTTCCGAGTTCCGGTTTCTCCCGGCACTGATCTGTGATCTGCTGAGCCAGCGTGGGCCACACCTGCCTTTTGTTGTTGATCTTCTCGGACGGGCGGTGTCTTGATGTTACCGAAAGCAACACCTGCTTCCCATTTCATTTTCTGTTGGTTTGTTGGTAGGATGCAGAGATGCTATAGCACTGTGTGTTGACCTCCTGTCCCATCGCTGTACCGAGCTAGTTACTCTGATCATTTCTCCTTGCATAGAGAGCTCTCACTAGGGCTTACTGTTTATGCTTAGCTGACGTCTTCACGGATTGCAGCTCTGTTAGGCAGGAGTGGAGGTGGGTGATCATCCTCAGTCTTGGAGGAAAGGCACAGCCAAGGCTTTGTATTCCATACATTGGAAAAAATAAGTAGCTGGTGGGATTCAAGTGAAAAGGAGCATACTTTAAAATGCTAACCCGCTGGAGGGCCCTGCTCTGACACAGGGCCATTTCACAGAAGGAGCGCCTGGCTGTCTCCCCAGCGCCCCCCATGGCCCTGCCCTCCAGGGGCTTCCCAGTGTCACATCCCTCCCCAGAGAGCTGCCAGGTCCTCCCCACTTCTGCAGCCCTAGAACCCCACAATGAAGACGCTCATTTCACCTGTCAAGTCCAGGGTTACACCCAACGTTTCACATGATATCCTGTTTAATTCCTAGGCAAATTTAATTGGGATAAATATCTTTTGAGGAGTTTATGTCCAGACCAGTTTTCTGCCCAGTGAGAGCAGACACACCTATGGTGGTAAATGGACTGTTTCACAGCAGCCCTTCTTGGCCTGAAATGCACCGCAGGGCTGCTTTTGTCTTTCAGGAACCACGGAGTAGGAAGCGGGGCCCAGCTGCCTGCTCAGCTGCTCTCTTCCCAGTGGTAGCCCTGGACCAAGTGCCCAGGACAGGCCTGTCCCCTCCTCGAGGCCTCCCTACCCTGTGTGCCCAAAGAATAGATGGCCCTGCTGGGCTGGCGGGTGTGGAGTCAGGGGCCCCGCCCACCCCGCCCCACGGCAGCTGCTCTCCCAGCAGTGGCCCAGGCGCCTCTTGCTGAGGTCCTGGAGGGTGACTGTCCCTTGCCGTGGTCCAGGAGCTGTGTGAACGCTGACCCTGCAGATGGGAGAGCTGCTGCTGTGCGTGACGGAGCGGGGTGCAGGCTCCAGTGCTGTCCTGGTTCCTGGACACCAGGGGCTCCCCAGCCCTGCTCCCTGGCCCAGGAGGCTGGTGTCAGGGGGATGCGTGAGACTCCAGGAGCTGCTCGCCCAGCAGGACCTGATGGGGCCCTGCCCTTCACTCCTTCCCAGGGCCATCCAGTGCCGGCAGCATTTTAACCCCTTTCTTTGCTCGGAATCAGCGGAGCCAACTTCTGCTCACGAGAAGCACCAGAGCCTCTGAGCACAGCCTGGAGGTCCCTCTGCAGCCCTGGTTGCCTGGCTGCCCAGGGCTCTCTGCAGCTGCCCTGTTCTGGTTCCGTGTGCTCTGCTCCTTGATCAGATTCAAGGGCTCCACTTCTGGCTCTTCTGGAAGCGCAGTGGGATCGCGTGATCCCCTGTTACTGCATGTGACCTTTCCCTGTGACCTTAACCCAGGCCACTGATGGGCTGCAAAGCTGGGGAGCAGCACAGGCGTCAGGCAGTGTGGGGCACAGGGGAGGCTGCTGGGAGGACGGCCAAGCCCGCCTGGGCTGCAGGTGGGACTGGGTCTCAGCTGTTGGCTCATCTGGGCTCCACTGTGAGCTGGTGGGGTTCAGACCTGCAGTGCAGGGGCCTGCAGAGCGGGCACCAAGCCCTGCCCACGGGAGGGGCCAGTGGGAGTGGGCCGCCTGGGTGTTTGGAGTCTGCTGCTCTCTGTGGTTGATTGGCCTCGCTTGAGTTCAGTGCTGTAGCTCAGATGCCTTATTTTAAATTTTAAAGAAATCAAAGAAGAGCTTGAAGACCTGAACAAAGAAATCAAGAAAACTGCTAACAAAATTCGGGCCAAGTTAAAGTGTGAGTTTAAAATTTGATTATCAGTGGTGATAGGGATAATTACTATTTAGTTTTTTCTTTTTAGTTTTTTATTCTCTTACATTTTCAAAAATTGTGACCATGTCAAAACAAACTATTTGTGTGTATTTGGAAGGGCTACTACACATCCAGTGAAAGGAAGCATTGCTCATTCAACTCCTGGGCTTTAAAGTCATTTTGAATAGTTCTTGTTCCTGCCATTTTGGCATTTGTTAACTTGAACTATAGTTAAGTTGGTTCATTTTGGTTTTTTGAGACAAAGTCTAGCTGTGTGGCCTTCAGTTCACTGTGTAGCTCAGGCCGCCTCAAACATGCAGCGATCCTCTTGGCCCAGTGTCCCTCATGCTGGGATCACAAGCGTCCGCCACTGTGTCTGGATTTTTAAAAATTTTAGATATCGCTCTGTGTATGTATTTATTTTTGAGATGGGGTCTCGCCCAGTTGCCCAGCTGGCTTTGAACTTGAGAGATCCTCCTGTCCCAGTTCTGGTGAGAAAGGAAAGCAGTTTGGGGTTTGGCTTGAGAAACTGAGCTTTACGTGGAAACTTCTATCCTGTTTCCTTCCAGCCATTGAGCAAAGCTTTGATCGGGAGGAGAGCAGGAACCGGACCTCTGTGGACCTTCGCATCCGCAGAACCCAGGTGTGACTTTGCCCACATTGGAGGAGGTGATGCAGGGCAACCGGTCCTTTCCCCTCCTGCAGACCCAGCAATGCCGCCCTGCCACGCACACTCACCCTTCTGATCCCCTGGGGAGCGGAGTCCCGTCCGTCCTTGCGGGGGGTGCTGTGTGTGGGTAGCAGGAGGAGGCCGGGTGTTCCGGTCCCCACGAGTGGATGCCTGCAGCACAGCAAGGTCGCGGTGAGGTAGGGCTGGGGCACGGTGGGGGGGCTTCTGCATTGTTGGTGGGAGGTGAGCTAGTAAACCCGCCAGGGAAATCAGCATGTGGACTCCTCAGAAAGCTGCACATAGACATTCCATTCACCCCAGCTCCACCTCTCCTGGGTACCTTCCCCAAAGAACTAACGACGCCATATTGTAGGGGTCTGTGCACACCCACGTTTATGGCAGCCCAACTCCGAGCAGTTAAACCTTGGAAGCATCCGTACATCCATCGAAGATGAACGGATAAAGAAAACATGGTGTATGTGAGCAGGGGAGATAAATCTGAGTCATTTGTAGGAGAACGGGTGCACTTTGAGACCATAACAACATTCAGTGAAATAAGTCAGACACACGAGCACAGACATCATGTGGTCTCTTAGACGAGAAACTGAATGTGTGAATCATTTAAGCAACAAAATGAAAGATACTATGAAGCAGGGAGGTAGCTCTGCCAGTGGGAAGTAGCGACGCAGGGGACAGGAGGGAAGGGAAGAGGAAGTCAAAAGGATGCAGCTGTGTTGTGCACGGCACAGCACAGCGTAATGTACGGCAACGCGGACTCGTAACAAATACAGGAAAAACAGTCCATACACACACAAACGGCTTCAGCCTGCCCTCGCCACCGCAGGGTACCCCAAGTGGCGGACACCCCAGGAGTACAAACCCCAGCCCCAGAGCACGCACGAGTGCCTCCTGAGGGCCCGTGCCCTGTTCTCCGAGTTCTTGCTTAACTCTGCCTAATAAACGTTTCTGGCGCCAGGTCAGCAAAGGCCGCGCATGTCAGTTCTTTACCGTAGATTCCGTCCCAGGCTGTGCCCCTCTGCCCTCCCACCCGAGGTGGGTGCGCTGGCCCAGCCCTGGACTGTAACGCTGGGACACGTTGTGCCCATGGAGGCTGAGACCACGCACTAATGTCACTCTCCCGGCCACCAGCATTCTGTGCTGTCCTGGAAGTTCGTGGAGGTCATGACGGAGTACAACGAAGCCCAGACTCTGTTTCGGGAGCGGAGCAAAGGACGCATCCAACGCCAGCTTGAAATCAGTGAGTCGGGGGGCGGGACAGGGAGTGTGCCCCCCAGGGCCTTGCTGCTGAGCAGTCTGACTCCACTCTGCCTGCAGTGATTCCACCCATCTTGACCAGTATTGTGAAACTAGACTTTTCCTAGCGTCCTTGTCCACGAATCAACCAAACCTATTACTTATGTACAGCCCACCGAAGCTTGAGTGAGGGACTTGAAGTCACTTTCCAATGCCCAGAACTCTCAGTGCATGCAGCCGGGGGTTAGGAAACCCCAGGCTGTGTCTTCAAGGCCGCTGTCTGCGGCGGGAGGCGGGTCACAGCGCAGTGCGGTGGCCGAGTGAGCTCGGGAGAACCACTGTGCTGAGTGCTGCTTCTCACTGATTCTCAGCTGAGCCGGGGAAGCCGCCCGATGCCTCAGGCCTTCTGTGATCAGTGCTGGGGCCCTCCCTTGTACCCTCAACCCTGCCCGGAGAGTAGGGACCCTGCTGGGGTGTCAGTAGCCCGTCAGGGTGGGTCGCTGCTCGCAGCAGCAGGGGGAAGGCGCTGAGTGCCTTTCCGTCCCCAGCCGGAAGGACCACCACGGACGCGGAGCTGGAGGAGATGCTGGAGAGCGGGAAGCCATCCATCTTTACCTCGGACGTGAGTGTGGGCCGGGCTCCCACCGTGGGGCCCCTCCCACCCCTGGCTCACTGGGGCCCTTTGCTCTGTTTCTCCAAGATCATCTCAGACTCATACGTCACCAGACAAGCGCTCAACGAGATCCAGTCTCGCCACAAGGACATCATGAAGCTGGAGACCAGCATCCGTGAGCTGCACGAGATGTTCGTGGACATGGCCATGTTCGTGGAGACGCAGGTGAGGACGACGGCTTTGAGCTGGACCCGTCCCCCTCGGTCAGGGAGCTGGCACCGTGGGCCCGGCTCAGAATTAACGGTGGTGTCCTGTGTGATGCCGGGCGCCAGGCACAGGCGGAGCTTCCCAGGGTGGGGACGCTCGTCAGAGTCAGTTCGTTCTGCCCCAGCCTTTCAGACAGCTGTGGCCACACTGGCACTGCGTCCTTGGGGAGTTTGCAGGGGAATGTACGAGGGTTTGTGCTGGCATGTCAGGTTAAGATAAAAAGGGATATGAACATGGAGCATGTGTACCACACATGTGTGGACCTGTACTTGTGTGAACACACACCGCAGGAACTCAGCCACTGAACGGTGTTCCCAGAGAAAAGACGCACCCTGCAGTCTAGTGGCACTGGGCCACGGCGTGTAGTTTCAGTTTGCTGCGAGGAGCATTTGCGGAGCAGTCACTGGGAGAGGGGCTGGAAGATCAAGCCGCCCGGGCTCCAGCTGCGGCCTGAGAGCCGTGCTGCCCGCCCAGCAGCCCGGGCTGGGGAGCGGCGGGAGCGGAGGTGTAGGGCTCTGTGTCCTCTGCCCGGAGCTGCTCGGCCTGCCCACGTCGGAGTTTGTTCGGCTGACATTTTGGCTGGTCGCTGGGCTGGCGGCCGCCCACCCCAGGTGGCCCCTTGGCACATTGCCCCGGCGGGCTTCCTGAAGGCAGTGCCAGTGTGTGCCGAGCTTGCCCCGGTGGTGCCGGCCAGGTCGCATCCCCCTCAGCACCAGCTGGAGAACACCGTTTGCAGAGGAGCCTCACGGAGTCCGTGCAGGGCTGGGGCATCCCAGCTGGGCCTCACTGCCCTGGCACCGGGTGGCTGGGCAAAAACTGCCGCTCCACGCAGAGTGGAAAGGGGGTCTGGGTCCGCTAGCGGCTTACTCACAGGGGCAGCCACGGGGAGCCAGCTGCACAGTAGGACTAGGTTAATTTTGTAATTACCGAAGATTTTAACAGATGCCATAGCTTTTAGTTGTTCCCGTCCCACGCCAAGGGCGCCGTGAGCATAGCGTGGCTCCTGTTCCCTTGGAAGTGCGAGTAGCACAGCTCCCGGCTGTGGGCAGGGCTGGCGGGGAGGGAGCGCTGTGCCTGTTAGTCACCTGTCCGTCCTTCTTCACTGCTCTCCTCTTGCTGCCGCAGACTTTGTCTTCTGGCGCGCAGAGCCCAGGTAACGTGTTCCACGCTGCTCTACCACCTCCTCCTCCTCCTCCTCCTCCTCCTCCTCCTCCTCCTCAGCATCCTCAGGAGCCCACCCTGCCTCTGTCCATCCCTCATCCGTGAACACCAGGCAGTCACTGCACTGAGTTTCCTGACATTTTAAAGTGATGTTTGCCCGTTGTAAACGCTGTCATCCTCGGTGTACAATGTTTTGCGTGGTCGTGAAACATTCATCCACCTAGCACAGGCTGCCTCTGTCCGGCGCTCACCCGGGAGACGCCCACGGTAGAGGATGTGTCTGCCCGTGTCCATGTCCAGGTCGCACTCGGTCCATTGCATGGTACTGGCTCGTTTCAGCCATCTCGCCCTCCACCTGGCTGCGGGTACAAGCTCCACCCCGTGACACGCGCATTCTGTCTGCATACACGGTGTCCTGCTGCACACACCCCTGAAAATGGCTTCTGAGGCCGGTCCTCTTGTTTTCAGGGTGAAATGATCAACAACATAGAGAAGAACGTGATGAACGCCACAGACTATGTGGAACACGCCAAGGAGGAGACAAAGAAAGCCATTCGGTACCAGAGCAAGGCCAGAAGGGTGAGTGGCTGGGAAGCGCTGAGTGTTTTCTCACCCTGTGGTTTCGCGTTGTTAGACACCAGTGCCACCTGGAAACGCAGCCCGGAAGTAAAAGTTCCTTCAATAAATGTTATTTTAAAACTGAAACGGTTCTTTTTGGGAAGAATTTTATAAACTTTTCAGGCAAACTGAACATAAGCTATTTCATGCTCTAAGCCTCGAAAACCCTTCCCAACCTCTGGCCAGAGCTGTCTCCCTTTTCCAGGTTGGCTGAGCGTGGCAGGCTGAGTTCTGTTTCCAGTCGTTCCTGGGAGGGGCTTGAGGCCTCTGGCTCGGGGATCCCCTGGAACTCTTGGCCTCATGCTGTGTGGCGAGCGCTTCCTCTGTTAGGCTGTCAGTGGCTGCTTTGGTCTGGAGGGACGGGGCGCTCTCCGAGCTGTAGGGCTGATGCCCTATGCAGTGCCCTCCCAGGCGCCCCCGGGGGACCGAGCCCCTCCTTCATGCCCACCGCCTCCCCAAGCCTTGCACCCAGGGCAGAGTTGAGGACCCCTCCTGCTGACCCAGGGCCTCTGGCCTGGGTGCTGGGGGAGCCGTAACATTTGCACCTGAATCCTAAAGGTGTTAACGTCACGCCATTTGTGAATGAACACTCTCCTGGAAACTGTGAAGCTACAAAGCCACGTTCCCACGGAGAGACTGACTCTGAGCCAGGTGTGGGGCTGCATGCCTGTGAGCCCAGCCTGGACAACCTAACAACTTAGTGAGAGCCTGTCTCAAAGTAGAAAGTAAAAAAGGACTGGGGATGTAGCTCCGTGTGAAGAACTAATATTGTCAAAATGGCCGTATTACCAAAACTGGTTTACAGGTTTTCCACAATACCAATCAAAATACCAACAGCGTTCTTCAGAACTAGAAAAAAAATCCTAAAAGCCATACGGAACCAGAGGAGACCCCAAATAGCAAAAGCAATCTGGGTAACAAGAGCAGTCCAAGAGGGTTCACAATCCCAGATGTCAAGTTGTATCGCAAAGCTGCTGTGATGGAAACAGCCAGACACTGACATAAAAACAGGTGAGGGTCAGTGGAACAGAGTAGAGGATGCGGAAGTAACCCCAGGCACATGCAGCTATTTGATCTCTGCCAAAGGGCTAAAAAATAACCTGGGAGGAAGACAGGCCCTTTAATAAATGTGCTGGGAAAACACTTTTCCTGTGCAGAAGACTGGACCTAGACCCTTATCTCTCACCATGCACTGCACTAAAATCAAAATGGATCAAAGACCCAGATATTGAAACAGAAACACAAAATCTGATTGAAGATAATAAAAGAGGCAGCACTCTTGAAGACCTAGGTGCAGGCCAAGACTTTCTGAACAGGACCCAGTTGCATGAGAAATAGCACAAGGGAATCAGCAGTGGGATTTATCACGCTAACTGCTCAGCAGCTTGCTCCTGCCTCACTTTTCCCAGCGTCACTTGGGCAGGCGCTGTTTCAAGCAGTCCATTTGTGTGTTGAATAAATTTGATAAAATTAATTTTATGTTTTGTTTTATTATCTTATAAAAATTAATGAAAAAATATACAATTTTTTGCCACCTGGTATTTAAATAATTTACAGGACTGGTAAGTGTTTAGTTAAAAGCTTCTGCATTGCAGAGGAAACAACCAACAGAGTGAAAAGACAACCTGCAGAATGGAAAAAATTTGCCAGCTACTCCTCAGAAGACTAATGTCTAGAATATACAGAGAATTTAAAAGAAATTAGGCCTCCCAAAATAAAAGACCCCACAAAAAATGGGCAACTGAAAAGAACAGACTCTTCTCAGAAGGGGTACAAATGGCCAATAAATAGGTGAATAAACAGTCAGCACCACTGACTGTCAGAGGAATGCAAATTAAAACAGCACCGAGATTCCACCTGCTGTGGTTGTATTTAGATGTCCCCCAAACCCTGTGTCATAGGTGGAGCTTTTCAGAGGGGCTGGATCTCGGGTGTGTGATGCTGAGATTAAGGGTGCCCACCCTGGGTGAGTGCTGCCTGCCACAAGGGCCTGGATAGAATATAAGGGATGGAAAGAGGAAAGAGGCCTGCTGCAGTGCTGCTTGTCGCTTGCTGCCTGCTGCCTTCTGCCTGCCCTGCCCTGCCATGGACTGTTTCTCCTCTGTGTTGCCCCTCTGCCATGCTGTGCCACCTTGGAGCCATGGCCTTTGAGTCAGGACTATGGATCGAAATCTCTAGGACCTGTGAGCTAAATAAACCTTTCCTCCTTTAACTTTGGGCATTGGATGTTTTGTCTCAGCAACAAGGAAAATAACAAAGACACCTTCCTTCTCCAGAAGGAATGGCTGTCATCAAGAGATCAAATGATGGGCCGGGGATTTAGCTCAGTGGTTTTGCTGCCTGCTGCGCAAGCGCAAGGACCCAAGTTCGATCCCCGTACCAAAAAAAAAAAAAGAGATCAAATGATAACAAATGCCGGTGAGGCTGCAGGGGGGAAAGGACCTTTCTGCACTGTTGCTGGGGATGTAAACTAGTGCAGCCTTTCTGGAGATCAGTGTGGAGCTTCCACAAAGAACTAAAAATAGAAATTCCATTCAGCCCAGCCATTCCCTACTAGGCATTTTCCTGAAAGAGTTAAAGTCGTCCTGTTATGGTGATCCATGCACACCTATGTTTGTAGCAGCTCAACGAATATTAGCTATATCTTGGAAGTGTCTGTATATCTACCCTGAGATAAAGAAGTATTTATATACAACGCAGTACTGTTTATCCATAAAGAGGTACAAATTTGAGTCATCTGTGGGAAAATGGATGCACCTCAAGACCGTAATTAGTGGGATAAATCAGACTTGCAAGCTTACATGCGCTGTGGTCTCTCTGATATGAGAAAGCTTAAGTATAAGTGACTCAAAGAGCAAAACAAGAGCACGGGAAACGGGCCCAGGCATTTTGCAGATGGGAGGGGCTCCAGAGCAGAGGAGGGAGTGAAAGGGATTAGGGATGCACGTGTGCGTGTACCAGTTCCCCAGGCGGAACGATTCGTTCGTTGTGGAGTGGCATTTAATATTCACTGCGTGTACTAATTAAAAGAAGAAAAAGGGAAGACAGGGACTTTGGCGCCAGAGCGCTCCTTGCCTGGGTTGCCTGGGTTGCCTGGGTTGCCTGGGTGCCGGGCCGCCTGCCTCTGCACCTGGGATGGAGGGCCGAGCCGGAGCCCGGCTACTCCTGGGCAGTGTGGCCCCACCGCCCCAGGGTGCCGGTGCCCGCGGGCTGTGCCCCAGCGCTCCGGCTCGCACGTGAGTCCCTCTGGAAACTCAGTGTCACCCAGGGGCCCGGCAGCTGCCCCGTGGTGTGGGTTTGACAACGCAATGTGCTGGGTGACGGGTGTCTCGTGCTGTGGTGTAATCCAGTCGCTTTTCTTTGACAGAAAAAGTGGATAATTGTGGCCGTGTCGGTGGTGCTGGTGGCTGTCCTGGCGCTAATCATCGGCTTGTCGGTGGGTGGCAGTAAGTGACTAACCAGCTGGAGCACGGACTAGCTGTCCTGTTGGCCGGCGTCACGTTTCCCGACATTAATATTCTGAAGACGATAAAGCCTGTGTGCCGAGCTGTGTGCTGTCCTCGCTGACGCGTCTGAGAGGGAGCGCAGGCCAGGGGCCACCGCGTCACCCCAGGCCCGGCCCCCCTTGTCTCTTGGCGACTGTGGGCCGTGTCACCTGCACACAGTGGGCCTGGTCCGGTGCTGTGCCAGGGAGGACGAAGCAGGTGCCGGTGACATTGCAGTCCCTCCTGACACTGTCACCTCCAGAATCGCTGCCCCAGCTGAATGATGTTATTTTGTAAAATGCACCCGTGCATGACTTGCACTGTGGCACCGAGGAGGGGAACCAATGAAAACCAGTGACTGAAAACAGAACCCTCCGTCTGACTTTTCCACATGGCAGCTTCTGCTCTGTTTACAATTCAACCCTTGTCAGATGGAAGCTGTGTGTGGTCGGCACTGGCCCCAGCCGGGGTCCCGGACTGCACGGTCTGCAGTTTACGCAGAGCGTCACCGTCATGCCCCATGTGAGCCCCCTCCTGCTTCCCGGGCTCCCTGTCTCCGCTGGTTTCCCTGGATTTGGGGGTTGTCCCCCCGCACTGTCCCCGAGTCATGCCCCTGGCGTGGGAGGCCCCTGCAGGCACCTGGCCGCCCCTGTGAGGGATGCGGTCACCCACTCCCCTGAGCTGGGGGCGCAGGCTGGCTTGCTCGGCTCCTCAGACGCTACGCAGACAGGTCCCTGTGAGCCCGGCTGTCACAACTGCTTGGGGTCTTTTTTTCCAGTGCTGGGATTGAACCCAGGGCCTTAGCACTGATCTAACTCACACACCCCTTTTTTAGTTTTTTGTTTTGAGACAGGGTTTCCTAAGTTGCTGAGGTACCCAGGCTGGCTGGAACTTGCTGTCCTCCTGCGTCATCCTCCTCAGGTGCTGAGATTACGGCCTGCACCACCATGCCCTGCAGGGCTTCTTTCTTCACCTGAGCAGCAAATGTCACAGCTAGCGGCAGTGATCAGATGAGGCTGACGGCTTGTGTGCAACACGCATTGGCCACGGAGAGCTGCTGCCCTGGCGCTGGCCACACTGTCCACCTCCCTCCTGCGGGGAGAAGGGCTCCGTCACCATCTGCATCGGGCTGGAGTTCGTGTGTCTGCCCGGCCTCCTTTCTCTTAGCTCTGCTGAAAGAATGGCATATGCGATTTTTCTGCACTACCGCAGCGGTCCTTTCAGCGTTTCTGGCTTTCTCTGTGAATGTGCCTTTTCTGTGTTTCCGGGGCGGAAATTTGGTCTGAGCAGTGGCATGAGGGAAGAAGGCTCCTCGGGAACCCTGGGTGCGGGCAGGTCCCCCCGCCTGGGCTCAACAGACCGGGGCACAGTGGGGACCCCAGGACGTGGCTCGAGGTCTCTGGTTGGCTCTGCAGGGTCACTGTGCCCCTCGGGCCCTGAGGGCCGGCCGGACCCTCCCTGCAGTTGGGCCCCGCAGCCACCTGCAGCCGGGTGAGGGGACAGGCCAGAGGCAGGTGCCGGTCATGGTGGGTGCAGCTCCCAGGGTGGGCAGGCAGGTGCCCTCTGTCACCCAGGAGCCACGGGAGGAGATGGGAGTGGTCGCCCAGCTCACAGTGGCCGGGTCAGGCAGCATGCCTGGGCTCCTGTCTCCTCAGTGCTGTGCGTCCTGCCGTTTGTGGCCCTCGAGGCAGAGGACACACCTGCAGCCCAGGTGTGTGGCAGCCATCCCACAGCAGGCGCCAGCTGGAGCTGCGTGCGGAGTGGAGTGGCAGTGCCCAGGGGACACAGTGTGGACAGTCGGGCCTCCAGGCTCTCACACAGTGTGGAGCGGGACTATGGGGCCTGTGTCCCCAGGGCCGCCCCCGGCTGTGCTGTCTGCACGTCCTGCTGGATGACACTGCTGCCGCTGCCGCTGCATCGCCACCCCCTGGGAACTGCTCAGCTCTCGCTACAGACAGCGTTTCCTTTGCTGTTACTGTTACTGTTACTGTTTTTGCCCCCTTTTTTTTTGGTACTGGGAATCGAACTCAGAACCTTTCGCTTGGTGAGGCAGGTGCAGCACCACTGAGCTACATCCCGGCCCTGTTACTGTGTGTGGGGCTGGTGGCAGCGTGAGGCAGCTGGTGGTGGGACCGAGGGGCGGAGCCTGCTTTCCGCCGTGGACGCACAGCCTCACCTGCTTCCCCTCCTGCTTCCCCTCCCTCAGCCGAGTTTCCTGAGGAGACGGCGGCTTCAAATTGTGGGAGGGTGTCTGAGGGTGCCAGCTTTCAAAACAGAAAGGAAGGAAGCTCAACGCCGCCCTGTGCTCAGCGGTCTGCGCAGAGGCTGCTCGGCAGCCAGGTGGACGTGTGCTCACCGAGGCGGCTCGTCAGGGCCAGAAGAGGCGCCGGGTCAGGGCGGCCCCAGGTGGATCGCTGCTGCGTCCTGACGTCCACTGCTCATCAGCTTTGGGGTCTGTGTCCCGCTCGGCCCGCTCGGCCCTGGAGTCCCGCTGTCCCCAGGCGTCCAGGACTTGTCTGGTTTCCTAGTCATGGACTTACATGTGAGACTCCAACATTTCAGAAGGCCAATGTTAGGAAACGGCACTGATTTCTTTCCTCTGATACGTTGTAAATTCACATTTCTCTTTGTCTTGCAGAAAATGATGTTCACTGTTACTTGCGTAATTATTTTGCTTGTGATCCTTGGAGTGATCCTCGCAGCAACGTTGTCTTAGCAACCACATCCCAGAATTGTCACCCGTCACAGGCCACGCCCCCGCAGCATCGGTGGATGGAGCCCAGTGGGCGTCAGGGTGTGGACCCCAGGCCCACGTGCTAAGCCCCGGATGCCGGGCTCAGGAGCCTCATGGAGGCCCTGGCATCGGGAGTGACTGCCGATGTCACTTCGAGAAACTGTCCAGTGTTAAGAGTGTGCACGTGGAATTAGGGCCCTGCTGTGAGGCTATGAAATGGAGGCAGGTCCAGCGCAGCTAACACCTGCTGATGAAGAGACGGTTGGTCATAGCGTCATCGTGTGTGTGTCCTCCTGGCGGAAATAATTCTCATTACCCCAGAGCTGTTTTGTGCAATATCTGTAATTTTAGATGTTTATAAATTAATGAATATTCTGACACATTCACTCCACTTTGCATGCTAAGTGCTGGCTTGTGAAGGGGCTGGGCGGCTGCGCAGTTTGCCAGCCTCGGGAGCCATGGGTTGGGGCCCTGCGCCCTCCTCTTCTGTGGATGCTGACTGAGGAAGGCCCGGCTCCTCAGGGAGGGCAGCTCATTTCTACCTTCTCCCTTACCCAGTGATAAATAATTAGTTACTGCACTGTAAAGACAATGGTCTGTTCTTTGATCATGAAAAATAGGGCTTGTAGCTGACCTGGTGCCACATCCTTGTAGTGCCAGAACCCTGGGGGCAGAGGCAGGAGGATCGAAAGTTTGAGCCCAACCTGGGCAACTTAGTGACTTAGCAAGATCCTGTCTCAAAGCAAAAAGGCTGTGGCTCCGTGCGAAGGCCCTGGGTTCATCCCCAGGACCGCGTTCTCTGCACGCTGACAAAGTCTGGATTTCAGGTGGTGGTGGAGAGTGTTAGTGGTCTCTAAACTTGAAGTTATTCCTAGGCATTAAGGAATTCTTAGAAATTGTTGTGCAGGTCTCTTAAATGTTCTTATGTATCTAATACTTTGCTGAACTCTAAAATTTAATTCCCAGTTGGGCATGGCATCACATGCATGTGGTCCCAGCACTCAGGAGACTGAGGCAGGAAGATCACCACAAGTTCAAGGCCAGCCTGAGCTGCATAGCGCGACGAGACCATCGCAAAAATCAAAAAAAAAAAAAAACCCCAATACAAAAGAACCTAATTCCCAAAGTTTATAAGAATGTATGATGCTTAAACATTTTTATTGCTTGTTACTGTTTGGAATACAACGATAGTGTTCTCAGGCTTTCGACTGCACCAGGCTGAGAATCAGCCCGAGGCCGAGGTTACGTGGTCACTTGGAGGCCGTCAGCGTCACTGGCTCTCAGCTCCCACCCGTGCGTGGCCCAGGGCTGAGTCTCGGCACTGCCTGGCGCGACGTGGACGTGCTGAGCCCGGGCCCTGGGCTGCAGGATGCCCAGCAGTGTGGGCGCCGTGTCCTGTCCCCCGTTTTGAAGGTCCTGGTTGAGGCTGCCAGGCTGTCTTTCTGCCCAGCCCTGGAGGACTCACTGCCTGCCCTGCTCCTCAGTCCCCACGTGGCCCCGAGAGCGTCCGAGTCCTGTCAGGGTCTCCACTGTGCTCGGAATCAGGGCTCACAGAACAGACTCCAGACTCACTATCACTTTAGTCATCACTTCTGATTTTCTGTGCTTGGATTAAAAATGTTCCCAGTGGAACAGAAAGGAAACTGGCTCTGTCTTGTCATTTCTGAGACATTTCGGGAGAGCAGACTGTTCTGGTAAGAGTTGCTCTCCCCGCGGCTGCTACACAGAGTAATGCAAATTGATAATTGTAGATGTTTTTCATAAAATTAGTATTCCTTTGTGGTGCTGATGATTGAACCCAGCGAGTGCTGAGCTCCTTCCCCGGCCTTTTTTAAAATTTTGAGACAGGATCTCATGAAGTTGCTCAGGTGGGCCTTGAACTCACGGTCCTCCTGCCTCAGCCTTGCATGGAGCTAGGATCACAGGCTTGGGCCACCATGCCCGGCTCAAAGTTAGTTTTTGATTTATTGTCAGTGTCTGCTGTCCGTGTCTCAGGTGTTTGGGGGCCCTGTATCCCCCGCATCCCGGAGCTCACAGCGAATGCTGATTCCGCGCATGTAGGCTCTACCCCCTGGGCACCTGAGCTGCTGTCCCTCTCCGCTTCTCTGTAAGTAGGGTCCTCTTTCACCCTTCCTGAACTCAGACCCTTTTAGAAAGTGGTGTTCAAAAATCAGAGCTTTAAAGGGGGAAAATCCTGGAGAAGGTGGCTGCGTGCCCAGAGCCACTCCTGGGCTCAGGTCCAGCTGCGGCCCTGATACTGGTGACTCAGTGCAGAGCTGGGCAGGTGACCCCTGACCGCCCTGTCTCCACACCCTCGGCTCCACCGTCACTGAAGCACGGGTTCACGGAGATGGGATTCTGGACTCGGGCTGTGCGCGGGGAGGGCCTGGTGCATCCTGGGCCGGGTCAGCGGCCGCACAGGTGGCAGTGAGAGGTGGCCACGCAGATGGGTTCCTCTGGTGTGACCAGAAATGGAGCTGCTGTCCGTCCACGCTGTGAGCCCTGGCCTGGCTGGCTGGCACACAGAGGTATAAGGTGCCCATTGGAGGAGGAGGCCCAGCCGGGCACAGCTGGGCACGTGGGTGCCAGTGGCTTCCTGTGTCAGGGAGTGGACATGCCAGCACTTCGAGTGACACACATGGGTGGTCACTCCACTCCGCACTGTCCCAAAGCACAGAGAGGGCGGGCCCGGCCCAGAGTCCCCCTCGGTCATGGGAGTGGAGAGCAGGGCAGAGCCCGTCCCGGGTCCTGGGGGCAGCCGAGTAATGCCGCTCGCACTCTGCACTCACCTGGCTCGGGCCCTGCGGCCACGCATGGAGCCAGGTGTCTGGGCTCAGAGCTGGGGCGGTGCAGCCATGAGTGCTGAGGCAGGGTGAGCCCCTGCTCCGAGGTGGGCAGCCGGTGGGGTTCGGTCTCTTAGGGGCCACCTGGAGGGCGCAATGCAGAGCAGCCTGCATGGTGGGGGGGACAGAGGGGGTGTGGCTCTGTGGGCACACAGTTTTTCTTTTTTTTTAGACAAGGTCTCCCTATGTAGCTAGCCTGGAACTCCTCGAAACCCTCCTGTCTCAGCCTCCTGAGTGCTGGGATTACAAGAGTACCACCATGCCTGGCTTGACATGGGTTCTGCTGTCCTGTCCAGGCCTTTGGACTCCTGGCTTGAAGCCACCCTCCTGCCTCAGCCTCCCAAGTGTCTGCTTCTGTAAACACACAAGGTGCAATCTTACATCTTTCAAAGGAGTGAAGGAGGCAAAAGAGAATGTAGATCTACAGCCCTCTGGCACCTTCCACTTCTCCCTGCAGCGCGAGCCCCTGGTGAGCCATGTCTTCTGGCCGCAGGCTGTGGACCCCGTTCCTCCTCCAGGGGGGCTCTGTCCAACAGGCCCTGCGCTGCAGCCTCCAGCTGTTTGCCCAGCCCGCCGGCTGCCTCTCCCGCCTGTCCCATTTCCTGTGGGAGTGTGGCTGGCGTCCTAGCAATGCACGTGAGGACACACTTCTGCTGCTCTCAGGCTCTCCGCTCATCTTCCGGGAGCCTGGCCTAGTGCCTGGCTATGGGCTTGTCACACTGTGCAGCCCAGGCCCCAGCCCCTCTGCCCGCTGTCCCTGCACCCCATGGTCTGGCTCGCATCTCCTGGGTGTTTTCCTCCCGCTGCCCGTTCCCGACCTTTCCTGTTGCTCCTACCTAGCTTTGAGGTTTCTGAGCTCTGCTGCCTGCAGGCCCTGGTGAACCCTTGTGGTGAATTTTGAAGTTTGGTTTTCACATTTTTCACACTACAAGTTTCCTTTGGTTTGAAAAAAAAAAATTCCTGCCTATTGAGAGTCTCTACTTAGGATTCATTATTGCTGTCACTTTCATTTTTCCTGTAGTTTCAGATTATATTTATACCAGCTGCTTTGACATCATCATTAAATTGAAAATCTGGACACATCAAGACACAGGTTTTTGTTGTTGTTGTTTTTAAAACAGTCTCACTGTGTTGTCCCGGCTTCAAATTCCAGATCCTCCTGCCTCTGCCTCTGGAGGGCTGGACTGACAGGCATGCACCACTGCACAAGGCAGAGACGGCTTTGACTCAGGGCTTTTTGGCCCTGAGTGCGAGTGCCAGGCCACACTCTTCTCCAGGCCTGAGGATTCTCCCTGAGAGTGATTCTGGGACCTGACCCTCTGTGGGCCCAGATGGAAAGATTGCGGCTCTAATTGGCCTCCTCCTCGAGCCCGCAGAAGGAAGCAGGCGTGCAGGCCGCTGACACGCTGCAGGGAAAGCGAAACACCTGAGGTCCTGCTGTTTACCTGGACGCCAACTGGGGAGGGGCGGAGGGAGGCAGATGAGTCCTGTGGAACTGATCGCTTGGGCCGGGTCTGCGTGAAAAAGCCGGGGTATGCCAGACACTTGGGCTGTGTTGCAGGGAGCCAGAGGCGGCCCTCTGATGTTAGCCTGTTTCTGCACCTGTTTATTTTTATCCTCTCACCCCTCGGTCAGGTTCCAGCTCGTAGGCTGGGCTCCTACAGGTGCTCAAGGAAGTCTGCCCCGGGGGGAAAGTCCAGGGAATCCGTGGCGGGGGCTGCGGCAGCAAAGAGGTGCTGGCCAGCAAAAGAAAACAACAAAAGGAAGCAAATGCGAGAAGGAACGTAAGTACAGCGGCAGGCAGCCGGGGCGACGGGGTAGAATTCATCACCTGAGGCGCAGCGCTGTGTCCCTCTTGGAAATTCTGTCACGCCAGGCTGGTGCTCTTTAGTGTCCAGTCAATTTCTCTGATGTTGCAAATGTTCTCAGACGTAGGTCTTGGTTTGCTTACATGGCACCTTTGCTGTAAAGTATTGGGGATTCAGTAAGAGGGTGCGGAGTGTGCTTGCACCCAGTCCCGGCTACATCCTCTAAGACTACACACGGAGCTTGGTCCGTGCAGTCCTTTGCCCCTTAACTGCGGGGGACATCCCACACCTAGTGCACCCCTGAGAGAAGGTGAAGAGGAAGGTGAAGAGCCCTGCTCCCCTTCTCTTCCTCCATCTGCGGCTGAGACAGTAGTGTCTCCTTAGCAAAGATTGGCTAGGCAGGCTGCGCTTAACAAGCGTTTTGCACCATGTGCATTTCCAATTACTACTTATCCTGACCCTAACAATCCACAACAAAATGCTCACGAGCACAGCCCTTTAGGGTATAAGGTGCTGAAAGAATTAAAATCCAGTGTCATGAACAACGGGGTTCAAGGACCTTTCATGCTAGGCTTGTTGGAGTCTGCAACAGGAGCTGTCATTTGCCTCCTTTAGATAGTGAGCCTTTAGCTAAGTCCTGCCTCTGTAGGACAATGCTTAACTTTCACAAGTTAGCAGCTGAGCAAGCTCGACAGAATCGGGCGGCAGGACACACGGAGATGACGGGAAAAAGGTTGCAGGGACAGGTCCTTGCTCCATGGTTGCATAGCCAGCACTTCCAGACCAGGCAAGTCAGCAGCTGGGTCGCTCTCCTGAGGACTGCATGCCCCTCAGTCTTCCTTCCGCATTGTGCCAGGCCCGAGAGCCCTGTGCCCAGTGTCAGGCAGGATGCAGGAAGCTATCCAGCCAGATTCCGCTGCCAGAGCTGCCTCAGAGATCGAGGTGCTGCAGCTAGCTTTTGAGAATGCTAATATGGATGTAAACAAGCGTGAGGGCTGTCAGAGTGGCTAAAGACCGAGGAGCCTATCCGAAAGTGTGTCAAGACGTGGGAAGGTGCTGAAGGTCGTAAGTTGTCTGTGTTTGCCCAAGCTATGTTTGGTTTAATGAAACAAAACTGGGCTTCTTCAAAGATACGATTCTTAATTGTGGGGAAACAGGGCAAATCCGTGAACACTGCCCTCGGCCGCAGGCAGGAAAGGGGTGGCCTCCAGGACCTTGGCTGCGAACCGTCCTTGCTGTGTTTTTGCTCCGCTGCTCCCCTCCCCGGCTGCTCCTCTCCCCTGAGGGTTCTCACTGTGGCCTCCCCGGTCAGGTGTCCTGTCCACTTTACACGGTGTCCCTCAGCCTCGGCCAGTGGCCAGCTGGAAACTGGACAGGGAGGCCCTGCCCCCTGCCTGCGTGTGCCGCGCCTCCTGAGAACCCGCACGGCCCTGGGAGCCCCCAGCCCGGCTCCCTGCAGCCCGGCCATGGGTGTCAACACTGAAGGCCTCAGACCGTTGGGGCCGAGGTGTCACACAATGGAGGTGTGAACCTCTGCTCTCCAGGACACAGGTATCGTTGGTGCAAAATAAAACGCAAAGAGTTGAAAACAAATCCTGTGAAAGTGCCGGATGGCGTGTAGTTCCCCGGGCCTGAAGCAGGCCCACTTTTATACTGCGGGGGGTGGAAGCCGGGGCCCCGCACGCCAGGGAGGCGCTCACCACTGAGCCACACGGCAGGCCCGGGATGTCCTGGAAACCTGGCCTCTGTGGTTCCGTGTGATCACTCAACGCGTGGTGACCGTGCGTGTGTGGGGGCGGGCATGAGTTTTCTGCACGTGCTCAGCGTGCCTGGGGAGTTGGGAGTGGCCGTCTGCTGGCCTCACCTTTGCTGTGTGCCTGCGCCTTTGTGTGGGCTCCTGCGGGTGGTTTCTGACTGACGGCCGCTGGACTGCGGCCGGACAGCGCTGCTTCAGGAGGACCTCGCCCTCGCTGGCGGCTGTCGTGCCTGCGGGGCACCTGATGGGCGGCAGAGGGCGCCGTCAGCACCTGCATGTGGCTGCTTTTCCTCCCTAGCAAATGATTCCTCAACTGGGAGTCCTGGGAATCTGAGTCAGTTGCATTCTGCTTCTCGCTGACCTGCAGGACTGGAGGGCTGTCTGCCCTGCTGCTGCCCCTGCTGAGGGCCAGCCCTGGTCACCTGGGCTCGCTCCTGGGGACCCTGCCAGCGACGGTTTTGTCAGATGGAGGCTGTGCAGCCCTGTGCGGGCTGGGACCGCGGGGGACGTGGTGTGGCTGAGAGGGAAATGGCACACTCCGGGCTGGCAGTGAGGGGCACACCTGTCCCAGCAGAAGGGTTTTATTCCCAGGACACACGGAGAAGGCGCCCTGCTCTGTGTTGGGGCCGGGTGTCGGGGGACCTGGTGTGGGAGTCACCGCGATCAGTGGCAGCTGCCGTGAGGATCAGACCCAGGCAGTTGGCAGCACGGCAGGGAGAGGACAGTGGTCGGGGCCAGGGCTGTGGCTGTCAGAGCGGGAGTCCGCGCCAGCCGGCCAGGAAGAACCAGCCGGAGGGCGAGGTGGGGAAGGAGACCACAACTCCTGACGTGGTTGCACATCAGGAGTTTCCATGATTTCCCTTTTGTACCCGCCCAGGTTTGCGGCCATAGTGGTCACGCTGCTCGTGGGTAATTGGTGCCCGGACTCGCACAGCTCGATTCGCTTCGCCCTGCTCCTCCCTCTCCCACTTTCTCGTGACCCCCTTCTCATTGGAGAAAAGTCTGTTTCCCTACTTCTTCTCTGTCGTTTATTTTGCTCTTTATGTACAACTTGTATTTCTCTTATAAGAGAAACCATGTGACATTTAAGCTTGCGTGCCTGATTTACTTCACTTGGAGCATTAGGGTCCTAAGGCGCATCCATTTTCCCACAAATGTCTCAAGTTTATACTTATTTATGACAGAGTGCTACTCCATCCATCTGCGATGGACACACAAGCCGTTTCCAAGATGTAGCTGTTATGAGTTGTGCTGCTATGCACGTGGGTGTGCATGGATCCCTGTATTAGGGTGACTGTGACTCTTTTGGGAAGACACCCAGAGGGGAATGTGGGGGTCTGGCTGAGGAGTGAATGGTTAAAATGTGGGGCAACAGCCGGGCGTGGTGGCACACACCTGTCATCCCAGCACTCGAGAGGCTGAGGCAGGAGGATCGCCAGGAGTTCGAGGCCAGCCTGTGCTACATAGTGAGTTCAAGGCCAGCCTGAACTGCATAGCAAGATCCTGTCTCAAAAAATGTGGGGCAAAAGTACACAAATAAACAGGGGACCAAACACACACAGGCTCTGGGAGGAGTGAATGGTTAAAGAGGAAGTTTAGTTTTAGTGCAGCATGCTGCGTCTGGCCATGTCCTTCCCCTTTTCCTCAGAAAAACTGCCTAGCCTTGAGACAGCTCCTGGTCCAAACTGCTTTTTTCCTGTTTTTTTCTCTTATACTGATATTCTAAATAAAAGCCAGAGGCTCAAGGTCCTAAGTTCTATCCCTGGTACCAAAAAATAAATATAAATAAATAAATAAAAGCCAGGAAGTTCTTGGCTTGGTGGCCCTTCTTCTCCCAGAGTCTCCCCGATGGCTGGGCACTCTCTGTGGAGAAACAGCCCCTCTGGGCCTCTCGGTGACTGAGCTGAGTCTTTTCGTCCTCCGCGCAGCCTGGTGTCGCACACTGAGGCAGGAATTTCTAGTTTAGTTTCTGAGGAATCTCGCACTGAGCTCCACAGTGGTTGTGCAGTCTGCACTCCCACCAACGGTGTCGGGCCCTTTTCCCTGCAGCTCTGCCAGCACTGGTTGTTATCTGGCTTTTTGATGGTGGCCAGTCTTTGTGGGTTGGATGGAGTCTCGGTGTTGTTTCAGTGTGTACTTCTCTGATGGCCAGTGATGCTCAAGGTTTTTTCTTGTGTATTTTGGCCACCTGTATTACTTCTGTGAAGTGTCCATATATTTTGCTTGCCCATTTAAAAAATAAAACAACTTTACTGAATCAAAAATTGGTATACTGCATGCTTTACAAACTTTAAACATAAGATTCTGGTGCTTGCTTCGGGAGCATATATACTAAAACGTAAGATTCTGTAGATTTTAATACATTGACAGAATTGTACAACTTCCACCTCCATCAGATTTAGGTCATTTTCATTATCAAGAATCAAAGTGCTCCACCTGCTTGCTGTCACCTCCGCCCCCAAGTCTAGGTAACCGCTGAGCTACTCTGTCTTTAGAGAGTTTCCTATTCTGGGAATTTTAAAGGAAGTTTCAAAATAGACCATGCCGATAGCAATGGGCACTTAGGTCTTTCACTTTAGGTGGGATGATTTCCTGAGTTCTTCGTGCATTCCAATGTGCACCTGCCTGAGGAGGGGCTCGCGTGGTTGTCCACTCTCCTGGCCCCTCCACAGCTCTGAGTACACATCACTCTTACTTGTATTTCAATTGCACACAGTCATGAGCGTGGCAGGTTCAGTGTGCTGCGGCACCTGTCCACACTGCGGTGGTCAGGCGGGCTCCTCCGCACTGCCGTCTCCTCAGCTGGCCAGGTCTCTGCAGGGCTGTGGCCGCCTGTGTCTCAGGCCCAGGGGACTCGTGGCGGGGTTGGGGCTCTGCCGCCATCCGCCTGCCTGCCGGCCGCCTCCTTACCCACTGTGCTTTGCGGCCTGGCTCCCGGTGTCGCCCGCCTCTGCTGGCCACTGGCCTGCCCTGCCCTCTCCTTGGACACGGCCTCTGGCTTCTGCTGGGTGCAGGCTGCGGGATTGGTGCCTGGCAGAAGGTGATCCCTGAGCTGCACTGCACAGACGGCTCGAGGCCTGGATGGTGGCCGGCGCTGGGTCCCTGCCCGCGGGCACAGAGTCCTGAGAGGCAGAGTGGGCCGGCAGGGGCACCAGAGGGAGGCGTCCTCGCCTGACCCTGAGCGGTGGGGGCTGCACACCCTGGGACCCATGGAGGCTGTGCGCTAGGGGTGTGGCTGGGCCTCCAGGGCAGGGGTCGGGTAAGACAAGGACAAATTCCCGCCCCAGGGCCCAGGCCATGAGACTCTCTGACCACACCGATGGGGCGCTCTGCAGTGCCGCTGCCCTGGCCCCACGGAGTCCTCTGCACGCGGGGACGGGGCCAGGCAGGAGCTGCGCAGGACTCCCAGGTGTGCAGTCTGCTGCATCCAGAGGGCTCGGGTGCAGCCCCGTGAGGAGGCCATGCGGCTCCCTGAGCACCCGGCGCTGTGTGGGTGGTGCCGACTGGGCGAGGTCGGTGTGGCCGTGAACCGTAAGACTGGGCTCCCGGCTCCCGGGCTCGGGACGCTTACGCAGCGGCAGGCAGGGGATGCGGGCGCCTCTGAGAGCCTGGAAGGCTCCAAACGCGGGCACCCGGCCGGTCAGCCAAGCGCGCCCCCTGGCGGGCAGATCCCGCCCCACAGCGGCCCCACAGCGGCCCCAGCGCTTGAGGCTCCAGGCGCTGCGCAGAGTGCGGTCACTTCTGCTGGCGGGGCCGGGCTGACCCCGGGCGGGGTCAGAGGCCGAGGTGACCGCGGGCAGGGCCGTCACAGTGTCCGCGTGACCCCCGTCACCCGCCGGGGTCTCGGTCACTCTGGGTTCTGAGCCTCAGCGTCTTGGCCCGATGAGCGCGGCCCTCGGAGAAGACGCTCAGGGACGCACGCGTTTCCACCGCCTCGGTTCCGCCCCGCCCCGCCCCGCCCCGCCCACTCCAGCTCCGCCCCGCTGCCACCGGTCTGCTCCCCCGCTCCAGCCCGCCTTCCTTGGGGTCCGGCTTGGCAGGGACCCAGGCCCGGCGTCCCGCGAGGCGCCAGCGAGTGAGGAGCCCGCGGGGTACACGGCCTCCTCCGCCGTGCGCCAGGCCGCGCCCGTGCCTGTGTACAGGATGACCCGACCCGCAGGACCAGGGAGCCCTCCGGTAGGCCTCAAGGGAGCCAGGGCCGCAGAGCCGCCCCTGTTCTAACAAAATCACTGGGAAGGAGGACAGGAAGAAACCCAGAAACAAGGCGCTGCATTCAACCACAGCTGTTCCTGCAGCTGCAGATGAAGAGTAGTGCTATGTCTGTAAAACCCAGTTTGACAAAAGCCACAGAATGCAGGGCTGATAGTGACTCAGATAAGTAGGACTTTATTTTTCTCCCTCGAGAAGCAGTTTGAGTGCACAGCTGCCGGCAGTGACTCAACATCCATGGCTCAGGTATTACAGGAATGTCATGATTCTATTGACCTTTCTTCATGGTTACAATGTAGTTGCCACAGCTCCAGCCATCATATCCGTATTCACAATGGGAAATAAGAGAATGCAAAGTGAACTAATCTCACTAGTTCCTCTTTTTTTGCATTGGTTCTTTTTCCTTGGGGTTCCTCGTGGTGGTACACATGCATATAACATATTTTGGTCATATCCACCCCTCATTACCCTCCCTCTCCTTCCCGAGACCCCCTTCCTCTTGTCTAATTGTCTTCCGTTTCTTTCAAGTCATTCCTTTTTTACTCCACACTCCAGGAAACCTCACCACACTTGGCCACTCGGGGGATGAGGTTAGAAGGGACTGGAGCGGCCAGGGTGAGCCCTGCACTGTGCACTCCGGTTTCTCCTGTCTGAAGCATCCGTCCTGAGTCCTGCACCCGGAAAGGCTGTGTTCCCACACCCAAGGCCAGAGGCCCCGGGAGACCCCACCCCTGCCTTGGTGCCGGCCTGGGCTGGGCAGCGCTGGACACACCCAGCGGGGCTTGGTGTAGACAGGCTCCCTGGACAGCACGCCCCGGGTGACCGAGACGGTGATCACTGTCCCCCGGGTGGCATGGGATCACTGCAATGGAAACATCCTTTATTCTAATTTAACATTTGCAGAAGTGGGAGAATGTATAAGCGACTCTGTGGACATTTAAACAAATGTATCTATTTGAGACATAACAGTTTCCTGCTGGTGCACATAAATATCGCCCATGGCTTTCTCCCTCCTGGCCCTCCTGTCTGCCCACCCCCACATCACTTCTGCCGCCTTTACCCGGACCCAGCGTTGTGTTTTGTTCCAGTCCTTTTGCCCTGAGCTCTGTACCTGTTAGTGTCATCTGCTGACCGTGGTGTGCAGAGCTGGCCTGCGAGTTCTGCCTTCCATGTGCCACGGTGCCCACCTCTGTGGATCTGTGTGCACAGCTCCGTCGGTGACGTCCACTCAGCCACCGTCCACGCACAGCCGAGACGGCAGGGGGAGTGGGGATGGGACAGCTTCCCCGGCCCCACTACTGGAAGGAGCCGTGGGGTTGCTGCCCCTTGATCCAGCACGCATCCCTCCTGGGCCGGGGACCCCTGGACCCGCCACCCTCAGAAGCCACGGCAGTGTCTGCACCCCAGCCAGCCCTGGGCAGGCGCAGCGACTCGGAATCTGTGATAACAGACGCCTGGGCAGGGATGGAGCAAAGCCCATGGTGGGGACACCAGCTCTCTCCTGGGGACGGGCACCAGCACTGCAGACTCAGAGTCCTGGGGTGGCAAGGCTGGCTGTGACACCATCCACTGCACACTGGGCAGGGCTCTGGCTTGTGGATGTGGACACCGGCCTGTCCCCTGCCGGGGACTCCTGCTCTTTCAGGGCCTTCGCTGCTGACGCAGACCCTTTCAAAGGATTTGTGGGGACCCATGGTAGCCCCGTCTCCAGGCCGTGGGTACAGCTGGGTCCCATGACCAGGTCCTCTCTGTGCTGTCCATCAAAGGTTGCAGGATCGGCCTGGCTGGGGCGTTCTGAGTCCATTTGGCTTGCTCAGTTGGATCCCACGTGGGCATCTTTGGCGCTGTCCCCTGCCACCCCTGCCCGGAAGTCCGGGTTCTGCTGGGCCGACCCCGCCTCCCTGAGCTCTTCGGGCTTCAACTGTCTGGAGCCCTGACCACTGTGGCCTGGATGCCGCATCCAGGGGGGAAACCAGCCAATCAGGGTGCTCCTGCTTGCTGCCCCTCAGCAACACTGCAGGAAGGAGTCCTGGTGGCTGAGCTCCACTCCAGGGCCCCAGCATAGGGGTTGCACTCGCCAGCCACTGTGTTGGGATCTGCAGCTGGACATGTCGACGGGGTGCTCTGACTCAGATGGGATGGTGGGTCCGGCAGGCCCATCCTGGAGCGAGTCCCGCAGGGAGCCAGGTGGCTGGGCCCACACCGGGGAGGCCAGAGAGCCGAGAGTGCGGGGTGCGTGGCAGCTCCATCTGGCGGTGGGTGGCAGGCAGGTGGCACCATCTGGTGCCCGCTTGCTCGGGACGTGGGTTTGTGGAAGGTTCCGGGGCCGGGTGGCGGGGCCCGTCGTCCTCAGCAGGGTCACCCCTGGGTCCTTGGAGGAGGGGCAGCAGCAGGCTCAGGGCTGCCTCCCCCAGGGGCTGGGGACCCTCAGCCTGCAGGAGGGGCACGGGCGGGGAGCGTACCTCCTAGCTGCCACCCGCGTGTGGACTTTCCCCTCTCCAGAGGATGGAACGCATTCTTCAAAGCCAAAATGGGTGTCTCAGCCTGGCCCTCTGCAGCCCTGTGTTTTGGGTTATGGGATTCATCCAGCAAAGGGCTGCCAGACCCGCTAAAAATCCAACCATGGCTGGGTGTGGTGATGAAGCCTTCCTGCTGCTTGGGAGGCTGAGGCAGGAGGATCACAGGTTCCAGCCCAGCCCAGGCAATTTATCAAGACCCTGTCTCAAAGAATAAAGGGGCTGGGGATGGAGCTCAGTGTAAGGGGCTTTTTCTTCCGTTTCCAGTGGGTCGTCACCCTTACGTAGGAAAGCTACTGATTTTTGCCCGAAATAGTAAACACATCCGTATACAACATTGCATATGTTTGCTGGAACGAGATGACGCATGACCGTCATCTTGCGTAGCCCACGCAGCACCCGCCCCCGCCTGGTCCTTGTTAGTGACCGTGTTCCTGCCTACTGCAGCGCCCTGCTGCACACCTGCTTCCTGGCCCTCGTTCCCTGCTCTCACGCAGACAGCATTGAGCACCACGCGCTCCTTCCAGAAAGCTCCTGGCACGATGCCCAGCTCCTGTGAGCGCCTGCCTTCAGGGAGCTGCCACAGCTGGCCTGCCATGGCTGTGATCCCAGCTTCTCAGAAGGCTGAGGCGGGAGGATCCCAGTTGGAGCCCAGTCTGGCAGCTCAGCAAATTAGCAAGACACTGTATCAAGGTTAAAAAAAAAGGGATGAGGATATAGCTTACTGCAAAGGCTAGGTTCAGACCCAAGTACCTCAAACAAAAAAGGGGCCAGGGATTTAGGGGGTGAAACTCAGTGCTTCCTGGACTCAGTCCCCACTGCTCCCAGCCCCCAGGAAGGTGCTTGCCAAGGCCTAGCTGACCAGTCTGGCTGTGGGCCTTTCGGAGGCAGGACAGGCACTGTTAGAGGGCAGTGGGTGCTGGCGCCCCAGGTGGAGGGGCAGTTGTGGCCTGGGACCTCCAGGGCCCAGGGCGGGAGCTGTGGCTGGTGCCTGGCCCCACACTTGACTTCCTCCTGGGCCTCCCTGTCCCTGGACCTGGCAGGTGCCCCTCATGGGAACTCGTCCCCACTGCCCGGGACGGGTGGCTTCAAGCTTGGCGCCCTGGGGACCTGCTGCCGAGGGCTCAGCACGGTTGGTTTCCAGAGTTGTATGCACGAAGTTCTGAGTTTTGTGGCATCAGTGGTGACCCAGGGAGGACCCTGGCCTGGCTGCAGGACACTCGGGCTCCAACCTCCTCGAGGGCCCCACTGTCCAGCGCTAGGGCTGGGCCCAGTGGAGACGGAGCGGCCACCCGGCTGACACCCACGTGTGCTCGCCCAGGATGGCACGGTGCCTGCACATGAGACCACATCTGGGGCTCCAGAAGGCTCGGACCCAGGGCCAGCAGGATCCACAGATCCACTTCCAACATGGACTCCGGGTTTTTGAGGAAGTCGGGCAAGAAGCTGGGTTCCAGTCCTCCCCGAGGGCCCGGGTGCTTCTGGTCCAGCCCTGTGGCCTCGTGCACTGGGGGGGGGGGCGGCCTGGCCTCTGTGGGGCCACACGCGTGGCTCCAGGTCTGGCTGGGTCCTGCAGTCGGTTCCCACAACATAGAAGGAGCTAGTGTGAGCTGGTCGTGCAGGGTGCGCCCATCCGTGCGCCGTGCAGCCCCCACCCCGCCCAGGGCCACTGGCTGTTGTCACCCCCGAGTATGGCAACCCCTCCCCAGCCACCCTGGCCACCACTGACCGGCCTGTCCCGATGGGTTCCACATTTCATGAAATCAGAGTCGCACCCTGTGCAGCCGACTGCGTCGTGATTCCCTCAGCACCATGTTTTCAGGGTCCACACCGCGCATGTGAAATTAGACCCCGCTGCTTTTCATGGCTGAGTACTATTCCACTGCAGGGACAGACCACATCTTGGGGTGTCCCTGCCTCTGCCTGTGTGGCTGGTGCTGCTGCTGGTGAGGGGCTCTGCTAACCCTGCCCGGCTGCTGCTGAAGGGCTGCTGGCTCCCTCCCCAGGGACAGGGGGAGCACAGGCCCTTGGCCCCAGCTTCCAGGCGTTGGGCAAATCAGCTCTGTGGGAGAGGCGGGGGCAGTGAGCCTGGGGTCTGGGGCCTCATCCTGCGGGTGAGTCAGAGGTGGACGATTCAGAGGGGAAACTGCATCTGGCCTAGGAAGGCCCGGCTGGCCACGTGCTGCGTGCTGCGGTCACTCGAGGTGATGTGCGAGGTGAGGCCTGAGGCCGAAGCAGCTCTGCGACTTGGGGGGAGCAAAGCCGCTCAGCCCCCCGCCCTGCCGAGGGGCCCATGGTGCCACATGGTGTCCTGTGCCTCTCCAGTCCTCTTCCTGGCACCCTGAGCCTGTGGGTGTGGGGTCCCGCAGAGCAGACGGGAACCCCCCACTTGGGGGGAAGTGCGTGTGTGTCCGCGTGTGCGTGTGCATGGCCGTGCAGTCCACACACGCACCCCGGCACCTCCCTGCACCTCCCTGCACCTCCCTGCACCTCCCTGCACCTCCCTGCACCTCCCTGCACCTCCCTGCACCTCCCTGCACCGCGGTTGCTAGGTAGCGGTGAGTCTAGCAGCCGGGCAGTTCTGAGGAGGGGCGGTGGCCAGGTGGTGGGCAGTGCGTCCGGAGGCAGGCCCTGGCCTGGCTTCTGCACCGAGCATCTGCAGCCCCACGGCCGCCGAGTGGCTCCGCCTCCGTGTCTGCCGCCGCTGGCTCCTTCCTGACCACAGCTCTACCCGCGGCTCCGGCAGGCAGCGCGGGGACAGAGCCATCTTGGTGTGTGTGCGTGCGTGCCCGTGTGTGCTGGCTACTGACGCTGCGCAGCCCAGCTGCCGCTGCGTGGCGGCTGGCCCCTTCCCTGACCAGCCTGCGGGAGACTAATGAATCGTTCCTAGCCGGGCCGCACAGGGCCGGGCTCGCCTCGGCCTGGCCGCTGCCGGGTGCCGCCCCTGCCCGCCCCCGCCCCGTGTAATCTGACACAGCGCTGCAGTCCTCTCTCGGCCTCCGCTCCTCCGCTCGGGCTGGGCCTGCGGGCCCTCGTCCCAGGTAAGCCGAGGCTGACTCCGTTCTCCTAAGAATAGCTCCCGCTCGACTCACCATTCCGCACCCGCGCTGCCGCTTCGGGGATTGCAGGGCAAAGCCGGAAACTCTTGGCCCAGACAAAGTTGTTTTGCCCCGGGCTGCAGATGCCCTTCAGCGGCCCTGGGCGCAGGAGGCGGCGGTACTCAGCCAGGCGCAGGGCTCCGGTTCCGGGTGCAACGCAGGGTCCGGGTCAGAGGGAAGGGCCTTGGCTGTGGCTGCCGGCGACAGGGCGCTGGGCTCGGTACCCTCCCGTCGCCCCCGCTTTTCGGAAAGCCCCTCGGGCGAAGTTTGACATCGTGGCCTCCGCAGAGCCTTTGTAGGTGGGCAGGGGTGGAAGCCTGCGGCGCTCACAGCAGGACCGCACCGGGTGGGTGGGGGCAGCCGGGAGGGACAGGGACAAAGGGGCCGCGTGTGACTTCGATCCCATCTGAAGCAGGGCCCGAGCCGCCACACGTGCTGAGAATTTGTCACTTCACGTCCCGCTCTGATGATTTGTCAAGACAGACAGAGGTCCCGGGAGGCAGAGGGTGCATGTGTGCGTGTGTGTGTGTGTGTGCTCGCGTGCGTGCGTGCGTGTGTGTGCGTGCGCACACACAGGCTGCTCACCAGGGTGCATTCTCCCCTTGGAAACCGGGGGTGACCTGCCAGGGTTGGGCAGGCCTGGGAGGCCCCGTGGAAGGCGGCTGGTCCCTGGAGCCCACTCTGGCTGCCCTGCAGCTGGTGGCGGAGGAACAGGCAGGGAGGATGTCGGGTGAGCAGTGCTCCTCCCACACTGGGCAGGGAGGCCGTGGGCAGCCCCAGCTGCTGCTGCCTGTGCTCCTTGCTGGCCCTGGCAGGTCCTCAGGGTGCTGGGGGGTGCCTGGAGGTTGGAGGCCCTGGGGACTTGGTGAGACTGTTCCTGTCCGCTCAGGGCGGGCCGAGCGACCAGAGGGAGCCGATGTGGAAGTGGGAGACACGGAGTTGGGGGCGCTAGGAGTCCAGCCCCCGGCCCCGAAGCAGGCTGCAGAGCCACTTCCTTCCTTCCTTCTGTCCAGGTCCGAGCCGGAGCGGCCAGTGCCGATGGGAGGGGTGTCTGGGGCCCACTGTGAAGGGGCCGGTGGCTGGGGTGGAGGAAAACAATGCCCGCCCTTGCCTGGCTTCCTCCCTCCCTGCAGAGCCCTGAACTTGTGGGTACCACAGCAGGTTCAGACCTTGGACATTGGGACAGCCTTGTGGGGTGGAGTGGCTGGGCCAGGCCGTGGGCCAGCGTGGCCTTTCTAAGTCACTCCCGAAGACTAGGCGGCTGGCATCCTCTGCCCCTTGGAGAGGCAGCTGTGGGTCAGGAGGGGTGTCCGAGGGCGGCTTTCCTGGTGCTGTCTGCAGACATCACGGCTGGGGAGCAGCCTCCCACCAGCCCAGGAGGCCAGGCCACAGGTGTGGGGAGTCTTGGGGCCGCGGGAACCGGGTGTGCTCGGGAGGCGGAGGCAGCGGGCCAGGGCCCAGGCGCGGTGGGGTACAGGCAGTGAGGAGCGGCCGGGGGCTTCCTTCCCCACCCTGCACCCCGTGCACATTTGGGTTCAGTCATGATTGGGTTCGTTAGCAGTGTGGTGCCCACGCTATGGGCTGCACCCCGAGTCTGACAGGCACGGGGAGCCTCATCCCAGCAGTTCCCGGGGGCCTGGGGCGTGGCCTTCAAAGCAGCAGCATCTTTGGGGCTGGGGTCGCCCTGGTGACGGTGACAGCATGGGCCAGGCAGGTCTGTGCCGGGAGCATCCACGTGGCGCTGTGCCAGGTGTCCCCTGGAGGGCACGGTGACCCCATCTCGGGAGGAGGGTGTGTCAGATCCTGTTGTTCTGGGAACCTGGGAGGGACTGGCCAAGGTGCTGGCCCTCCATCCTGCAGCCCTGACCCTGGTGGTGGAGGGTGAGGTCGGTGACTCTTGCGAGGAGGAGGGGTGAGGGTCTCGCCCTGTGGACCCTGCTGTTGGCTGCACTTCCCTCCGGCCCACCACAAAGAGGGTCCCTGAGCAGAATTAGACTTTGGGGGCTCTGGGGGACCCCAGGGATCACATACCCTGGGTGCTTGGCAGTGTCCACAGTGAGGACATGCAGACAGGTGGTGCCACGGTCCACCAGTGTGATTGGTGGGCATTCTGGGCGGGGACAGGGATTCTCAGGCTTGGACCACTGTGGCCGAGGCTCCCATTGATCAGGGCAGAGGAGACAAGGGCACAGGTGCTGGGTTCCGGACCCCCAGTCCAGGGTTAGGGTTTGTGTTGGTGCCGGAGGCCCAGGGCTTGGGGCCTTGTCGGTTTCCCTCCTCGTGGGAGGGCCCTGGTGGTGGAGCCGGTGGGCACTGAGCTCGTGAAAAGGGGATACACAGTCACTGCAGCAAGAAGCACAGAGCCCAGCCTGGCCATGAAGGGCACTCCATCTGCTGGGCTGGGTCAGCCCCCGGCTCAGCAACAGTCTCCAGCGTGCGTGCGTGTGTGAGTGTGTGTGTGTGTGTGTGTGGCAGCCAGTCACAGTGCAGGGCACACTCCAGGCAGGTGGGGTCATGGCCTCCCCTCCTGCAGCTCTGGGCCTGGTGTGTGACCACTGTGTTCCTGTGAGTGTGGCATGGAGGCTCTGCTGGGGACTAGTGGGGTCCCCTGGCCATGAGTGGGGTGCAGCTGGAGCGGGCAGGGCTGCCATGGATGCGTCTTCACCCTCGGGTCTCCTGAAGCGAACCGCAGCTGTGGCCCTGCAGGATGGGTACACCTGTTCCCCAGGCTTCCCCTGCCCTGGTCCCCAGATTGGGTTCTGGGAGGCACCCAAGACTTGGGCCCTGTGCTGGGCTGGGTCCTGTCCTGGCCCTGGTGTGAGCTCAGGCCCGGAGCCCAGGTGGGCCCGGTGTGTGAGTCCCAGCTCGGGACCTTGCCCTCCTTGGGGTCGTGGAGGATGACGGCGGGTCCCTAATGGGGCATTCGAGGGGGGGGGGTGGAGCCACTGGGCTCGGCTGGTATGGACATAGGCCACTGGGGCTGCTGCTGCTGCTGTCCTGGACTTGCTGAGAGGACAATGGACTAATTCAGAGAGTACCAGGGTCCCTGAGGGAATTCCTAATGCTCCTGCTCTGGGGTGCTGTGGGCTTTGTTGAAGTTCAGGCCTGGTCTGCTGGGACACGAGGCCCAGCACTGCAGCTTGAGGGGAGAGGTGTGTTTGGCTCTTGCTGTAGAAGTCTCTGTCCTTGCATGGTTAGGGGTGTGCAGGAGGGCCTGGTGGAAGGGAGCTGCTCATCTCATGGCAGCCGGGAAGCAGAGTCAGGGAGGAACCTGGAGGGAGAGGGACAACGGTCCAGCCTTGCCCAGGGACACGGCTTCCCACAGGCCCTGCCTCGGATGGCACTCAGCTGTCCCGCCTGGCTTCGCCGGCTCTGTCTTTTCAGGCAGGTGCTGTCCTTTTGCAAGACAGTGGCACAGGTCTGGGGGACACAGTGAGATGATCTCCACGTGGAGATGTGGCCGGATTGGGACCCCCGCCGTGGCGGTGTCCCAGAGCCCGGCCTGCACCCACTGCGGGGACAGCAATCCCCTGTCCCGAGTCAGGGTCCTCATGCCACCAAGTGACAGCAACGCTGCCCTGGACACAGGGGCAGCCCCTCACGTCACGCGCCCTGCGGGCCCAGCGTCCCTCCAGGCAGGGTGTGGGCAGGACCGTCCCCAAGTCGGATCTGGGCCTCATGGTCTGGGACTCAGCCCTGCCAGCTCCGGAGTTGACCAGGAGCGGGCAGAGGAGGCACTCAGAAAGGAGGTGGTGCGGAGACTGGGAGCCATCAGCCCCGCCAAGCCTGGGAGCGCAGGAGGGTCTCCCCTGGGGCACCTGGCCGGGCCTCAACCGTGATGCCAGGCTTCGGGGCTCCTGAGCTGGGACAGGTGGGAGAATAGTTTTTTCTCTTTGCGGCACTGGAGGTTGAACCCAAGGCCTTCACACTGAGCTGCATCCCCCGCCCTTGTTAAATGTTTTGCTCTGAGACAGGATTTTGCTAAGTCCCTAAGTTGCCCAGGCTGGGCTCAACATTGCGATCCTCCTGCCTCAGCCTCCGTGAGTGCTGGGATCCCAGGTGTGGCCCCCGTGCCCGGCTGATGCCTTTTGTTTCCAACTACTCAGGTGTCCTACTTGTTTCTGAAGCCTGCGGATGTCCTGTCACTACTGTCCCCTTGGGGAAGGCTGCACAGAGGGCTGGGTGACTGGCAGTGACCCCACAGGCAGGAAGCCAGGGCGAGGGTGTGAGCTGAGGCGTTTGCACCCAGCGTCCTGGGACTTTAGGCAGAGCCTGGCCGCTCCTGGCTGGGCTCAGGCTCCTTCCGCCGGGGAAACTGACCCGGCTGCTGGTGGCAGAGGTGGGGCCTCTTCTCGGTTCCCCGGGGACCCAGGGTTACATCTGGGCTTAGACACTGTCCTCAGGGACCTGTGCTGCTGTTTCATAACCAGAGCGCAGGGCAGGGTGGGGCGGCAGTCAGTGATGGGGACCCCGCCCTGTCGCCCCCTCTCAGGCCTGGCTTCCAATGTGCTCAGCCCAAGGGACTTTGGGGACAGCCTAAGAGGAGCCAGAGGGCGATGTGGTCCCTTCTGCAGCCCTCCAGAGGGCCCGAGGCCCCTCTCCTGGATCTCTGTGCCTTGTGTGTCCTGAGCTGTCCAGAACCGGGACCTCCATCTTGACCCAGCCCTGGCCTGCCTGCTGACTCTGGGAGGGGAAGCGGAGGGCACCTCTGGGTGGGGTGCTAATCAGGCAGCCTGTCACATGAGGGCGAAGGGTCCATCCGATTAGGGCCCCAATTAGATCCAGGGCCCCGCTGGGCTGAGACTGCCCCTCACTGGAGACCCTGGGCGCTGCAGGAAGTGAGCCGCGACACGTTGCCAGGCAGGCACTGTCCTCTTAGGGAAGTTAAGGGGCAGCAGGCGCGAGGTGAGCCAGTGACGGGGGGGTGGGGGTGGGGGGGTGGCCTGCCCCTGGTGACCCTGTCCTGATGCAAGCGGGTGGGCTGAGGGGGTGCCCAGGCACTGTCTGGAGCATCTCTGAGGGCTCGCAGATGAGGAAGGAGAGGTCCCACAAAGCGAAGCGGGGTCTCCGGGAGAAGCTCAGAGCTCGGTGACCCGGAGCCGGGCCTCTGAGTGCAGGGTGGCAGCGGAAAGGCCGCCGGGGTGGGGCCCACAGTCCTGCTCCCTGTGGGGGCACTGGCGATTTTGGGCTCCCCAAATCACTGCAGGCTTCGGCTGTGGATAAGCTCGGGGTCCCCCACGGGAGAGCAGACAGCCGTGACCACTTAGAGGAGGGTTTATTTTGTGGTGGGGATGCCAGCCCTCAGGAGCTGGACCCAGGAGGCCCTTGGGGGGCTGTCGGCTGACCTCTTCTTCAGGGGATCTCGGGGGGCCTTGAGCCTGCAGTGCCCACCTTCACACCCTGCAACAGTTCACTCGGGCGTCTGGCAGGGTGAAGGCCCCAGTGCTATCCCCAGCTTCTCGGAGTTTGTGACTTTTCCACCTGCTGAGCTCCTGGCCCAAGCCTCAGAGTGGCACCCACAGGCTGCCCAGCCTGGTGCGGTGTGTGCCTGTGATCCCAGCTACTCGCTGGAGGCTGCAGCAGGAGGGTGGCAAGATTGAGCCTAGCATGGGCAACTTAGTGAGACGCTGTCTCAAAATGAAAAATAGAAGTTATAAAAAGAGCTGGGTTTGGGGGTCAAGGTGAAGGCCCCGGTTCAATTCCTCGTACTCTGGACAGACAGACAGACAGACATCTAACTCAGGACTTTGTGTGGGTCCGGAGGCCGAGTCTCAGGTCTGAGGAGGGTGCCGGGCTCCAGTTCCCGGCCCTGGAAGGTGGTAGGAGGTTCTGGAGCCCCAGACCTGGGTCCAGTCCTCTGTGGTCCTTGGCCTTGGCAGCTCCTCCACCTGGAGGTCCCTCCTGTCCCTTCTCCAGGGCCGGGCCTGGCAGGACAAGCAGGGCACTCGGCCTCCCGGCCCCGATGCTGCAGAATGCCGGCCTGGCCATCACAGGAGCTCTGGCGCACAGAGCCCAGCTCAGAGACAGTGACCGCAGTGGGACTGGCTCCCTCTCTGCCTCTGCCCACCAGGTGGGCCCTCAGCAGGTCCCCATGTGCAGGCTCTGCCTGTCTGCCTGGCCCTGAGCCAGTTCAGTGAGGTCGACCTTCATCGGCCCCAGGCAGCAGCACTTCTCTGGACTCTGGGAGGCTCGGGTTAGGTTGCTGTCGCTGCAGGGAACTCCTGGAGCTGCAGCTGGCTCCTTCCCTCCACAGCAGGCAGGGATCTCATCTGGAGTCGTCATTCACAGCTCTGTCCAGGCCCCTGCCTCCCGCTGGCGGGGGAGGATGGCGTGCAGGAGGCTGGGCCCACAGTGAGCACATCCCTGGCTGCAGGGCGCGGGAGGGTGTTTGGACCGGGAGCCCTGTCCCTACCAAATGTTTCTGCTTGGAGCGCTGGTGACAGGTCCCCAAGTCTTCATTTCGAAGGCGGGCGATGAACTCACACTGCCTTCCACTCTCCGGGAGGAGTTGCTGGGACTGGGTTATCAGTGTGAGTGCGAGGGTAAGTTAAGAAAAACTAAAGGTGTCTTTGCAGACCCCAAGCACACAGCGAGGTCGTGGAGGAGTCGGGTGGGGCCGGGCTGAGCTCTGGGCCCTGGTGGGGCGGCGGTGGTGCCCAGGTGCACGGGTGCCGCACGGAGTTGACTGGTACCAGCTCGGGTTGCACGAGCTCTGAGTGGAGGACCCCAAAAGGGACCTGTTGGGGTGCAGGGGCCTTTTATCTACTCCTCGTCCGAGGGTCACGCCTGGGTACATCCGGGGGGCTCGGTCACTGACCCTCTGTGGGTGGGGCGGTGGCTGGAAGGTCTTGTCCTCATGGCATCCTGACACCCACACCCACGTGGACAAACGTCCCCAGAGGCAGGGGACAGGGACTCCCACTCAGGGTCCCACGCCCTCCAGTGTGGCCCCAGACCCCTGCCGTCCGCTTTGGGGTGCTGGTAACAGCTCAGGGCTTTCCCAGGTGGGCTGTGGCTGCTCGGTGGCTTCGGGGACAGGGGAGGGGAGGGGACAGGCCCCAGGCAGCCACACTGGCCCCCGTGGACAGGAGCCGGTCCTGGGCCCCAGCCCTTCAGCCTGGGCCCGGTACTCCTCTGAGGTCGGAGACAGCGCTGCTGTCCCTCTGGGGCCGAAGCCTGCCCTTCGCTTTCCTGACAGCAGCACCAGCCCCTACGTCCCAGAAAAGGCCTGCAGGGAAGAATGTGGTGCATGGGGGTCACAGTGGGAGCCTGGTGAGGCTGCAGTAAGTTGTTTTCCTTTTGGAACTAACTCAGTGTTAAAAACCCAAAGCTCAGAAATGCCCCAGCAGAGCCCAGATTCCTGACAGTTTTCTTGGAAACTGAACCAGAGGCTCTGGCACCCTTCCCTGCTTCTGCGTGTTACTCCCGCCTGCGCCTGTTCCGAGCGGTTCCGACCCTGGATTGGGCTCTGCCATTCGGGCCCGAGTTCTGGCTCCGGCGCTGGGCAGCTGTCCCCTCCCAGGCCCAGCCCAGCTCTCCAGGCGTGCGGGGTCCTGCTCGGGTCCTGGAGGGCCTGGGGCACCAAGGACACCTCGCCAAGTTGTCCCGACCCTGCGGGCCTGACCCCCACTCTGCTCCCGGGATAGCCCGCCGGGCCTCGCGTTGGTCGACGTCGTGAGCCGCAGCCTGAGAGTCAGGCCTGGCCCAGGCGTGTTGTTCGGGCTCCATCTGTGGGAATCTCCTCAGACCCCCGCGGTGTGTCGGGTCCTGTCAGGAGCTGGGGCCCTCGCAGAGGGGCTGGGTGCTCGCTGGGGTGCTGTGTGCAGGCACTGCGTGGTGAGGGGCCCACGTGACTCCACACCTCGCCGGGCTCTGGATGGCGCTGTGCCGCCGGCTCCTCCACGGGTCCGTGGGCGTTTCAGTTGCAGCTGCGTGCCACCGTCACTCTCCTTTACTGGCGGCCTTTGTCATCTCCGTGCCGCGGTCTCCAGGCCAGCGGGGCCCTCACCCTGCCCGCTGCGTGGCCTTCGGTCTCATTTCTGAGCCCACGGAGTCCTGGACCCCGAGAGCCGCCGCTGCCTGCTGGGTGGGGGTTTGGTCCCTGCTCCTGCTCAGCGCCCTTGTGCCCTGGGAGGCGATCACCGCAGGAGCCAAGCTCTGGGTGCAGGGTGCTTTCAGCACCAAGGGTCCCTGCTGCCAGGACTCGCTGGGCGGGGCCATGCAGGGCACCTCGTGTTTCCGTCCACTTCCGTGTCCAGCCCCTGCAGATCTGGCCCCTCCGGGGACGCGCAGGCCCGCTGTAGCCGCTGCTGCCCTGCATGCCTGACTCCTCCCTGCACCGCGGTCACCCCGTCTGTGGATCCGGCTGCCCCGTCCTGGGAGAACCCTCTGCCCTTGTCCGCAGGTGATTTCTCCTTAGCCTTGGGCACACAGCTCAGAACTGGACTCACCAGCCCCGGTGCAGTTGGGCCAGGCATGGCAGCCACACCTGTAATCAGAGCACCCAGGAGGCTGAGGCAGGAGGGTCGTCATGAGCTTGAGGACTACACAGTTGAGCCCCTGTCTCAAACAATCAGAAGCCGTATAGTAGCCCGCTCACTGCCTCCTGCTTGGGTGTTCACTGAAGGGTCCGCCCACCTGTCTGCTTCCGGCTGTGCTCCATTTGGGTCCCTTTTTCTGTCCAAGTTCTGCCCCCAGAGGACCCCAGGCTCCTGCTCCTGGTGCTCGCGTCTGTGTCCCCTGCGTCCCCTTCCACGTGGTGCTGGGTGGGTCTGTGACCTGCCCTCTGGGGAGGAAATGCTCTGCAGTTTTCTGGTTTCTGTCGTGGTCTGCGGCTTCCTCTTGCTCGTGCTAAAGGCCGTGGCCCTGGGGACAGTGATCTCAGCAGATCTGCAGGAAGGCTGTGAGCTCTTGGGACTCGGGCCCTCAGACACCAGGAGACAGTAAAGGCCAAGGGCCGTAAGCTGCCAACTCCTGAGGTGATTTCACAGCGAATCCAACTTGAGACACGCGTGTGGGACCACAGCAGATGTCCGGATCCCGGCGCGTGTCCCAGTGCAGTGTGACTGGTGCCCTCCCACTTCCGCCCTGCCACTCTCCCCCCACTCCTCTGCTTCCTGGAGCGAACCCGGAGCCTCTTTTCCCAGCCCAGCTGTCCCGGGTCCTTTTGCACAAATGAGCACACGGGTGTGCACTTCCTCACTTTCCCTTAACTCTCTTCCACCAACATAGCTTGTGCTGAATATCTCTGTGTACCCTGTTTCTAACCGTACATCCCGTTTGGCTAGACAGGAGGAAGCAGCCCAGGAGATTGACTGCAATGTGGTAACTGCAGCCAGCGATACGTTATCTTCTCGAAAGCTGCTGAGGGGGATTTTAGGCGTTCTCTCCATGAAAAGATGAAAGATGTATGTGGTAGAGCACAAGTTAATTAGCTCAATTTAGTCACCCATGTTGTGCACAAATTTCAAACGGCGTGCTGGTCCCGATTTGGGGGGTCGATTACAGAGGAGATGAAAGGAGCCCCCTAGCCCAGGATCTCTCCCGGAAGACCTTAGCCCTTGTCCGGAGTGCTCGCCTGGGAGGTGCCGGGCGCGCACTGGGATCTGGCTGCCGGTGCTCGGCACGGCCGCGTGCGCTTGCATTTTCGTACCTGACAGACGGTGTCTCGGTGTCTCGGTGGGGCCCCTCCAGGGCGGTGATGGTGCTGGGTGGGGAACGAGACACCAGTGTGCCGTTGCTGGCCAGCCCTGCAGGAAGCTCGTGCCCAGCACACCCGGTTTCTGCCAGTTGGAGCACATGTCAGTGTAGTTTTAATTTGCATTTCTCTTATTTTAGGCACGGTTACAGCCCTTCCCTGTCCTGAGCACCTTTATGTCTTTTCTAGATGAATTTCCCTTTAGGTGTCTGGCGCTCCCCTTCTGCAGAGTCTTCCATGCCTTGGTTGAGGTCCTGCCTGCTCTGTACCCGGGGACGATGCGGCTCCAGAGTAAAGACCAGGTCTGTGGGCTCCCGGCGAAGTCAAGGCTTGGCTTCCCCCGGTCAGAGGCCTGGGGTTGTCACCAGCTGCTGCTGCTGCTCACACTGTCACATGGGGCCTGGGGACAGCCCTGTCCCAGGGAGAGGGGGTGACAGGCCCTCCGCAACCCCAGCACCTGCCTCTGCCACCCTCTTGCCCTTGGTGAGCCCCTGCAGCCCGCTCCCGTTCCCTTTTCTCCCAGAGCCTGGAACTCAACTGGCTGTGCCTGGCTTGGTTTCCCTCTGGAGCACTGGGCTTGGTTTAATAATTCCTGGGCGCTCTTCCCACCGGGCTGTGGATTGGTCGGCCTGCATGTCAGATGCTGAAGTACTCTGCAGGGCTCTCCCACTCAGCAGCATTCAGATCTCATGCCCGGATGGCGGGGAGCCCGGGCAGGCCCGTGTGCCCTCACGCTGGTGGAGGGGAGCTGCTCCGGGCTGGCCGCTCCCCAGGGCTGGACGGCCCGTCTGTAGGGGCTTGAGCGGCATCCTGAGCTACGAGGAGGAGGCCGAGGAGAGGGCCCAGCTATGGCGTTCACACAGGGTTTCTGTGCCCGGCGCAGGGCTGAGGTTTTTACCCATTTCCTTCACCTGACCTCACGAATGACAGCTCCTTTGTGGGGGACAACCCTGTCCATTGCTATTGACCAAAAGGTCCAACCCAAACTGCTGGTGCATCATGGGCACTTTCTGGCCATGGTGCTGAGAGTTGGCCGTGTGTCACTGTGCTAGTGTCATCCTAAGTCCCACTCTGAGCCTGCCAGTGTTACAGGGCTGTGGGTTTGGTCATCGGTGATGGGTGGTGGCAGTTTCTCTAGTTTCTCTAGGGGTCCCATGGCGGCCAGGCCTCGGGGGTCGGTCATGGCCAGAGGCAGAGCCATGATTTCTGCCTGCCTCAGCGGGAGCGCCCTCCTACCGCAGGTCCCTGGGACCCCTGGCGCCTCTGTCACGGCCCCTTCTGGAGCTGGGGTCAGGACTGAGGTTAGAAGCTTGGCTCTCCTGCCCAGCCCCATGACTGTCCTGTGGCTGAGGAGGGGACAACCAATGCCAAGGACTGGACCGGGCTCACCCCGTGCCCAGGGCGCTGAGACCACCAGGCTGAGCTGGGAGTGGTGGATCCGTCCCAAGGAAGCCCGAGTCCTTGTGGAGAGGACATGAGGCTGGCTCGTGCCGAGAGGGGACTGCAGAGGTCCAAGGTCCGCGTGGCTCCCCACAGTGGAGGCTGCCAGGGAGCGGTGGCCAGGGAACCTGAGTGCAAGTCTCCCCTTGACCTCGGGAGGAGCCCACGGGCTGTGCTGTTGAGTCATGCGTGGATTCGCCCTTGCACTTGGCACCTCAGCCTTGGTGCTGGTCAGAGATGCAGGTGAGTGGGGCCTCTCCAGCTGTGGGACAGCGGAGCGCGCGGGGCTGGCCCTCCTGCGGACTGGTGGACATGCTGGGTGAGAGCCTGGCCACTTCCTGTGTCGGCCTGGGGGTGGAGCCGCGGAGTCTGGGTCGCCTTCCGGTCCAGAGCCGCGGGACTCACCACTGCGCCCCGTGTATGCCCGCCCCAGGGCTCCCGTCTCCCTCTGTGCCCAGTACATGGGCTCCTCATCCCAGGAAGCTCCACCCCTGGGCTCCATTGGCCGCATGTCGGTCACCTTGTCCCTGAGTGTGAGGTCACCATGAGGTTGAGGGCGGAAGCAAAGCTGGGGGCTGTGTTCGCCTCCCGGCAGCCGAGGCTGGGGTCTCCTGCTCTGTCAGTGCCGTCCATCCCCCCTCCCAGCCCCACTGCCCAGAAGCATGGTTGTTCCATGTGCACTGCTTTCTGAAGAGCAGGTCAAAAGCGCTGATTGTTTTATGTCGGTCTCATTGCAGTGCTGATCATTCAGATACATCCAGTTAAATTAATTCTGTCACTTTTGACCTCCATGAGGTGGCCCCTGGACAGTGTGAGGCTGGACACGTGGCTCGTGGGGGATTCTGTGGGCCAGCCGGGGCTCCCCAGGCCTCGCAGCACACTGCTGGGGGTGCAGGGTGAGGCTGGGCCACGTGGGGTGGCAGGAGACACACACAGGGCTGAGAGGCCACCCACCATGTGTGGACCCTCCCTGGGCCGAGTGCACCTCTCCCTGCCAGAGCCTCGCCCGGAAGGGGAGGAGCCGGGCACTTCTCATAAGGGGCCTTGGGCCTGCTTCCCCGGGGACCTCGGGCGACCGCGGGCTGCGGCTGCAGGTTCTCCCATAAATATCTCAGCGGCAGTTTAGCTTTCAGACCAGGCACATCGTGGCCAAGATCAAGCTTTTTGACCTTTCGTCAATTTACTCGGTGAAACGTGATCCCACTGGTCTCCTGTTTTCAGAATGTTGCCTAGTGACTGCCTTTTCCTGGCTCAAATGGCTACATTTTCTCCAAACTCAGAGCATTCGCATCGATGGCAAAGGCACAAATGGAGAGAATAAAACGAGTGTCCTTATGTCCAGAAGTCAGGCCGGGACAGGGTGGTTTCAGCACCAGGAGCCGGGACAGCTCCCCACTCAGGCGGCCCCTAGGAACTGGGCGAGGCCTCCGACTCAGCGGCCCTGCTCTGCCCGCCCACCTCGGCCAGTGCTGACCTTACCAGACCGCCCAGCTCCGCCTGAGCTCGGACACGTGCTCTCCATCAGCGTGGCCTGTCTCGGTCCCAGGAGGAGGAACAGTGTAGTGGAGGGAAGGTAGGAAACAATCTGGCGCCTCGGGACTCATCGTGGTATGGCTAAATAAACTCTCCGTCCCAAACGCCCTGCGCAGTGTGGCGTGTCTCGCGTCCAGCTGTGCCTCCTCGGATGTTAGCTTTCTCAGCATAGGCAGCTCTAAAAGCAAGGAAAAGGCGACACCAGAGCAGATGTTTCAAAAACAACACACTGCCTTGCTGCCTCCAAGTAACACAAGAGGTTAGAAATCAGAGTGGAGGAGGCCAGCTAAGGGCGGTAGCAGGGGCAGCATTAGGACTGTGGGTGTCATAAAGCGAGGTGTGATTGAGTCCCCTCCGAAGCCCTCTCCAGCCTCCTGGGTGCCTTCGGCCTTGCTCAGCTATGAGCTCTCTCCTGTCTTCAGTCCTGGAACACAGCAGGGCAGGTATAAGAATGCCCACTCCATTTTACATAAATACCACATTTTCTTCATCCAGTCATCTGTTGATGGGCACTTGGGCTGTTTCCAGGATGTGGCTATTACAAACCATGCTGCTGTAAACGTGGCTGAGCATGGATCACTGTGGTAAGATGCTTTTAACTCCCTTAGGAAGACACCTAGAGGGCAACAGCTGGGTCAAACGGAACTTCTGGTTTTCATTTTTGAGAAATATCTGTACTGATTTCCACGGTGCTTGCAGCAGTCTGCACTCCCACCAGCAGTGGAGCAGGGTTCCTTTTTACCTACAGCCCCGCCAGCATTTGTTATTGGCTGATTTGCTGCTGCTGCTGATCATTCTGTCTGGAGTGAGATGGACTCTCAGTGTTGTTTTAATTTGCATCTCTTGAATGACCAGTGGGGTTGAACATTTTTCATATATTTATTTGCTGTTTGTACTTCTTCATCTGAGAAATGTCTATTCATTTTAGGTGCCTTTTTTTTTATTGGATCTTTACATTTGGGGAGTGTTGATTTTTTTGAGTTCTTTATAGATTCTAGATAGTAAAATGTGCTATTTATGTACAAGAGTGTCACTCTGCCATAAGGGTAACTTGAGACATCTTTAGGTAAATGGTTGCATCTTGAGACCAAAATTTAAGTGAAATAAACTGGACATACAAATTTAAATATCACATTGTTTCTCTTGTGTGAGAAACCCAAAGGGTAAATAAGGAGCAAAATGGAGGACGGATATGGGAAGTAGGAAGGATGTGTTCAAATGGGGAGGGGAAAGGGAAGGAAGGGAAAAGGAATTAAAAAAGAGAAGGAAAAGGAAAAATGGAAACAAAGCTTTTGAAAATGGGGAGGCGAAGAAGGGTTGAATGGAGGGGAAGGGAATGGGAAAAGAAGAATTAAGGCATATTGTGCATGGGTACAAATTCCCTGTTGGTCACTGTGTATGGGGAACGTGCACGAGGGGAAAGAGCAGCACTCCACACCTGCCTCGTCTGTATTTGGATGATCTCTGTCCTCACTGGGCCTGCTCTGGGCCGAGTGCCTGTGGTGTGTGCATGGGGGTCACTTCTTATCTTCTGGGTGTTATGAGCTGAATTTGCCACCCCGGAAAGATACTGGAGTTCTTGCCTGTGAAGTGGCCTCATTGGGTGACAGGTTTTGCAAATGTTAAGGCGAGGTCACTAGGGTGCCCTGATCCATGTGACCAGTGTCCTTATACAGAGGGGAAATCTGGACCCAGAGTCAGACAGACATGGTCATGGGGGAGTCAGCTGCCACCCAGGGGACTGAAGAGGGAAGCCGATGTCGGGGAGAGGCTGGAGGCAGAGTCCCCCTCGAGGGCTGTGTGATGTGAGTCAGCTTTCCCTCCTGGGACAAAATCCCTGACACAGGACCCGAGGGAGGAAAGGTTCCAGGTGTTTCAGCCCAAGGCCAGCTGCTCCACGGCAGAGGCTTCCTGGTGGAGGGGTGTGGGGGAGGAGAGCTGCTCCTCATGGTGGCCAGAAGCAGAGAGAGGAACAGAGCCAGAGAGGATGGCCAGATCTAATCCCCAAGGTCATGCTCCTGGGGCCACAGACACGCCCAGAAGTGTGCTTTCTGATCTCCTCGGTGTCTCCCAAGCCAAACATCACTGCCCTCAGAAGGAAGCCACTGTGCTGCCATCTTGATCGCCAACCTCCAGAACCAAGAAATGAATTTCTGTGGTCAGAGCCCCTGTCCTGTGGACCTTTGTACAGCAGCCCTTGGACATAAAGCCCTTGTCATAAGAAGGAGACACAGGGGATGGTCCTCACCTGGTGCTGGGAAGTAAGGGGCAGGCAGAACTCTAAACCCTGGCACCTGAGGGTCCCTGAAGACTCCACCTCCTCGAGTGGTCCCCTGCAGGTCCCCCTTGCCAGGGCAGGTCCTGTCAGAAGGGAGGTGGTGTCCTGGGTGCTTGCTTCCCTGGAGGGGAGCCACCCCTGCCCTTCCCTCCAGGACCATGTTCCCTTCTACAGGGCCCCTCTGGGCACTACTGGTGTGATGAGGTTGGGGGACCCCCAAGGAAGTGGATGCAGGAACCAAAACGACCCTCTGAGATGTCAATAGAGACCCCTCCATGTGAGCCTCGGGCATTGGGGCACATCTGAGTGCAGTCTTACCAAAACCATTGAGTTATTAGGAGATCGAGAACAACAGGACCCTGTTATGTACTAAGGGCCAGCAGCCCCTTCCCTGCAAAGGAACTCTGGTGAATGTGATCAGCTTCTCAAGCTCTCTGGTTTCTGTGGCAACCATTGAACTTCACTGTGGTGCCCACAGCAGCTGTGGGTAATATGCAAATGAGCGGGTGTGGCCACGAGCCCATAAAACTTCATTTACAGGAGCAGATGGCGGCTGCCATCGAGTCCTGACTCCTGCTGTGTGCCAATACCTAAGATTTGGGGAAAGCTACGCTCAGTAAAATATATAGCTTTAGGTTCTCTTACAGAAAGTATTAAACACATATTAATCCAAACATTCAACATTGGCAAGTAGAATGCCCACAAAATAAAGCAGAGACAGAGGAGTGATTAAAGGGAAAAGCAGGAAATAATGACTAAATTACAAAACAAGAGGACCAGCACCCCTTCCCCTGTACCGGGCCTTGAACTTGGGCCTCACACGTGCTGGGCCAGTGCGCCACCACTGAGCTGCAGCCAGATCTTTTTTTAATTTGTTTTTGAGAAAGTGTCTCGTTAAATTGCCCAGGCTGGCCTCAAATTTGCAATCCTCCTGCTTCAGCCTCCAGAGTAGCTGAGATTATAGGTGCATGCCACCATACCTGGCTCCTGTTTTAAATTTCATAAAATAAACTGTATTGAATTCCTGACACACCGTCTGTAGTCGAAGCTTTCCCACAGTTGTCACAGAGTCTTGGCAAGGCCCGGATCTGTGTTCTTTCTCTTGAAGACTACGGCTGGGACGAGGGCCCTGCACACATTTAAATCCTGCACACAGTCCCTCATGTGAGATCCACCAAAGCAAGTGTGCAGAATCCTATACCTACAAGGCTGGCAAAGGGCTGGTTCTTTGCAAAGACAAGCACTCAGCTCAGAGCTGTTTATTTCCGACTCTGTCGGGGTTTTTCTGGGTCCTCTGCTGAGCCTTTCTGTGGCCTGGGGACCCCACTCTGGGGCAGGGTGATGACATGTTGGGCTCCGGTGGGGGGTGGCCGGCCAGCCGGACCAGCTGGTGCTGAGCTGCTCCTCTGCCTGCTGCCCATCTGACGGTGGACCAGGAGCCTGGCCTCAGGCGGCTCAGAGAGAGATCCTCTGCCAGGTCGCAGGGACAGTGCTTGGCCAAGCTGGGAGGGCAGGGGCTTGGGCTCAGACCCCTGTGTCGGCAGCATCCTCATGATTACCGTGGCTTCTGTCTGCCCTTCACGCTGACAGTTATTATTGCTGTTATCATTTTGGGGTCCAAAGGATCGAACCCAGGGCCCGGGCTGCAACAGCCCAGCAGCAGACTGAAACCCGTCTGCCCCGCACACGCCGGGCCCCAACAGTGGCACAGTGCGTGGTGTGACATTTAGACCCCTGCTGCCCTGCAGAGCAGGACTGAGACTTGGAGCTCTGCGGGCTGCGGGGCACCCGCGCTCCCTCTGAAAGGCACTGCGAGAAACCTGAGTGGAACCCGAGGCTAATGAGAAGCCGGGAGGCTCCATGCCGGTCACTCTCCTGCCGGAAATGCTTGTGCCTCAGCTCTCTTTGCAGCCCTGCACCCTCCCATGACATTTACAAAGCAAGATTTCTAAAGAATTAAAATAGCATGGCTGTATAAATTTTTGTTCAAGAAAGTGCTGCTTGAAATCTCTTTGATATTCCCTCCAACGTCTGCAGGCTTACATGTATTACCAATCATTTTCTTCTAGTGCACAGGTCTCATTTAAATTGGAGAAGTAGTTGTTTGCCTTGAGAGCAAAGTCCCCTTGAGACCCTGTGCTGTCCCCCGAATAGGCCGAGAGGGAGGGGTCTCTGGAGGGCCCCCGGGGTTCCCGGCAGGGGGTGGGGCCGGCACTCATAGCTGCAAGCAGGATTTTCAGATGTTTCCATGCGGGGCTGTGGATGGTGAGACAGGACGTGCCCTCGGGACATAGAGGCATAGCGGCTGCGGGTCATGCAGAGCTGCGTGGGGGTTCCCCGCTGAGGTCGCAGATGAATGCAGCAACGTGTCCGGCAATTGATGCTCGTGTCTAACGGAGTGGTGGCCTAGTCACACAGGGAGGCTCGGCTGCGGCCCATAGGCCCATAGTAGTTGATTTAAGGCCCTAACCTGCAGCTCCGGGGGAACTCAGCCCTGCTGGGAGGATGTTAGGCAAGGATTTGGTTGCTGGCTGTTGGAGACAGGGCATGGGGAGGGACAGAGGGGCCCCAAGGACCACCTGCATGAGATGACCCGGACTTTGGACTCCTGACCCACTGGGCCCCTCAGTCCTGGTGCCAGGAGAGCCGATGCAACACTAGGGTCCCTACTGGGCTGTGAAGTCACAGAGGCGGCGCCCACGCCTGCCTGGCGGGTCTTCACAGGCAGTTTCTCTCAGGTCCCACGGACCTTCGGCAGCCTGTGAGTCCCACAGTGCTGTCCCTGTTTGCCCTCCTGAGCCTAGGATGGGGGACAGATATGAGTGGCTTCTCCCCATCCTCTGCTGCGGGAGCCAGGGTGTGGTGGCCCCCAATTCCTGTGTCCTCCCTGGGAAGGGGGGCCAGCCCTGGGCCCTGCTGTGCTGGCTGCTGGATGTGGGATGTCACAGTCTCAAGTCCCCAGGTGAGCTCCTGGGTCACCCAGGTGTGGGGGTCTCTGTGTTGGGATCTCCTCACTGCCTGCCTGGCTCCATGGACGGGACAGATAGCTGCTCAGTGCAGGCCTGGCCCCCCTAGCGTGGTGGTGCTGTGATGCTGTTTCTCAGCTGAGGACCACATTTCCCAGCAGCCCTTGGACCTGGATGGACCATGTGACTCATCCTGGCCAATGGGAGAGCGTGAAAGTGAGGCATAGAAATAGCCATACCCCTTGGCCCACCTGTGGCTGGGTGCTGAGGACCTGGGCCCAAGGCAGCAGACAGGAGGGCCTGGTCTGACTGCACAGAGGGATGCTGTCACCAAGGAGGAATAAATGGATGCATGTCACATTGTACCCCAAATCTGCACTGAGTGCTGACACTCGCCTCATGCTGCAATGATGACGGTTCACGTTCCCTCTCTTTTAAAAAGTAATTTAAGGGGTGGGGATTTAGCTCAGTGGTTTCTCCGCCTGCTGCGCAAGCGCAAGGACTCGAGTTTGATCCCTGGTACCAAAAAAAAAAGTAATTTAGGTGGGTTTTTTGTTTTGTTTTTGGTACCAGGGATCAAACGCGGGTCCTTGCACTTGTGCAGCAGGCTGCAAAACCACTGAGCTAAATTCCCAGCCCCAGGTGGGTTTTACTTGATTCATAGAGTAATATACATTCACTGTAGACATTCCTTAAAAGTGCAAGAAATAATTTATGAAACATTCAAGCCACTCACCAACCTATCCTACCAAATTGCCAGGGATGAGGCTGGTGTTTATAGCTTGGATCTTGTTTGACCAGTGTGTTCTCAGAAGATATTCATAGTTTTTTGTGTACTTACAATTGCCCTGTCTTAGAACAGTGACTATGTTCTGTGTGTAATTCTAAAAGACCACTCAGTGGGGCCCATTATTACCCTTCAAATACACTTCTTACAAAAGTGTAGTTTCTGAGTCAGGAAGCATTTCTGAAGCATTTGGTGAGCAGCGCTGGTTACCCAGCAGTCTGTGCACTTTTCTGCGGTACAGGGTGTGAGACAGGTTCTTCTTTTCTCTCGACCCCCTACCCCTCGGTTCATCTGTCTGCTATTTACCATGGAGTCTAAGCCAGGTGTCGGGGTGCACCCTGTGATGTCAGCCCTCAGAGGCTGAGGCAGGAGGGTTGCAAGTTCCAGCCCAGCCTTGGCTTTGACACGTGGCGCCAGTCTGTGCTGGCTGACTTTGCTCCAGCAGGAGCAGGTGCACTTGGGGTCAGTCCTGAAACCTGCTGTGGATGCCCAGATCCTGTACTGGTCACCATGAGCACATGCTGCCCACTTGAACGGCGCCCCTGTCCCATGCGCCTGCGCTGGAGAAGAGAGAGTGGGTCCCAGGCGCGTGTGGGGGTGGGGGCGATCCCACAGCCTGGGGCGGCAGGGCTGGGCCCACTTCCGGTCTGGATGACACCACTCCCTGGAGCCCAGGCTGCCCATGGGGGCATTGTGCCCCTGACCCCCCGGGGCCCGCCCTGCCTTCCCAGGGGCCTGGGTGGGGACACCGCTCTGGGGTTTGGGGGTTGCCAGGCCGGGCCAGGTCTCAGGGTTACCCTGGCCTTGCTACCCGCACGGTCCCCACGCATGGCCCAGGACTAGTGTAGGGTGTGGCGTGGAACCTCACACCAATTAACTTGCACTCAATGCTGCGGCTCTGAGACCCAGGAGGCTTCTACCCAACAAGTTTGCGCGGATTTGCTGTGGCTGTGAAGTTTCGGGCCAGAGGTGAATCCGGCCACAGAGGAGCTGAGGTGAGGAGCCACTGTCTTCCCGAAGGCCTGCAGCTGGAGGCTGGTGTCGCTGAGCCCTAGGAAGGCTGGGGACTCGCTGTGCTCACCCTGCCCTCCGCTCACGGATTTCCAGGGTGGGGGCCCTGTGATTCCTTTCTTTTATATGCTAGAGGAGCTGAGGCCTGGCTTTTCTGTCCTAACATGAGCACTCTTCGGGAAAGGCACTGTCTGGGCCCAGGCCGGCCCCAGGCCCTTTGCACATGCTGGGCCCTCTGTCTCAGCACAGCCAGCCCCACGTTCCTCTCATCCTGTCCTCACTCCGAACAGCCACCCCAGGCCCACTCCTGCTCCCTGTTCCTCGCTCCCCTTTCTTATCAGCGTTTTCGAGGAGCTGAAACTGCCTGGTTGTTGGTGCCTCAGTCTCTCTGCCCTGGTGCCCTGAGCAGCTTCCTTTCCTCCACATTAGGGACTTGGTTTTCGTCCTGTGGGGTGGGGGACCCTTTGGGGACCAGCCGAGCCTTCCCCTCTGCTGGCCGTGCTCACCCGCCTCCTGATCACCTGCGATGCCGTCAGCAGCATCTCGGGGCCGGTGGGGCCTGGCTGGGGGCGGGGGGTCATTCCCTGCGTGCCTCGGCCAAGCACAGGGCAGCGGCCTGGGCTCTTCACTTGGGCCCAAGGAGCCCTCAGCACCGAGATCAGGGTGCAGAGCGAGCCGCCCGAGACCCTCACCCTGAAGAGCAGGGGCCGGGGACTGCCTCGGGCGGGCCAGGGAGAGGCCGTGTGGTGGGATGGTCAGAGCCCCTGCTGGGGAGGAGGGCCAGGGAGCTCAGCTTTCCTGTCCATCAGTGGGGTTGGCACTGGCCTGGCCCTGGGTGCTGCACTAGGTGGGATGCTGTGGTTTGTGTTTAGCTGTGCCGCAAAGCCTCATGCGGGTGAGGTGAGACTTTTTCAGAGGTGGCTGAATCTGGAGTGTGTGATGCTGAGTTAAGGGTGTGTGGTTACTGATCCACTACTCGTGAGTGATTGGTTTGGCACCACCCTTAACCCACGGTAGTCTGAATAAGACAGAAGGGGCAGAGAGACGCTGCTAAACTCTCTTGTTGCCTTTGCTGCCTTGTGTGCACCATGTTGTTCTCCTCTGTGAATCCTGTTTGTCACCCCTGCCCTGGAGCCAGCCGATTATGGACTGAAACCCTACGAACTGTAAACCAAATAAACCCCTTCCCTTCTATCTATGGGTGTCGGGTATTTTGTCTCAGCAGTGAGAGAAAAATAACTAACATAGGGGGCCAATGAGCAAAGCCCATTTCAGCCCTGAGCAGTGCTGCACCCGAGGATGGTGAATGGGTGTGTGTCCACGCTGCTGGGGACAATGGCAGCTGGGTGTGGTGGCTGGGGGGCTGAGGCAGGAGGATCGCTGTGAGTTCTAGACCAGCCTGGATGACATAGGGAGACCTTGCTGCACAAGAACAAAATCAGAAAGATGTCCCCGCTGGACAGTCTGACACCCAAGCCTACCCGCTGAGGCTGCTGGAGCAGGACCTCTCTGAAGACTGGGTGCCTGGGGATGAGGTTCCTTCTCTCCAGTGTCTCTGGGTCCCCTTCTGTCCCCAAGGGCCTGCCCCATGCAGAGACCTCCAGGCCCTGAGGATGGAGGTGTGGGGTGCAGTGGCTCTAACAGCAGAGACTGCAGGACCTCAGGCATGGCCCTTGGCCCCGGGCTGCCTCAGCTTCCCCATGGGTACTGGGGGCATGGTGCCCTGTTCATAGGATGAGGGTGAGGTTGGTGGGTACAGGTCCGAAGCATTGGGTGGTGGGAGGTTGGCCCTGGGGAAGGGGGTGGCTACTGTTGCTGTCACCTGGGGTCAGAGGGGACCACGGATGTGCTGCTTCTTGGCCCACTGTGCGCCCAGCCCGGGCTCCACTCCCCTCCAGCGCTCCCTTGGCCTGGGAATCAGCACTGCCTGCTGCCTGTGTCTGCGCCTGGTGACTCCCAGGGTGCCAAGGCTCAGGGAGCGCTGCCGAGAGGAGTCCAGAGCCCACAGTAGGCCGAGTCCAAACTGCTGCTCGCGGGGCGGTGGGGCGGAGGCTCTCGGGGCTCCTTGCTGGCTTCGGGGACCCTGGAGTTGAGATTCCCAAGCCTAGGCTCCAGAGGCAGCCCTGGCCCGGGACGGCAGGGATGGATGGTTACAGCTGGGCCAAGGGGCTGAGCAAGGCGACCTCACTCACCCTACTGGACCGTGTCTGCCCTCTGGCTCCTGACACCTGGTAGTTTACAGAATTAAAGTTCTCGGCGGACACTTCCAAAGGCCCACGCCCGAGAGTCGGGCTTTCGCTCCTACTGGAAGAGCGACTTTCCCTCCAGTGCATTGGCCACGGTCGCCCTCCTGCTGAGGTCTGTGTTGGTCAGGTCCAAACCCCCGCTCTCAGCTTTGGAGCTGTGGTTCTGTGCAGTCATCATTCTGTGCCTCAGTTTCTCCCCTTGTCACAGGCACAGGCATCGCAGCACTGGCCTCACCGGGTCCTGCTTCCACCCGACCCTGCGATGCTCAGGACAGGGCTGTGTGGGTCACAGCACTCCAGGTCCTGGCTGGTGGTGTCAACGCTGACAGTGTCAGTAATTAACACTGAGACAGAAATCAGATTTCTGAAGTCCTTTTATTTTAGGAAGTGGCACAGTTCAGTGGGTCTCAGATTGAAGATGGAGTAATTGGGCAGAACGTAAGCTTAATCCACACAGAATTGTTCCGGGGCCTTTAGTGAGCATAAAATTAATTTTCCTGTAAGATGATTAATCTGACAAAATTGCCCTGAGAGGTAAAGGTGTTTAATTAAACAGCAGGCGCTGCCGCTGAGTGGCTGTGATCAGCTATGCGGGTCCCCGGGGCCCTGGTCCCTGTGCCTGGGCTCCCACCTGGGTGACAGGGGAAGTTCTGTTCTTGTCTTCCTCGAGTTCATAAAGCAAACTGAGCAGAGCAGTCGGGGAAGCCTGGGGGCCCGCACATCCCAAAGCCAGAGAGAGCGCGGGCACAGGGTCCGGTCCACCGGGAGCTCAGCCAGCACCCCGGGGTGCTTGGGTCTCCGACTCCTTTTCTGAGGCCAGAGTAGCTTGGCGCTCCTCCGGGGAAAGGGTTCACGGCTTCCAGTGTTCACTTGTCAGCATACAGCCTGTCACTCAGGGCCAAGAGAAAGCACAAGAAATGAAGCCCTTCCCTAAGCCTTAGCGTTCTTCCCAGAGCTGGTGCCATCCATCCCGACCGCTACCCGGAAGTGTGTCCGGTCTATGCAGATGGGAAGGATCAGCCCGGCTCGGGGCGGAGAGTGTAGACACTTGCTGTATCCAAAAGGATAGCACTAAAATGGCTTTTGGTCAGTTTTTAAAAAATGAATAGACTCTGCTGCACAAGCGCAGGGACCCGAGTTCGATCCCCAGTACCAAAAAACCCCCCCAAAACCCAAAAAATGAATAGACTTTTTAAAAACAGCAGTTCAGGGTTACAGGAAAATTATCAGTGAGTATGGAGTGTGTGCTGAGCCCACTCTGCTGCTGGCATTATTTTCTTGCTGGTGTGGCATGCTTGTTACCATTGTGGACCAAGGAGCACACTTTGTTATTAAGTTGTTACTTTGTTACTGGTGGTAGCCACAGCCTATAACTTGTTACTTTGTTACTGGTGGTAGCCACCGGGCGCACTTGCAGCTCCCTTGGCCTTGAAAAACGCCCCCTATGGCAGCCCACAGGGTCGCTGCTCTGCCCCACGCCGCCTGCGCCCCAGGTTGGCACCCTGATCTTTCACCATTTCCGCAGTGTTGCCTTTTCCAGGACTCATTGGAGTTGGGTCAGACAGTACGAAGGCTTTTCAGAGTGGCTTCTGCTTTGTAACACGCAGTGGAGGTCCTGCCAGGTCTGTCCCCAGGGCAGCAGCTCTGTGTTTCTTCTGCCCAGAACTACTCCAGGGCGGACCCCACCGTGCAGGCTTACCACTCACCACTGGAGGGGACCCTGGTGCGTTAAGCAGGGCCTGCTCCATGTCTTTTGCCTGTGCAGGCATGGGGAGGCCCGGGAGGTCGGGCCGGCTCTGCATTAGTGATTTCTGTACTTTGGGCGCAATGTGGGGCTCACAACTTGGGTGTTGGTCGTGGCATCAGACCAGGAGGCTAGGTGGGTGTTGGAGGTCACCAGTGACTGCTGCATTTGCATACCGAGAAGCCTGATTTCTCAGCTCTGACTCCGGTGCCAACACTGACCAAACCCACAGTGCTGTGTTCGCCAAGCAGAATGGGATTCATGACCGAAGCTAGCAGGGTGGTGACGGGGCCTCTGCCTTCCTTCCCTTTCCACCCGTGTGACTGGGGCTGTGAACCCCGGGCAGAGGCTGTAGGATGAACAGGTGGGATCGGGGATGGGGGTCCACCTCCTCCTTCCTCTTCCATGTTTCTTTCTCCTCCCTCCCTCCCTTCATTCCTTCCTGAGGCAGGGTCTCACTCTGTAGTCCAGGCCAGCCTTTTACTATGTAGCCCTTGGACTCCTGATTCTCCTGCCTCAGCCTCCGAGGAGTCCGGGGCTGCAGGGGTGCTCCACCACACCCCGGTTAGCTTGGTTCAGATCCAGGCCGGCAAACCCTCCTCTCCCATGGTGCCTCCCAGGCTCCACCTTGTCACTCCCTCCAGGTTCTGCTGCCTGCCCCCCACCCCCACCCCCACCCCACCCTGGGAGCCAGGCTTCTGTTCCTTCTCTCTAGCAGGAACTCACTGGGGAGGCGGTGGTCACATGGGGGGCACTGTGCTGGGCTGTGCTCCCTGGGACGCCCCGGGGCTGGGGCAGGGGGGGACAGGTACCTGGGAAGGGGCGGGGCTGTGTGGCACAGTCCTGGCCCATGGGCGGCCATGTTTAATCTACAGTGACTTCTTCCCTTTCTAACGTCGGGGAGGAGGCACCCTGCAGGCCTGGCACACAGCCGCTCCGCAGTGCCCCTGAAGCCCACGCTGCTGCACGGGCTCCTTGGGCTGCAGACTGTGCTGGGTGCTTGACCGACGACACTCTCAGACCCTGTCCTCTCAGTGCTGTCCTCACAGTGTTCACAGTTGCTGGGGATAGAGGCAGGTGGAGGCCTTGGTGGCTGGGGCTGGGTCACCAACGGCAGCAATTAGCGAGCCACCCAGTGCACTGTGGCTGACTTGGGAGGGGCCTTTGTCAGGCACCTGTGACTGCAGAACAAAGGGACAGGAGCCAGGACACCCTGGCAAAAAGGTGTCCTTTTTAATGAACTGACAGCTATTGTGGTGTCACGTACACCACAGTGCTTTGGGTTATCTACATCTTGGAATGGACCAGCTAAATAACAAAAGCCTTATCTTGCACAGTTATTTTTGTGGTGAGGTGACACAACATTCAGTCTCTGGTTTTCAAGAATACAATGTGGCATCATTAGCCAAGCATGCATAATTACAGCCAGGTGGGAGGGATGCCTGTGCGGAGCTGCTGTGCACCCTAAGGAGGAGCTTGAGGAAGGGGTTGGGGACTCGGGGGTCCCCAGTCAGGAGGAGGAGGAGGGCTCCCTGCGGTGGATCTGCGATCTCAGAGGAAAAGCGGCCTTAGCCTGCTGGATGAGCTGATAAGAGGCTGCGTAACCCTGGCCAGGGAAGCATCCTGGGGGCCAGGGGCCACCCCCTTCCCTCCTGCCTTGGCGGGGCTCCCATCTCAGGACGTTTTTGTATCCTGGACTCTGGGACTTTTTAAGCCGTGCCATCATCTCCAGGTGCCAGAGAGCCTGCTGTGATTGAAAAGCAAAAGTGATTTGTTTAGAGTAGAAAGGACAGTCCAGGTCTCTGCTTATTGGACGCTGTGCTGTCCCCGATGGGCGGACCCACGGGGTGCCGTCGTCGGGGCCGTGCAGTGGTGCTCTGGTTGGATGAGGGACCTTTCCGAGGCCGACCGTCTCTCGGTCCCCGGGGCAGGATCACAGCACGATTTTCACCCCAGTTCTGCCAGCCAAGCTTGCCTGAGCTGCGAGACCCACCGTTGTGACAGCTGCGTGCAGCATTTGCAGATTGAATTACGAGCCTATTCAGCTGACACAAAGCGTTCTGGCTGCTCGGCTTCTAGCCCATGAATAAGTAAACAGTCTCCAGCAGGAAGGCGAGGCCGGGAGGCTGGTGCTGGGGTGATGCAGAGCCTTGGAGAGCCCTGAGCCCAGCGTCCTGTAAGTACCTGGATTTGGGGGTGCAGGAGCAGTGGGTTAATAAGCCTGTCTCCTGGGGCTGTGGCCGGGAATGCTCCTGTGCGCTGTGGGCAGAGGGTCCCTCAGCGTTTGTAGGATCCTTGGTTCCAGAACCCTTGTATCTTAATGGAGGGTGAAGTCACTGTTCTGCCCCGTGAGGTGCAGACCAGACCTGTCCTGGGCCATGTGGGGCTGCCTGGGGTGGTTCTGGGTTACATTCCAGGAGGGACGCCGAGGGCAAAGCCACTGGGAGCAGCTTGGGTCCATCTGCCAGAGGATGCCGGTGCCTTACTAATCCGCTAATGCCACCCGTTGGAAATTGATGTTGGGTTCAGAATTGGCTTTGGTCTCGCCTGTTTAAATAGCACAAAATTGGTATTGAAGACAGCCCACGTGCAAAGTGATGGCATTTCCAGTGGAAATTTTTACCCCGCTTCGTATTCAGCTTTGGGGAAGCATGTCCCAGTTGTGATGCCCAGACGGCGAGGCTCGGTTACGAGTCAGGCAGGCAGTGCTGGGGCCAGTGTTTTCATTCTGCACCAGCCCTCGGGAGCTGAGCACTGCCCTCGAAGACACAGGGAGCTCTGCTGCCTGAGCCCAGTGCCGCCGCCTCCCGCCCGCCCGCCCTGGAGGACCAGGGGTAAGTCAGGTGGGGAGAGTGGTGCAGGCAGTGCCCCTGGAGGGCCCTGTCCCTGTGCACAACGGAGCTGGCCGTGTCCACTCCTGGCTCACAGGTGCGCCTTGAACCATTAACGGTCTCACTTCAAGCGACCTGCACGTGGCCCTGTTTCATGCTTTGTGTCATCAGCAAGGCCTGGGGAGAGTTGAGCTCCTTTGACACGGTGCAGGCAGAGTCCCAAGAGGGCCAGCGACCAAGCTGGGAGGTGGCAGAGTGCACAGGGGCCTCAGGAAGATGCAGGAGGGGACAGTGGGCTCAAGACTCCTTGCAGACACTGTGGGAATTTGCCAAAGGCACTGAGAACCTAGGAATTACAATCTTTTGCCTTATAAATGAGGGAAAATCTACATAACTTGCAGATTATTGTGAGTTCCTGTGATCTTATTTCACGTGTTGCTCTGAGTCGTGTCTCTGAGGAGGCAGGAACCCTTCGAGGAGCAGAAGCGCGAGTGTGTGGCTGGGGAGGACTCAGTGGCCGTGTCCGGAGAGGAAGCCAGTGCACCAGCCAGCAGGCGCCTGTGCCCCGGGCGGGCTGGAGCCCACTCCACAGCCTTCCCATCCCCTTTCTCCCCTGTGGGTCACCGCTGTCACGTCCACGCTGGGGCGATATGCAGAGTTTTAACTGTGGTAGAACAGTAGCTCCTTGTTCCACATAGTTAGAGAAAAGACACGAGCGAGGTACTGTGTAGTGTAGATCCGGTGACAGGACGCTGCGTGAAGCCTTCGGTGAGGCCACAGTCACGCCTCCTTTGGGGGCTTCAGCCAGATTGGATTTAAAGTGTGTGCATGTGATTTAAAAGGTCAGTGGTGTGTGAAGGTGTATAATAACCCCCAGCCACCTCTTGCCTTGACGTCTGACTCCCTAACCCACTTGCAGTACTTCCGGTGGTTTTTTCTTGAAGTTCCCTAAATGATCCTAAAAATACACCTCCCCTGCTTCTTTTCATTTCCAAATTTCCTAAGTCAAAAGTAGCACTTTGGGTTGGGGTAGAGAAAAGCCGCAGGGCAGTTTTGTCTTTGGGGGAAGACGTGTCCTGGTGGGAAGACAGAGGTGAGTATGTGGTTGCCATGGCGTCTGGGGGCACGCAGGGTGGTCCCGCTGAGGGCGTCGACGCCCAGCGCCCGCCCGGGGTGAGGGGAGAAGCCCGGAAACGGACTCAGCGATGGAGGCGCCTCTCCTAACGCTGAGCTGTGAGGTCCGCGTCCCGAGCTGTAGAAACAGCGGGAGGGAGGGCTGCGTTTCTTCTCCCACAGCCTTTAGTCTCCCAGTCACTCCCTGCCCCGAGCTCCACTGCAGCCTCGCAGTCCACATGGGAACAACTCTTTCCTACTTCTTGGCGATGTCAAAGGCTTTTTGAGTCTCCCTTTTCCTGTGGTCTCGACTTCCCGAGCCCTGGCCTCCCTGTTCTCTGGCTTCGAGGCTCGCTGCCAACCTGAACCCTCCTCCCTCCTGGCTCAGGGGAGATCCGTGGTTCTGGGAGGACCCCGAGTTTCCGAGTGGGAGCTGACCCTGTCTGCTGTTCCCTGTGTCGGGCTGCAGCACCTCCTCCAGTTTCCTGAGAATGGCCGGTGGAGAGGAGCTGGCCGGGCCCCTGCCCCTGCCCGGCATGGCTGGGTCTTCACGCCTGGGTGACCGCATGCTTGGGCGCAGACTCCTAAGCCGGAAGTGGTAATATCCAGCGGAACTTAAGGGCAGTAAGACAGGCACCCAAGGTGGTGGCTGAGAAATGGGGCCCAGTTGGTGCTCCTCTAATCAGTCGCTCGGGAGCGACTCCGGGCTTCCCTCACTCCCGTGTCCTGGCCGTTCTTTGGTACGGGTCGTTTTCCATCCATCTATTCCCGGAGCACTTGGAATCTAGCGCTGCTTTTATCTAGAAAATGCTATGCTATTTCACTGAAAGTTTCTTTCTCTATATCTTGGATTGAGTTTTCAGTTTTAAAAAATATTTTCTGTCACTTTGGGAGCTTTTCTCAACTTTGTCTTCTCAAATCTACCATCTAAAATAGTATTGTAGGGCCGGGGATTTAGCTCCGTGGTTTCACCACCTGCTGCGCAAGCGCAAGAACCCAAGTTTAATCCCCGGTACCAAAAAAAAAAAAAAGTAAAATAGTATTGTATTTTATATTTTTTAAAATCTCCACTCTAACTATCTGTTTATTTTTGAGATAGGGTCTTGCTGTGAGGTTAAGGATGACCTTGAACTCACTACGTAGCCCAGACTGGCCTTGAATTTGCAGTGATCCTCCTGCCTCAGGCTCCTAAGTGCCAGGATTACAGGTGTGTGTCATAATGCCTGCCCTAAAACTGCATTTTAGCAACCATCTTTTTAATCTGTAGGAATTCCTTTTGTCTTCCCTCCCTCCTTTGATAGCGTTTCCTGTCCTTGCTTTGTGTTCTGAGGGCCCTGTTAGGTCTGTTTCCTCTTTAAAGTTTATTGTGGTCACTTGGGCGATCTTTCTTCGGAGTTTTGTTCTTTGATTTTCATCCTCTGAATAGGAGGTTTGTGTTTTAATGGGGTGAGTCCTCCTGGGTTGGCTGATTTTGGAGCGAGGTCCTGACTGCTGGGGAGGGGATGGGAGTGTGGGATGAGGCAGGTCTGGCCGGGCCTGGCACTGTGTGAGGCTCTGCTGCCCAGTGATGCAGGGTTCTGTGGTGCTGGCCACTTAGGTCCTTATGCTCAGCGTCCTTTGCTTGCTGCTGACCAAACGCAAGGAAAATGTTTGTTTTGTAAAGGGGAAAAGGGCTTACTCAAAGTGAGCTCCGAGGAGTGGGGGAGGCCTGTTTGCCTCCAGCCAGCACCTCAGGTGGGGGCCAGGTGGGCCAAGTGTTTTATAGCCAGGAACATGGGGGAGAGGACACGGGACAACAGGCCCACCTGGGACCCGCACCAGACTTGACCTCTGGCCGGCACTGTGGTTCCGTCTACTCCTCCGGGCCGGGGACAGGTGGGAGCTGTTTACACCCTGGGCCTGAGGACGTCTGGAGAGGCCACTCGTCTCCCAAGGGGCCAGTCTGACGACACGTCTGCCGCACACTGCTGCTGGCTACACTTTCTCGGGTTCTTTCCTACCCTCCTGGCATTCCCAGGCTCCCGCCTGGTGTGAGGCTGCTGTGGGTCAGGTCAGTGCCTGCGTGACTCAGGGCCGGGCAGGGGCTGCACTGCTGTCCCCAGATGGCACTGGATGCCGTGACCTCCGCCTGCCCATTCCGCCGCCTGGGCGCGGTCATCAAATCTGTCTGGGAAGCAACCTCTGCCTCCTAGATGCCTCCCCTCACCCCTCGCACGCCATCTGAAATCTCATTAGACTCCAGCTTGGGGTAGAATTATGTACGCGTGCTCGGCCTTCCCAGCCAGACGCTGTGTTCCGGGCAGGCCTGATCTTATTTACCCTCGGGTCTGAGGACTTTCGGGAACTAGGAGATGCTCGGGCCGTTGCTTGCTAATCAGACCAAATTGAATCTGGGCTGTGCAGCCTGGATCGGGTCCCAGGCTCAGGAGAAGCTGGCTGATCTCTTCCTCCTCCCACGGCCTTGCTTTACTCACAGGACGTGGGCAGATTGCTGAGAGAGACCAGGGCCGCTCCATCCAGAGTTAAGCTCATTTTAGCAAAATAAAAGCGAAGTCAAAAAACGAGATTTTTGATTGTTCCCATGAGCGTGGAGGTCTGAGGCTGTACAGAGGGTTGTTTTCAACTGTTTGGTGGCATGATGGGAATCCCCCACTCTGTGCAGCAAGCTGACAATTCATTAGCTACATTGATTTTTATTCGTTAGTCTTGTGACCACCGGGCAGCACTTGTTTTGCTAACCAGGTCTGGGCCCTCAGGCGGGGCGGTGACTGGGTCCTGGCCTGTAGGTCATCAGCCAGGTCTGGATGACTGAGCCCAAGTTTGCTCCTCCCGACAGCAGGAGCCTGGAGCGCGGGGGAGGCAGTGTGCTGGGTCGTAGGCAGATGCACCAGGAAATTGGGGTGAAGGAGAGAGAGCTCGGGCGGGGAGGACCATGCATTAAATATCCGCTCTGTCCAAGGCCGGCTGAGATAGTATCGTGCCTGCCGCGCCTGCCGAGCCTCTGGTGTGGAGGAGGGAGGGGCCCGCCTGCCCGCCAGAGGCCCTGTGCTCTTTGCAAAGCTCAGAAATGAGCGCCACTCCTGAGGTACAGGGATGCAGACCAGAGCCACGCTGCAGAAGGCCCCCTTGGGTCCCGCAGCCAGGACCCAGCTGAAGAGCGTGGCAGTGAGCTGTCTTCTGTCCCTCTGCGTCTTAGCACCGGTGCCTGTCAGGCTGTGCCTGTTCTCTCAGTGCTTACTGTTTACTCAGGCCGGGTTTATCAGGTGATGACTCCGTTGGCTGGGGAGAGGGGAGTGGTGAAGAGAGCAGAGATAGCATCCTGGGTGGCCGTGCGAAGGCCCTGAGGCCAGAATGACTCCGTGCATGAACGGCTGGGACCTGGAGCACAAGCTGGGGGTGGTGATGCGGCCACCCCTTCAGGACCTACGGCCTGTGCCTTGGTGAGAATCTTAGGTCGTAAGGCCAGTTGCAGTGGGGAGTGCCAGGGTTAAGAAGATCACTCTGAAGCCTGGCTGGAAGTGGAGGAAATGTGGGAGTGAGCAGGGCGAGCCAGTCGCCGTGGGGTCCCGAGCTGCTGTGGGCCGCAGGTCCCTGGAGAGAGAGGTCAGAGGTACTCGGGCAGAAGGCCAGGCCCTGTCACGAGGGAGGGTGAGGGGAGCCGACGTGGGGACAGTGGGGCCTCGGTGTGGGGCGACTGGAGGGGTCGCTGGCTCGTCCTGCGAGGGTGGGTGAATGACAGTGGGAGGAGACCCTCGGCGGGGCCACCCTGCAGCTCGTGGAGGATGAGATGGCTGAGCCGTGCTGGACCAGGGCGAAGCCAGTGGCCAGCCTGGGGTCAGGGGGAGTCGCTCCTGGCGTGAGGCTTGCTGAGCTTCCTGGGTAGGGGCGGGATCTGAACACAGGCCGGTGTGGGAGTGCTGCTCATCTGCCTGTGCTTAGGGGCAGGAGGTGAACCGGCCATGCCATTGGGCCTCTGCTGAGGACGCCTCGGGGTGCTCATGGACACCGATGGTTCTGAGACTCAGACTCTGGTCCGCGGGGCTGGGGGAGCTGGAGGTGGTGGGGGTGAGACAGTGAGTGGACTCAGGCAGTATGTATTCCACACACTTAGTTCATGCCCACTCTTCTGGTGGTACACATTTGTCTCCCTGAAGGAGGCACAAAGGCCTGCATGACAGCCCCCCGCTGTTCGGATCAGTCGTTGGCTTGATAACCTTGCTATCCATCAGTCGTCATTTAGTGAGTGAAGGCAGCGTCCGTGGGCGTGGGGCTCCTGGGAAATATCCCAAAACCTTTATTCTCATCGTTCTCAGTACAGAGGTGAAGTCGCCAGTGGGTGTCCTCCGTGACACGTGTCCACCTGCATGCGTAAGGAGACACGTAGCGTAGTCAGGGCTGGCGCGCCGCCTCTGCTGGTGTGGGCTCCGTTCACACTCGTGTCTCCCACGTGCAGCCAGCGCACAGGGGTCGTGTTCTAGGGATGTTCTAGGGCTCATGCGCAGCTGATTTTGAGGGCTCATCACTTTGATGTTTTGAATTTTGGTCATTCTGGGGTGAGAGCTGCCAAGTGGGGGTTATGAATGTGCGAATCTTTCCTATATTTGGAGTCGGCTTTTTTTTGATAGCTTGTTGGCTGCTTGGAACTGCAGATGCCTCATTAAGTTATTTCATTTAAAATTAGCTCTTGCGCTCACTTCAGAAGGGAATGGAACGTTGGAATGATTTCACCATGAAGGGAAAGCAGTTAGGAGCCGAGGCCTCGTGACCGTTATAGACGGGGCGTAGCCAGTGGTGCTGGGAGCTGTGGCTGTAACTGGGCAGGGGCTGCCGGGAGCACTGTGGAGGGGTCTGGGCCACCTTTGCGCACCCTCCCGAGTGCCGGGTCCCCAGCTCTGTGAGGGCAGCAGCGTGTAAACTGTCAGCGAGCACGCCGTGGCCTCCACCCCACACACAGGGGAGGGCCCTGCAGGTAAAGAGAACTTGACAGTGTTTATCCAAGGACCCGAGCTGGGTCTGCGATGTCGGCAGCGGCACCTTCTCGGAGCTCGAGTGTGGGAGTGACTGAGACCATGGCACCTCGGCTGGTGTCCGAGGCGGTGGGTGCTCCGGAGGAACGGCCCCTCACAGAAGCAGGGGCAGTAAAAGGCTGACATCCCTGGGGTCCCATTCCCACTCTGAGCCCTTGGCCACACTGTTCGTGCTTCTGCATTTCTGAGTCTGCATGTGGACCTGGCTCATAGGCCTGCCGTGCTGGGAGGGCAGTGCCCTGTGCAGTGTCCCCCCATCTTGTCTCAGAGGCCTTTCCATATTCGGAGCCCATATATCCTTGTCCTCTTCCTAAAAAATCAAATGTGCAGCTTGGTTGCACAGAACGGTGGAGTGGGGGCCTATTTGTGCATGCATGTGACATACTTGGGTCACCTGTCCTTTCCTTGCCACCCCCTGGCACTCCTGCTCTTCCCTCGCCCCTCCTCTCTCCGATGATCTCCCTTCCCACCCATCCTCTGTCAGACTCAGGGTTCGCACCCCGTCGTGTGTGAAGCACTCCCTCCTGTAGGTGGGCTCCAGATGCCACCTGTGCGAGTCTCGACCCCGTGAGCACGTGGTGTGTTGTGATCCCCCTGGGATCACACCCAGAGGCCCCCTCTTCCTCTGGCCGCCTGCCCTGTCGAACACCCCAGGACTGGTGCATCTCGGCGTGGGTTCTTCCAGAGTAGGCTCAGGGTCAGGGTCCAAGCAGAAGTAGCCTCTTAGGGAGGAGGCCCGGGCACGGGAGAGGGAGACGGGGAGGGGAGAAGCCCCTGGAGCGTGTGTCAGCGGCCAGTCATCATTGGACAGCTGGGTTCTTCCACCTGGACTCTGGAGCTGGTTGTGGGGTGCATGGGGCTGCCACTGAGGGACATGGGGCACCCCATCTGCCCAGCTGAGGGCCGTGCAGGGGTTGACAGCACAGCCGCCCACCTGCCCTGCACCCGGCTGACGGGTGGCTGGTGTGGGCAGGTCATGGGCGGCCTCCTGGGTTCTTAACCGGCCTGTGTGCATGCTCACTATCACACCGTCACCTTGTTCACGCTCACCTGACACACATTTCTCAGATTGTGTGCAACTGTGCATAGGAGTGAGCACTGGGATGTCCAGGAGCCATAATACGAACGCGCCGTGTGTGTGTGTGTGTGTGTGTGTGTGTGCTCAGCAGGCGGCTTTTACACAGTGGTCGGCCATGCGGGCGCCTCGGGTCTAGCGGTGCTGTACTGTGCACTTCTCTGCTTGCCTTCACATCCCCCACAGTCCTGTGTGTGTGTGTGGACGGTCTACACAGCCTGACTTGGTCAAGCACAGATCCTCGGTGAGTATCTGCTCAGACCGGGACCCCGACCTGGCTGGGACCTTTGACCCCAGCACCTGTCAGCTGGCGGGGAGCGCGTTGCAGCAGAGGTGCGCAGGTGCTGAGCGGAGCAGGGGTCGGCTGGGAGACTTCCTTCTCTCTCTCGTGACCAAAGCTTGGGGAAGCCATCGCCTGAGTCCACCACAGCCCAGGGCTCCCGGAGCACACAGCTAAGGAGACAAAGGCAGGGACAAACCCAGCCTGAGCCTGCAGTCGGCACTTCCAGAGAGCAGCTGCTAGCCCAGTCCTCAGGGGCTCATCCTAGGGGGCCGTGGGCACTGAAACCTGACAGTAGTGGACCCTAGAATGCTCTGCTTTTCTCCACCCCAATGTGCCTGAGATCAAATCCACCTTTTTTTTGTTTTTTGTGTTTTTGCTTTGAGACAGAGTCTCACGTGTAGCCTAGGCTAGCCTTGAACTCACAGCATCCTCCTGCCTCAGCCGCCCCCTCCCATGCTGGGATTACAGGCGTGTCCCACCACACCCAGCTCGACTTTAGCTTTTGAATGTGGCACCAGGCTGGGCTGTAACTCTCTGGTGCAAGGCCCTGGATTTGATCCCTGCACCAAAATTAAGTAAGGAAAGGGATAAATACATGAGGCAGAGTAAGAATTAATAATAACAAAGTATCAATTCTAGCAGGCTTGCGCAATGAAGTGGTGTGAAACTCACGGATGGTTTCTTCTGGGCACTTTGCACTTACCATCTGTGGACCGCAGCGCTGCCCTGGGGTGCTGGGAGCCTTTGACGCTGGCTCGAGTCCCTGCCACAGGCCTGGCTCAGGGCTGTGGTGAGGGAAGACAGTACCCAGGGGGCTTCAGGAAGGACGGCAGGCGCCACACAGCTGGGGACAGCTGCTGTGTCCCTCCCGCCCTGAGCACAGCGCAGCACTCCTGCAGGACAGATGCAGGCGGTGCTGGGCTGTCCACTCACCCAGGGGCTGCTCGTCCTGTCGGGACCTGGGCCAGGGTGCTGGGCAGGGCGAGGACGCGGTGGGCGGGGCTGAGTCCCCAAGAAGCTGCTCCGTGGGTGTTCTCAGCTTTGGGCGACTGGAGCCAGGGCGCGGTGGGGTTCAGATTACGGCAGGACCCCGGGTGGACCTGGGCACTGTGCCTGGTGTCTTGCTAAGAAGGAAAACTTGGACGCAGGGACACGAGCATCAGCCGTGGGTGACACTGGGTGTCACTGGGTGACAGTTCTGGGTGACACTGCTGCCCAGGAACCTGGACCTCCTGCTGGGAGGCGGGGCTGGCCCGAGGCGGGGCTCCCTCACCGTGTCCCATGAGGCTGCTCCCTCCGCAGCTCCTGGCCCTGGGCTTGTCTAGGTGCCGCTGGCCTGGTGAGGACCGAGACTGCCCCACACGTGCGAGGTGAGCCTCTCCGGCCGAGCCCTGTGCTGCCAGCGAGGGCTGAGGTAGCAGTGTGGGCGGGCCTGGCTCTGCACTGTGGCAGCAGAAGCAGCAGCTGTCCCCACGGGGCATTTCCTTTGCGGGCCCCACTGAGCCTGGTAGGGAGGAGGGACGGGGAGGGGAGGGGAGGGAGGGGCCTGAGCAGGTCAGCTGTGGGCCAGGCCTCCGCTGTCCCGAGTGGGTCGGGCAGGGCCGCCTGGAGCTGTGCCACACCTGGCGTCACGAGCCCGGCCCCTGTGCAGCCTGCAGGGCCGCGTGTCCAGTGCTGGGTGGGCCGTGGCCTCTGGGGATGGGGCGCCAACGACGGTTCCTGTGCAGCCACCGCCTTGGACGCCATCTGGCCCCTGTTTGCAGCCTGGACACCAGCCTGCCTGTCACCTCATCACCAGGCAACGCTCGGGCTCCCTGGAGACGACCGGGTGGACAGGGAGAGACAGCCGCAGGCGGAGCTTAATCTTTAACGCTGTCCTCTGTTGATTAGGCTCGGTCCGCTGTCTCCACGGGGAGAGGGGACAGCCAGTCACTTCCTGCTGGCGGGGGACGCAGAACTCAGCTTTCTAAGCCTCCCGCTCCGCCCCAAGTCCCTGAAGCCAAGAGTCCCTTCCGCCTCGAGCTGGGAGCTGCAGGGCCTTCAGTTGAAAGGCTTGGTTCCCACGGGAGAATCACGTCACACTGGCATAGGCAGGGGCCATTGTCTCCGCCCTGACCCGGCCGTCCGTGCCCAGCGCTCCTGCAGGCTCTGCGTCCGTCCGTCCAAGGAGTGTGTGGCCCGCCTGTCCCCGGTGGGGACCCGTGGGCTGGCTCCGGAGTGGGTGGCGGCTTGCTCTGCTTACTGATCGGGGACCAGGCCGCTGAGTGAGGAGAGAACCCAGGGGTGCTGACTGTCTGCAAACTTGTCTTCCCCACCTTCGCCCCACTGGTGCCGTAACTGGAAGGCAGCTCGCTGTCAAGGAAGCCGTGTGGCTTTTAAACTTGGGCACTTTAAGCAGGAAAGCTGCTCGCTTGTGGATTTTAGGTGAAGACCTGTGTCTGACCAAGGTCTGGGTGGAAGTGCAAGTATCTGTCCCCCTTTCCTTCTCTTCCCTCCTCTCTGACCCCGCTCTCTCCTGCCTCCCTCCTGCCCGTGGCTTGCGTGTACCCCGGCACCCTTGGGTCTGGTAAACACGGTCCCTTCCTCCTCCTCCCCACTGTTTGCGTGGTGTGGATCGCATTTCGACTTCAAGGGCATTTCTCTGAACAGCTGTGAGACTTTCCATCTCCAGGCTTCCGGCGGGTGCAGCCCTGTGTCCCCTGAAGCGGGACGCTGGCCCCATGGTGGCTGGGCGAGCAGCCCACAGGCTCTGGAACAGAGGACCCAGGCCCACGGGGTCCTGAGTGACCCTGCCCGCTGTGGGCTGCAGTGCAGCCCAGGGGTGCGAGGCGGGAGCCCAGCCTGTGCTCCTCAGAGGAAGGGGCTGGGCTCCCCCTCTGGGCTCCCACTCTGGGCCCCGGGCGAGGTGCAGCCCTGCCACACCTCACTTTCCTGTGGGGCTGTGACTGGGATCTGACACAGGGGACAGCTGCAGCACCCTCTGACGAGGCAGAAGGGTGAGCGTGACAGCCAAGCGGAGCTCGGGACTGGCGGGTCATAGAGCTTCCTCCCTCTGTCCTTGCCCCAGGCATGGGCGACACAAGTCACTCAGACCAGGCCACATGGGGCCTGGCCTCTCCTGGGTGACACTTCCTGCACAGCTCGGAGGTCTGGAAGGATGGGGGACCTGCAGAGCCCTGGCCTCTGTTTTCGTAACGCAGGACTTGGTCTGCACCAAGGGGCAGGGCACAGCCCAACTTCCTGGCCGGGCTCTGGGGCCGGTTCCCAGGTCCTCCCACAGCCCCAAGGACCGAGCCCTGGGCCCGGGCAACACAGAGGAGTTTAGGGATGTCTGGGCTGTTTCTGTCCAGCTGCACCCTGCCTGGCAGGTGACTCCTGTCTGATTCCATGGGGTGGGGAAGGGTCAGCCCCAGGGACGCGTAGGAGGTGTGGCCCCACAGTGCTGCCCAGGGACGGCAGAGAGCAGGATGGGCAGCGGGGTGGACACCGCAGAGATCTGTGGAAGTCAGGGTGGGCACTTGGGAAGGGCAGTAAGCCGGCAGCGAGTGCGAATTTGGAGACATCTAAAAGACGAAGCATGGCCGGGGCCTTGCCCCATTCACCTGTGAGGTCGAGTCCGAGTCTTCACAGCAGGGCGGGGGGGGCTTTCTCCCTGGAAGGGACCCTGGGGACCCTCCTGTAGCTCTCAGATGCTCAGGTCTGGGGTCAGGGTCCCATTTCGGGCTCACTGTGGGTGAGCAGCCACACTGGAGGGGCCCTTTCCATAGTGGCCCCCGCTGGGACTGACGCTGACAGCTTGCAGGGTGGATTGGCTGTCACAGCTGTTAAACATTTTGCCTTTGTATTCGTGAATCTGTGGATGCAAAATTCAGGCTTGAGCACCAGGACAGATGCAGGTGCATGGCTATACCTTGGAAATGCAGGAAGGGTCTAGAAGCCTCCAGAAACCTCTAGGAACTTCCAGGGTGCAGTCTCCGGCTCACTGTTCGCAGGGTGGCAGGAGGCCACCTGCCAGCATCCTCTGCTGCTGCTCAGATCGCCCCCCACCTTCCCAGCCCAGAGCAAAGCTGGGGACGGGGCGGGCGGGCTGCTTCCCAGCTGCCGTGGGCACAGGTCTGGTACCCAGCTGCACTTCCTGTCTCACTTGCCAGGTGGACACAGCAGGGCCGTGGGCCCCACTGTTGGCATTCACTTGGCAGACTAGGATTCTAAGAGAAAAACACGAGGAGGGCAAAACAGGTCTGAGCAGTTCCATCCCAAACAATCTCAGGCAGACAGATTTCCAGCGCCTCAGCCTGGAGCTATTTTTAATGTTTATACTTTCAGCAACTTTTTGTACCTATTGGCCTCCAAAATAGATCGGATTACAGATAAAGTTACTTTCTTCTTTAATTAATTAATTTTTTTTATTTTTTTTGTTTTTTTGAGACAAGGTCTTGCTGTGTAGTTCAGGCTGGTTTTAAACTCACTATGCAGCCCGTGCTGGCTGGCCTCCAACTCATGGCAGTCCTCCTGCCTCAGCCTCCTGAATGCTGGGATTACAGGCTTGTGCTACCACACCTGGCAAATTCATGGACTCTGCCCTTAGACTCACTCCACTCCTGGTCGTATCTGATATATTGTTAGGATATTGCACGTCTTCTGCATTTTTTGAGCATACTTTTTATATACATCTCTAAGCCTACACATAGTCATCTCCTCAGGAAATGCATGTTGGAGATTGAAATGCGCTGGGGATTGAACTCGGGACCTTGCACATGCTGGGCGAGTGCTCTACCACTCACCTGCACCCCAGCCCTGTCTTCTGCGTTTCCCCTAACCGAATGCTCCGAGGCTGAGATTCTGTCTCTCTGCTCCACCCATGTCAGCTCCATCTGCCTTCCTGGCCCCTCCACTTTCCCGGGGGCACCAGCCTCACCTCCTCCCGTGCACACACGTGAGCCCAGATGGCGGTGCCAGGCCGGGCTTTGCCCACGCCTGCTGGGCAGCTGTCCCCGAGGTGGCCCTGGTCCTGGCCCACAGATCCCTCCTGCGCTCGGGTGTGCCTGGCAGCTCCGTGCCTGGGTTTGTGGGCTCTGATTATGGAGGGCTGGGCGGGCTTCATTTCTTGGTGATCTGAGTTTACCTTTTGCCTCTATTTCCTCTTACCCATAGGATTCCTTGAACTTTTCTGTCTCTAGCACACCAAGAGGTGTGCTAAGGTGTCAATTTAGGGTTTGAAGTTACAGGAGAGCCAGGCGGGACTGGCACTTATCCTTGGAAAGCGTCCCATGTGTCAGCCCCTGTCTATGAGAAAGGTGTCTTGAGAAGGGGACAGAGGATCCTGACAGCCACGGGCAGGGTGAATCCTCAGACTCTGAGCGGCTGGAGCCACAACTGCGACCCATCTCCCGGCTGCCGCCAACTCCCCACTGGGCTGAGACACGGAGCCGGGACAGTGGGCCTGAGGGCTTCCTGTCCATCCTCCTCAGCCAGTTCACATGTGTGTGTCCCGGCCGTGTGTCCCGGGCACACACTGGAGCCAGCAGCCACGGTGGAGCGAAGCCCATGGGGGCCAGAGGGCAGCTTCCTGAGGGGGCCTCAGGCAGCGGGGCTCAGCTTCCTCATCCACAGGAGGGGAGCAGAACCAGCGCCCGCCCTGGCGTCTCTCACTTGTGCGCCTGTGTGAGCTGGCACTGTGAAATATTTCTTAAAGAAAAGTGTGCACTCTCTTGTGGCCAGAGGGCAGGGGTGTGTGACTAGTGGCTCTCGACCCTCCTCATTGTGGTCGGTGGCTTAGGGGCCCCCACGCTTCCCGGGGGCCAGGCCACATGAACTGGCACTCTGCACAGTAGCTGCTCAGTGAGATGCTTACGTGACACACGACCCTCTCCAAAGAGGGCCTTTCTCAGGCAGGGGGCCACGCCCCCGCTGTCCTTTTGTGCCTCAGGACAGTGAGCAGACTTTGAGCAGTTGGTCACCAGCTCCTGCTGGCTGTGTGTGTGCCTGGAACTGGGCTGGACCTGGAGTGCTTTGGAGAGGAGCCTTGCATGTGGGCTGGTGGTCACCACATTCCGGAGCCCATGACCCTCTCGTCGGACGCCAAGGCCTGGAGTCCAGGCCAAATGTGCTGGGAGCTCAGCACCACCGGCCACAAATTCAATTAGGGCCTCGAGCTGGAAGCCAGGCGGCAGGAGATTCATCTTCATCCGTGGGTGTGGCCGGGCGTCTGAGCAGAGGGTGCACCACAAGGCGGGGCTGCCAGCCCAGCAGGGGTAAAGGTGTGGTCACAGTTGGAGCCTCCCTACCCAGCCCTGCAGACAGGCAGCTGCAGCTCTTGGGCAGTCGCCTTACGTGGTTTGGGCCAGGGTTCTGGTGGCCCAGAGACTCGGTCTCACTGGTGCACTTGGTGGAGACTGGCAGGGACTGGGTCACCTGGAGAGCAGCCAGGCCTTGCCCTGCTCCTCCCACATGGGGTCCTGGCTGGCTGGCACTGGAGGGACCTGCACACTGTGTCCCCTGGTGTGGCCTGGCCTGGCCTCCTCGGGCACTGCGCTCACCCCAGACACAAAGGGGGAGCTGCAACCTGCGCCCGGGGTCTCGTGGGCCACGTCTCCAGTGCCCCACGCGCATGCCTGGCTTTTCACAATCCCCTGTGTGGGTTTTAATTTCAAGACCTCTTTTTGTTTCTTTTCTTCAGTCAGGTCTGATTCCATGACTTCTACTAAAGTGACAGCTCAACAGGAAAGGGCACCCGCTTCCAGCTTGGGTTGGAAAGCCGTTCACACCCGTGTCCCCTACGAGGCCCTCACTGAGGTTCCTTGTCCCTGCTGCCCCCTGTCCTGCCCCATCTGCACAGACACCGGCCTGCTCTCCTCCCCGGCACTGCATTTCCGTGTTCTGCGGAAGTGGAGCCTGTGGTGTGGTCTGGGCCTGGGCAGTGCCTGTTGGAAGGTTTCCCCTCGTGGCTGTGTGCACCAGGCTTGGGTTTTTAAAAATTCTTCTTCTTATTATTATCATTTTGGTACTGGGGCTTGAACCCAGGACCTTTGCACCGAGCTATATTCTCAGCCCTCCCTTTTAAAAAAATTTTTTTGAGACAGGGTCTTGCTCAGTTGTCCAAACTGGGCTTGAATTTGAGATCCGTCTGCATGAGCCTCCTAGAGGGCTGGGATTACAGGCGTGTGCACCACCATGCCTGGCTCATTCACATCATTTTCATTGATTCCCACCTTCACCTGTAGGTGGACGCCTGGGCTGTTTCCAGTGTTTGGCTGCCACAAGCAAAGTTGCTCAGGTAGATGTCTTTGGATCACTACTTAGCTCACACAGGCAAAAACCCTAGGTGTGCAACAGCCTGCTTCTAGGTGGAGGTGTGGATTTGGCATTTCGGAGGGGCCAGGTTGTTGTACCCCTTTAGTGGTGGAGGTCTGGTCCAGCCACACCCTGGCTCGCGCGGGCACGGCTGGTGTCGTCCTCACTTAGGCGAGTGCAACAGGCGTCGTGTTTGCTTTTCAGGTGCACTTCCCGGGTGTAAAAGGCACCGCCTCTCTTTCCACGTGAGAGTTTACTGTCAGTGGATCTTTGGCAAAGTGTTTTCCAAACCTCTGGGCCCTCTTCCAAGCGGACAGCTCGCTCCTTATTGTGGGCTCGAGGGTGGTGTGTGTGGTTTGAACTCAGGCCGCATCAGATAGGCGCTCTGCAAACGTCTTCTGCCGGGCTGCAGCCTTGGTCATTCCCTGACCGGCGGCATTGCTCCAAGAACAGGGCCCCTTACTTCCCATGGAGTCAAATTTGACGATTTGTCCCGATAGGCAGGTGGTGCTATCTGCAGTCTGTGATCTATTTTGAGTTAGTTAGGTGTTTCTTGTGTGTGAATTCTGGGTCTTGAACCCAGGACCTTGAGGATGTTAGGCAAGTGCTCACCACTGAGCCACACCCCAGCCCTCAGGGTAGTTTCTGCAGATGACGGGAAGTATAGCTTGCAGTTCATTTGTTGAATACAAATATCCAATTCTTCCATCACCATTTTCGGAAAAAGAGCTATTTTTTTCTCCACTGAACTCTGTACTTTTGTTAAACCAGTTGTTACCGTGTGTGCCTGTCTGATGGCTCCCTGCTGTCTTTCAGTAGTGAACTGTTTGTCTATCTAGACGCCAGCAGCACAGTGTGTGATCAGCTTTCATCTCCGTGACAAAACGCCTGAGATCAGGTCACAGCGGGAAAGGTTCACTGGGCTCAGGGTTTCAGAGGTCTCAGGGCATGGTCAGCTGGGTGCGTGGCGGGTGGAAGGGGACAGCGGCGCAGAGCTGCTCCCTCACGGCGGCCGGGACGCAGAGCGAGGGCTCGCTCGGGCCGACAGCCCTTCTCCTCCTTCCGCTTTTGTTCCATCCGGGACACCAGCCTATTGGACGGTGCCGCCCACATTCAGGGCGCGTTTTCCCTTTGATTTGCTGTCCTGCATGCCCGTCATCCCTCACAGCCACGCCCAGAATGCGCTTTACAAATTTCCCAGTCCAGTCAAGTTGACGCTCGAGTTTGACCATCACAGTCTCTTGAATTTTAGAAATTGACCCTTAATAACCACTCAGCTCTGTGGAGTAGGCCCTGATGATCGATGCAGGGAGACACCGTGTATGGACAGGGTAACTGCATCTCGTCACCTAAACACTTGCGATTCTGAGTTGGGACCCTTCGGACTCCCCTGTTCTCCTTCCAGGAAACGTAATAAATTGTGGTGAACTATAACATACTATTACATTAAGTATAATAATCTCTCGACGATGCAGCTTTGTAATGTGTCTCAAAGCAATTTTAGGGCTGAGGATTTAGCTCAGTGGTTCTACCGCCTGCCTCGCAAGCACAAGGACCCTTCGATCCTCGGTACCAAAAAAAAAAAAAAAAACCAACAACATAGAAATCAAAGTAATTTTATTTGTCCAACTCTCATCTTTTTCAAAATTTTTGTCTATATGACACAGTTGCATTTTAATATGAATTTTGGAAGATTAGCTTGTCAATTTCTACCCCTCCAAAATCATACTTGGATATTGATTGGCTTGCGTGGTATCTGTAGATCAGTTTGTGAAAAATGGACATCTTAGCAATATAGTTTCTCTGACCGATAAACAGAAGATATCTCCCCTGGGATTTAGCTCAGTGGTTCTGCCGCCTGTCTCGAAAGTGCAAAGTCCTGAGTTTGATCCCTGGTACTAAAAAAAGAAGATATCTCTCCATTTATTTAGGTGTCCTTCAATTTTTCTGAGGAGTATTTTAGATTTTTCTGTTCATAAGTCTGTCACATCTTTTGCCAGATGGAGGCATAAGGATTTCATATTTTTGATGCTATTTAATCTGCATTTTTTGGAGTGACATCTTTAATTAATTTGAGATAAGGTCTTACTAAGTTTCCTGGGCTGGTCCCAAAGTAGTAATTCTCCTGCCTCAGCCTCCCAATTAGCTGGGATCCCAAGCATGTGCCACCAAGCTCAACTATATTGTTTATAAAATATAATTTTGTGTGTTGCTAGTACGTAGAAATAGTTAATTTTTGAATATTGATTTTTAAATTTTTTCCACCTTGTTAAATTCACTTAGTAGTTCTGGTGGCTTTTTTCCCGTAGATCAGATTAGATTTTCCCCACTGCCAGCGCTGCCTACATAGATCAGCTGACTGGCTCTCTTCCAGACCACACGCCTTCGTCTGGTCTGTGAGTCTTTGCGTTGGCTGCATCTCCTTAAGGTTCTGAACTGCTTGGTGACTGCCGTCCTGCCCTCCGCACGCTAGCTCTCAGGAGAAGGCAGCCTGCCTCTCTGACACCCCTCTCCGCCTTGTGTCTGCCAGCACAGCAGATTTGCGAATGACACTTGCTGGGCGGAGGAAGCTACTTTCCATTCCCTTGTTGCCGAGAGCCGTCACCAGTCACAGGGCTCGGTTCTCTGTCACTCTTTCTGGGTGTCCGGTGGGAGGACTGATGATTTTCCTTGTGGAGTTTGTTTGATGTTTAAGAGTTAAACGTGTGTTCCTGGGATGTGCTCTCTCTGGCTAAGCTGTGTTTCCCTTTTCCCTGTGGTGGGTTCAGTGTGCTGCGACCGTGAATTCACTGTGTGAGGTGTACTGATGTGAAATTTTCTCAGAATATCTTTTCCTGGATTTAGAATCGGGGCAATGCTGTTCTCCAGGAGTGAGCTGGGAGGTACTCGTGCCTCCTCAATTTTCCAGGAAGACTTTATGCACAGTTGGTGCTATTTATCTCAAGTGAGGTGGTTAAGCCGAGTTGTGTCATGTGACTGGCTTGGGGTTAGTGATGCTCACCCTCGGGTGTGTCTGGGTGTCGTGGAGGTGGGGCCCTGGGGTCTGTGTCTGGTCTCTGGGCCCTGGGCCCTGCCTTGCTGGCACTGCTGCCCTGCTCTGCTTCCAGCTGGCATGAACTAAGCAGCCCCCCCCCGCCCCCCCACCCTTCTGCCACTACCCTCCTGCCTGGGAGCCTGTGGACCATGGATGGAATCCCCTGAACCCGGGAGCCAAATACACCCGCCTTGAAACTGGGGGTCTGGTGGTGTGTCTCTGTGATGGGAAAGCTGACTGATTCATTAAGTTTTGTCAAAATTCTCCAGTGAAGCTCTCTTTGGAGTTTTCTTCTTTAAGAGCCTTTAACTCTAAATCAAGTTTCTTTGGTCAATATAGAGCATCCAGGTGATCTGTTTCTCCTAGAATTATTTGCATCCTTCAATGCACCTGCCACGGAGTCCAGAGCCCGTGTAGCAGGACAGACCCTGGCTTAGGGTGGGCAGACGAGGGCTCTCACAGCAGGTCTGTATTCATGCAGCACGTGACCATCCAGCACTGGGGCTGGAGCAGTGGCCCCAGGTCTGGTGCTTCCAAATGCACTGGCTGGAGGCTCCCACCTGTTGTGGGCTTAGGACCCACTTGGGTTTTCTCCTGTGTGCATAGGTGCTTGGGGTGGTGGTGGGGAAGCTCTGGCCCTGGGGTCCCCTGAGCTTTTCTGCAGGAAGGGCGGGGTCCTCATGGCCCTGGTGTGTGCAGGCCTCGGCAGTGCCGGGCATAGCAGGTGCTCTGTAAAGCGGCTCTTGGGACCATCAGCACCTTCGCATTTGCTTCTTTGCGACACAGGGCTTTCTCACCAGGTCTGCAGCAGGAGGCCGAGGACAAGTGGCCAGCACTGATCTTCAGAGGAGCAGGTGCCCTGGATCAGGCTTGGGTCACTGTGCTGGAAGCACCTCCGAGTCCCCCTCAAGGCACAGGAACAGGGCCTGAGACTCCAGCCCTGTGGCCCTGCGTGTCTGTGCATGGCTTCGTGCTCACCCTCCTCCTCCTGGAGGAGCCCCCAGGGTGGCGTCCGGCCCTGCCCTCGGGGCACACACGTGCATCTGTGTGAACACCAGGCTCTCTGCTGCCGCCAAAGCGATTGCAGCCGTTAATTATTCAAGGCGATTGAAAACATCTGTCAAAATGAAATTGTAATAGCCGGCCCAGCCCCCTGCTGCTGGTGGGCGATGCCTGCCTGTGCCGACCTGATGGAGTTACAGGCAGAGGCAGCAGTGACAAACACGATGTGCTGACACACACACAGGTTAGTACTGGGCGTGGCCACTGCCACTACCACAGTTGCTGTCACCGTCCAGCGCTGTGTTGCTGCTGAGCGACTGTAGCTTCTGCTCGGGGCGTTATCCTCTCACCCCAGGTTGACAAGGAAGGGGCCTCTGGATAAAGACAACCCGGGCTCCCCTCCAGGAGTTTGCTACCTTTCTTTTTGAGACAGGCTCTCATTATGTAGCACAGGCTGGCCTTGGTGTTTTGGCGATCCTCCCACCTCAGCCTCCCAGGTGCCTGGCTCCCCCTGGGAACAGAGGTCTCAGACTCTGTCCGAGCATCAGGGCAATGCACATGCCTGCCTGGGACACACACACTGTCACCGCAGCCCTGAGCATGGCTCTCTGGGCAGCCGCTCGCCCTCATGCCCACCGGGCCCGAGTCTGCTCTCCGCCCGCCTGCCCTGTCCTCTTCTTTGCAAAACGCTGGTGGTGACCCCTGAGTCTGTTTACCAAGTGCACAGCCCGCTGTGACCCCACCAGGCACGGGCTTCTCCGGGGAGACCCAGCTGTGACACCGCTGGCGGGAGAGCCTTTCCCTCGGAAAGCCAAGCAGGGGGTGGGCCGCACATCCGGGCGTCTGTAGAGGGCCCGGGACTCCGGGGCTCCCCAGTTCCCCTCCTCCCCAGAGGTGCTCCACGGGCTCTGTGGCCTCTTCAGTGCTGTGTCTCGCAGCCCGTGTTTCGGGCTGTCCCTCGGTGTCAGCTCTGGCTCAGATGTAGGCTCTGAGCTCTGGGTTAGGAAGCTACTGTCTGCAAGAAGCCGCCCATCCTTGTGCAGCAGGGGCCACAAAAGACGAACCCCTGGCCCCTGGGTCCTACTGTTTGGGGGTGCAGCAGTGTAGACTGGGCCCTGTGAAGCTCCCTGTGGACGGGGGACCAGGACAGGCCCTGGGAAACTCCCCTGGCGGGGGGAGCATTCAGGCCCAGCCCTTGCTGGGGAGGAGCAGGAAGGCTGAGCAGAGGGACGGTGGGGAGCCTCACAGGACAGCCATCCGGGCAGAGGTGGGACACGGCCGAGTGCCAACCCAGGGACCCGAGTCTGTCCAGTGGCAGGGCCTGGGGGATTGGGAAGTGCCAGGCTGGGCACAGAGCAGGCCCCTCCTGCTGATGTGGATGGAGCAGAGGGGCTGGAGGAGCAGGAGGACAGCAGGGGCCAGATTTGCTCTGGGACCCTCCTGGTAAACACGCCGCTCGCATGCAGTGTCCCTCACAGACGTGACCCGCCAGGCCCTGCCGGCCCTCTGCCCGTGTGTGACACCTGGAGCCTTGCCCACAGGCCGGGCCGGCGTGGCCGCAACAGGGCCCTCTTCCTCCCCTCTTCCAGCTCCGGGCCAGAGACTCGGGGAGTCTGCTGAGCTCCTGGGCAGCCCCAGAGGCTGAGGGTGCCCAGTCACTCAGCGGAAGAGGACGCTCACTGGTGACGCTTGGCCAGCAGCTGTGTGGAGCTGGCGATGTGGCCTCCTCCCGCTCAGGCTTGCTGGGCCGACCCCAGGCCCCCACCCACAAGGCTCTGCAGGTGCAGAGAGGCGGCCTGTCCATGCCATGGCCTCCGCCCCGAGCACAGCCGGCCCTCTCAGGGACCCGCTCTGCCTTTCTCGGCAGCCAGACAATGTGGGCTTCACCAGGCACAGGTGGCAGAGAGCTGACAGGGCTCAGCAAGGGTTTCAGCTGCTCACTGCAGGCTGAGTCCTTTTTATTTTTATCTTTCAAGACGGGGTCTCACTAAGTTGCCCAGGCTGGGCTCAAACTGGCGATCTTCCTGCCTCAGCCTTTCGGGTGCAGGGATGGCAGTCTGTACCACTGTGCTGGCCACTGTTGCTTTATAAGTCTTGCCTTGGGGTCAGGACTGCACTGCTGTGGTTCCCCCCACCCCCCCCAGTTCTGGGTCTTGTGCTGTGAGGAAGCAGTGGGAGCCTGGGCCCTCGCCTCTGCTGGGAAGGTGGGCGGGACATCGCTTGGTGCCTGTCTGGAGCCTACTGAGGGGTCCCAGGCGTTGTTGGCCCACGAGGTCCTGCAACCACAGAGCTGTTCCTCAAGCTGGGGGCCGCATCCAGGGTGATGTCTGGGGACTCCGTCAGGGCAGAGGGACATGGCAGACTCGGCAGGGAGAGGCCTGGACCCCCTCCCGGGTGGTGCACAGGACAGGCCGGTGGACAACAGGCAGGGCGGGGAGCCGGCCAGGGCACGGCCGTGCAGCGTTGCAGATGCCCGGCAGGTGTGCCATTCCCACTGGGCAGCCAGAAGCCACAGAAGGTTCTTGAGCAGAGGAGTGGGCTTAGAGACATGGGCTGGCAGGGGAGGCAGCGACAGGAGGCCCGGGCGGCTGATGAATCCTGGCTCCCAGAACCTGGGTGCCTGGCAGGCAGCCGGGGTTCCCGCTTCCCAGAGCTGGGGACGGCGCCTGGGCCCCGCCCTGCGGTCGGCCTCAGTCTCCCTGCGGTGCTTCAAGGACGCGCAGCCCCTGGCGGTCACGTGGGCGACGCTGCCGCAATCACACGGACCGCGCCGCCGGCTGCTCTGCTGCGGAGACCTCAAAACCTGCTGGAGAGGGGGCACGGGGTTCTCGAGCGTTTCCAGGTGGCCGTCACCGTCAGCAGGGCTGGCTGTGACAGCAGCGTCTGCCGAGGGCCACTGCCCGCCCACCGCCCTGGACAGCGGGCTCCTCGGCCGGGTCCAGGTCTGGCCCCTCCCTGGTCCTCCGAGTCCGAGATGCTCCTCCCTCTGCCTACAGACGGAGAAGCAGGAAGGGACTGGCCGAGGTCACACTGGGCAGAGGCCAAGCCCACACATGGCTCAGGCACTGTCCTCTGCCCTCCCTGGCCCAGCCCCGGCCCCCGGGGTGCTGGGCCCTCAGACCGAGGGCCGCGATTAGGCCTCGTTACTGCCCATGCTCACAGATGGCTCTGGGCTCCATGCCGGCTCCGGCCACGGCGCTAACGAGCTCCCACGGAGCCTGCTGCCAGCTCAGCGGGCACCTGGCCGTGGCCCGGAACAGCTTGGTTTCTCTCCTGGCTCGGAGGAGCTGTGCACAGGCACAATCTGCGCCCCATGCCGCTCCACCCGCGAGACAGCGCCGGGCCCTGAGCCCCAACCCAGGCCAGAGCGCCCGCCTGCTAGTGTCGCACGCCGGTGCCTGCCCCACACCTGGTCTCCCAGCCGCATTGACCCAGCACCGCCAGGTGGGGTCTCCGCACTTGGCTCCGCACGCAGCCCCCACCTGCCCACTGGGGAAGTGGCACCAGGCCTGTCCGAGGAGATGCCCAGGCCCTGACGACCCCCACACCCTGCCCCTCTCCCCTGCTTGGCCCGACTGAAAGGTTTTCAGGCTGGGCTGAAAGTTGGGTCCTCCTGCCCCAGCCTCCCAGAGTGCCGGAGTAACACTGTGCGTCACTACAGCCGGCTGGATGTCCTTTCTTTAGGGCTGAGTGGTGTCTGGGTCTCCTGTGACTGAGGATATGGCACCTTCCACAAGCCTGCTGGCCATTGGTTGGAGAAAATGGAGTGTCGAGGGGACTGGGCGTATGAGGCAGGAGTTTGCAGATGTTCAGAAGAGCTCAGGGTGGCCTTGGTGAGCAGAGCAAATGGGAGCACAGACTGAGGCTGAGGGAGTTAGCGCCATGGGCGTCAGGAAGAGGAGAAGCAGCTGGTGCAAAGGTCCTGGGGCAGCAACAGCCTGACTGCTTCAGGAGCAACCAGGGGGCTGATGCGGCAGAGGCACAGGGAACAGAAGGGCTTGGCCGAGGCCAGGGTCAGAGCCATTGGGTTCCTGGAGCCTGGGAGGCCTTGTGAAGACGTTGGCTTTTAAAATTAATCCAGACAGCGTTCTGCCCGGTCGGCGGAGGGGAGCCACTGTCACTGCTGTGCAGGAGGGACATTGGTGCGCCGGTGTGCAGGTCGCCAGTAAACCCCGTGGGGAGGCAGCGGCTCCCAGCAGAGCCGTGCAGCAGCGCACCTGTCTCAGCTCCTGCTCCTCTCGGGGCTGTGAGGAAGGCAGGGCACCGCCCAGCCCCTGGGCCCTTCTCTCCCTCCCGCCTGGGGGTTAATGAGAGGCCTCGGGGTCTGGGGGGAAGGCAGACGCCTGAAGGGCTGCCGAGAGGGAAGTGGGCCGGGTGCCCCTTCATGCTGCTTTGGCTGCAGACTTTTCCAAGAGCCCGGCTTGGCTCGGAGGATGCTGCTCCGCAGATAAGATTTCCGCACGGTTCGTCCTGGGGAGACAGATTCCGTCACGGGAGTCATGAGCTGTCTACACCGCTGTCAGCCGACACCCTGCCTGTCAGAGCCTTCTGTTTAGGTTGTATGAGATGCGCAGTGACTCTCTCCTGGCCGGCACTGTGATTTTCCTCTGCCTTTCAAATTCTCCTGGCTCCCAGAAGTGCCCACTGGAATGTGACAGCTGTCAGCACACAGCCCCCGAGGGCACAGGGCAGGCAGGGGCCACTTCATACCCCTCCTGCTCACTACTGCTAAGCAGGGCCATGCAGTTCAGGTTCTCACCTCCTCCCAGCAGCAGGGGCCTGGGATGGCTGCCTGTCCCCAGCCTGTCCTCTGTCTCCTCTTTCCTTCTCTCTCTGCTTCCAGCCATCATGAAGTGAGCAGCTTCCTCCTCCACAGCCCTTCCGCCATGATGTTTCTGCCTGGAGCTGACCACGGACCGAACCCTCGGAAACCATGAGCCAAGTAACATTCTGCTCCTTTAAGCTATGTGTGCCAGGTGTTTGATCACAGTGATGAAATGCTGCTCTACACAGCCCTGAGGGGGCTGCAGGTGGCTTTGAGAGAAGGTTCCCCTTTCTTCCTTGGAGCTTCAGCAATACCCTCTGCTCAATTCACCAGCATGCCAATAAGCAAAGATGACCCTCCTGCTGAGCCCATGCAGTTCCAGAGTGGGTCTGCCACGCAGAAGAGCAGAAGCAAGGCCCTGGCATACTGGAGGCCCTGGACCAGGCCGTCCTGAGGGGTGAACTATCTGGGGACTTCTAGTCATGTGTGAGCCATGCTTTTCCTGGCTTAACTTGCTTTTCTGTTTCTTCCAGACAGACCCCATTCTGTCAAGTATTTGGTAGGGTTACTGTTCCTTGTGGATCAAGTACTGTAAGTTTCTTAGAGGATGGCTTTGAAGTAATTTTTTAAAATGCAGTTTTAGGCTAGGCACACACATTTCATGTATTGAGCATCAGAAAGGAGACTCGAGCAGGGGGTGGCCCCTATGTTAGGGTTTCACAGTTCACACCCTACGGCTGTGCCTCTGTCTCACCTATACTTCCTTTCTTAGATCAAAGGGATGGTAGCTTTTGTGGAGTCTGATCTTTTTCCTGCTGTCTTCCTTTGTACTTTTCTAGTATATGTGCTGCCGAAGTGAGCACCCTTTGTACTTTTCTCTATTTAATATTTTTCTGTGGTGGACATGTATCACTACAGCCCTTAGGGAAAGGTCGTGGGGAGTCTCACCTGGGGAAGCCTGGGCCCTTCCTTTGTGGCGTGTGTACTGCCATTGCTGCACCTCCTGTATCTCACTGGGTGAGTTCACCCCTCAGCTGAGGACTGGGACTCAAGGTTCCATTCAAAGCTAAATGTCCCCACAGAGGTGCGGGAGCCACTGGGAACTGTGGAACCGACTCATGGCCCGGGCAGGACTGGCAGGGACTCAGCAGGGAAGGGCTTCAATATCCCTGCTGTGATTGGGTTTGGAAGACCTTGCTCCTGCTGGTCATGTTCCCAAAGAACCATTTGTGTGACCTCTGAGGCCCTGGCTTCCAGGACAGGGCCTGTCAGCCTGGGCTGGGGCCTCAGAGAGGTGACCCGGCTGGCGGGGGGGAAGCTGGTTCCTCTGTCTACAGAGCATCAGCACCAGGGCCTTTGTGGAGACCAGTAGATTATGCCGAGGTTCTGGGGAGCTGATGTCCATGGTTGGGGCGGCCAGCGGCTTCCTCCAGCGCTGTGGGGGGTTCTCTGCCTCCACTGCCTGCAGGGCCCGGGACGGCAGCGGTCGGCATCCTGCTGTGTGGAAGCAGCAGCCCACCTTTGCCTCCAGGGTGCTGTCCCTGTGTGTGCTTCTGGGTGTCCAGGCTGCCCCCCCCTCCATGGGACGCCACTATGGTGGAGCAGGACCACCCTCCTCTGGGACAGCCGTGTCCTAGTTTGAGGAATCGCATCAGGGCGGAGCTGGTCTCCAAAGAATGCCACTCCCAGGGTTCAGGGCGCCCGATGTCAGTGCAGAATGTGGTGACCACAGCCATGGCTACAAGGACATTTTAATACAGCTCTGGGTGCCAGGGGACTTTAGCAAAGTATTTCTGGAAGAGTCCAAAAGCTTGATTTATGGTGGTCCAACTGGCTTGGGGAGCGAGTCTGTGCTTGCTGCCGGCTGCCTTACAAGTTGCTCTGGGAATTCTCTGTCATGGGGGTGGAAAGGAGCTGGTGATGGGAGGAATCGTGGGGGGAAGCCTCGGCCCGAGGCTGAGACCCATGTTCTCGGAGGGGCAGAGCCGCCCCAGGTGCTGGAGATGTCTGGAGACAGGTGCTCACTGCTGCGCGAGGCCAGCTGCTGCTCGACACCTGCCGGGGCCAGGATACAAGTCACCGGACTAAGTGACAGTCATGCTCGGGGTCCGATGCCCCCACAAGATCAATCTGCAGTGGCCCCAAAGGGACAGCCAAATAGATTGGATAAAAATGATCGTGTGGAATTTAGGGCTACGAGCTCTTTCTCTGAAATCCGGGGAGGAAACAGAGCCTCCTGCCCCAGAAGCCTGCCGGACACTGTGCATCTCTGTCCCCGGGGGTGCAGTCGCCTGGAAGCCAGGGCTTGGCCCCAGATGAAGTCTCTGACCCAGCGCTGCCACCAGTTAGCAGCTGTGGCCTCTCTTGCAGCCTCAGTTTCCCTGTTTGCAGGGTCCGAATGTACTGCGTGGATTCTCTGATAGCCACAGAGGCAGGAGTTATTGTTCACTTCACACTTGAAAATCAGGCACAGGCGGTGGGCGGGGTCATTCTCTCTGACTCCAGCCATCCCAGCCGGCCTTGGGGAGCCGCTGATGAAGGGTTGATCTCTCCTAAGCCAGGCGCCTCAGGTGGACTGGGTTGGCAGCTCCCTCCCGTCTCCCAGCGGGAAGGGACCCAAGGGTGCGAGCCTCCGGCCTGTGGCCCTTGCAGTTTCCTGGTGGAGCCAGCATTGTCTGGGAACTGTGTTCTGTTCACAGTGAACGAACCAGCACAGTCTCAGCTGGGACTCGCAGGCCCTCCTCAGTCTGTACCTCCCTTCTTGCGCTGTGATTCCCACACTGACTTCCTTTTTATTTTGGGTGCTGGGCATGAAGTCCAGGCCTCATGCATGCCAGGCAAGTGCTCTACTACTGAGCTACGTCTCAGTACTTTCAAAAAAAATTTTGGAGACAGGCACTCTATGCTGCCCGGGCTGGCCTTTGACCTGCCATCCACCTGGCTCCACCTCCAGAGTAGCTGGGCTCCAAGGCCTGCGCCAGCTGCCACACCCAGTGTCTGCTGAGGTTAGCTCTGGGGGCTCCGCTCCAGACCAGCCTTCCACAGAGGCCATCTGCCCTGGATGTCCCTGGCCCTACTCGGCGATGGCTGCTGACCCCACTTCGGTCCCTGCTGAGGTAATATTGCCCCTCCTTCCTCGGGGACTCAGGGTTCACACCACCTGCACTCGAGCCCTGGCCTGGCTGGAGGGGAGGCACCAGAGCCTGCCACCCCTGTCACAGTCACAGGGTCGCCGGAAGGAGCCGGCTCCCAGCTCAGGCAGAAGGCAGCCTGCCCGCACTGTGTGCCTGGGGAGAGGTGCGCCTGCAGCTCTGCAGCGATCGATTGATCGATCGCAGTGTTGTGATCCCATCTGTCCACACCTGTCAGTGCTGCAGAAGTGTTTGTTTTCAGATAAATCTGCGTGCTTGAGACACCGCGTCATTAGTGAGCTCTTCTCCGAGAGGCAGTGAGGGAGGACTGGACAGGCTCAGGAGCTGCCCTGGAACCAGGTGGCTGGTGGCTCGTCATTGTCATTACTTTGTCCCATTCCTAGTTGGGCGGAACTGTACTCTTCTGTCACAGCAGTAGGAACAAAGGCAGCTGGTGACCATTGGAGCAGGGGTATATATAACCTGATGAGTCACTACTATGCCTGCCACTCTCACTTGGAAGTGGGGAAACTGAGTCATGGTAGGCTAAGGACCCTTCAGAGCCCCAGCCCTGAAGTACAGAGGCAGGCTGAGGGAGACTGGCTCCAGGCCATGGTGCTGTCTCCAGATACAGCCAGAGTGTTGGGAAAGCTGCCAGTACTGACCATGGGTGCTACGGTTCACATCCAGAGCGACTCCCAAAGCCTATGTGCCCAGAGGCTGGGCTTTGAAGGGTGACTGGGGCTGAGGTACTGGGCCAGTGCATGCACCCACTGATGAGTTCAGAGCTGAATGTGCACGGGAGGTGGGGTCTGACTGGAGGTGGTCACCAGGGTCATGACCTGGAAGGTTTATCTCCTCCATGGCTCCTCCCTCCTCTTGCCACTTCCTGTCCACCCTGCCATGGACTGTTTCTCCTCCACGATGCCCCTCTGCCATGCCACCCTGCCTTGGAGGCAGCTGACCATGGACTGAGGCCTCTGCACATTGAGCCAAAGTAGACTCCTCCTCTGAATTGTGGTTGTTGGGTTTGTGTTCTAGCTACCAGACAGTGACTAAAACAATGGACAATTCCAGGGAAAGGGGAGATTTAAAAGGCATCTTTAAATCATTCTCCCCAGACAGCTGTGTCTGTGGCACATTGGCCAAATAAATTGCCCCAAACCAGTGGCTTCAGACCCCTGCTGCTGGGTTTGCCAGGGGCTGAGGTCTGGCAGCTCCCAGGGCCGTGGTGTCAGGAAGATGCTGTGCTCTGGAGCTCATGCCGGTCATTCCCACAGACAGGCCCACTGTCGGAGGAGTTCATCTGAGAGGCCCTGGCTGCTGTAGCAGAGCTCAGCCCCTCAGGGCCCTGCCAGGTGGAGCTCAGGCTCACGGTGCGCACACGTGGAAGCCTTCAGGGGCTCAGAAGGAGAGAATCTTCTCAGGCTTCTCTCTGGCTTCCAGTGCCTTCCAGTGACCTCTGGGATCCCATGGGCTGTGTCAGCCTCCATCCTCACGTGGCCCTCTCCCTGCATACATCTGCACCCCAATGTCCCCTGTGTGAGGCCCGGGCCACCGGACCAGGGCCACCTGCTCCGGCCCGACCTCGTCTTTCTGACCATGCCTGCAGCCCCTCTTTGCCAAACAAGTTCCCACCCTGAGGAACTGGGGCGTGGCAGGGAACCCTGGTTGTCCTCTGGGCTGGATAAGTAGGTGCCAGAGCAGTGATGGGCTCACGAGGGCCGGAGGACGGGGTCCCTGGCTGTGTCTTTCTGGGTCTCTCTATCCTGGCTCCCCCCCACTGCTCTGGGTCCTGGCTTCCTGCAGTGAGCAGCTCTGCTCCTGGCCATGCCCTGGCGCCAGGCTGGGCCTCACCCGGGCCCTCAGCCACGGGACTGGCTGAGCATGGGCAGGAACTGCCGAAACCGTGAGCCAGAGTAAGCCTTTCCTCCTCCAGGTCGCTCATGACAGCTGAGTGGTCAGTGATGGAAGGCTGACTAATACATGGACCTTAGGACTCTGGTGTATGAATCTGGAGGGAGGGATGCATTCAGCTCATCTCAGGGTGGGACCATTTTGCGTAGAGCAGGACAAGATGGGAGCATCTGAGCCGCGCGCCCAGCCCTGTCGCCTCCTGCACCTTGGCCTCCTCTCCCCGTCCCCACCCTGTCTGGCTCTTCCACCTTTCCCATGGCCTGGGACTGTCACCACCAAGGCCCACCTCTGCCTCCCTAGAGGGTGGAACTGTCATGGGGGGGAGAGGCAGTGGGCCCGTTTCCTCTTGGGCTTCTGTGTTCCAGGCAGCCGCACCCCCCAGAGCTCCACTCCTGCAGCCCGGGCTCCTGTCCTCTTCCCTCTGGGCCAGGGCTGTGGCTGGATCCACAGCGGCTCCTCCTGACCTGCCTGAGTGTTGCTGCTTGGGCTTGAGCTCCGCCTGTGCCTTTTAAACGGCTCTCGTTGGTTTGCTCCAGAGTCCCACCTGGGGGCGTCTCTGGCTCAAGACAGCACCCAACTGAGGCGGCTCCCTAAGTCCAGTTGCTTCTCTGAGAAGTGGTAAGAAAAGTCATGGAAATGATGGGAATGGATCCCAGTCCCCAAGGGCCTGAGGCGACTGATCTACTGGTGGGAATCTGTCCCACGTGAGCCACGTGGAGGGATGGTCTCTGCACAAATACTGCTCTTTGTGCCTCGACAAAGGGACTGATGTTAATGAAGATCTGGCAGATGGGGCAGATGTCTTATGTCACCAGGGCAGCCCTGCCATGGTGTAACTGAAAAGAAAAAATCCTGCATGTAAAAATAGAATCACTCAAAGCCCAGGGCCCGAGCAGTGACCCCCACTGCACAACGCGGCTGATTCTGACTCGTTTCTCTCCTCCTCCCCAAAGCACGGGGCAGAGAGGCACACCTGCCGGGCCCTGCGATCATGGCAACCCAGGGCTCCTGCGGGGTGCCGCTTCCTCTTTGTATACAGCCAGGAGCTGGGCTCTTGTGTTTCTGGGAGCCAGGCTGGGCTGCCTTTTATGATCGCTGCTCAGAATGGAACTGGCTCATTATTGGGTTTTGCCAGACACCAAGCCTTACCTTCAAGATCTCCAGCAGTCTCCCTCCTCCAGTTCTCAGGGCTGGCTTTAGCACAAGCTGTTTTAGACAGAACTCTCCGAGGGCACAGCCGTGATAGCATCATAAGTGCTTCCTGTGGGTCAGAGCCAGGTTCTGGGTAGCCAGCTGCCCTCCCCAAGCAGGAGAGGTCGATTTCTAGATTCTGTGACATTTACACATTTTCCGAGAAGCACATCTACACTTCTGTATTTTCTGTAACAGGGTCCCAGTGCTGTGCTCCTGGGGGAGCAGCAGCAGGCGCCGAGTCTGCCTCAGGGGCCCTGGTACCAGGCGGGAGGCGAGGGGAGGGACCGCACAGCCCAGTCTACCCTCACCTGAGCCGCTGCTGCAGCAAACACCCCCCTCCTCCTGCTAGGGTCCCCCAGGGCTGTTTTCTGGTTTTTCTTAGTGGAGGCAGAGCTTCCTGAGGGAGGGATGCAGGGTGGTGTTCACGGGCTCAAATCCCAGCCGCCATCACCTTCCCCTGTGACCTGGGTGAGTCACTGGACTCCTGCCTGGGTCTCCTCTCGAAGTTGGGGCGATGGTTGCACCCGCTTCACAGAGTCATTATGAGCTTTGGATAAGTCAGTTATTGGGAAATGTTAAGAGCAGTGTATGATAAGTAGATTGACATATTTGCTAATTAGATAAACTACGCACTTAAGCTGCTGCCTACCAGCGCCTTGTGGATGGCTCACTTTGGGTCTGTACCCTTGAGTCCAAGTGACTGTCATCGAAGCACACCAGCCTTTAACTGCCCATTTAAGGGCCTAGGGTGGGTCCACCCCCACAGCCACGTCGTGAGGGCCCATGAAAGTTCATGCCTTTCCTCCACGGACCGCTGGGCCTCAGACAGTCTTGGTGATGGGGTAGAATTTCATAACTTTGAGCATCTTTTTCACACTTACTACGTGCTAGGCTTTGGAGCAAGCATTTCTGGTGGTAAATCGGGGAAGCGAAGGTCACAGAGCTGATCTCCCGGCCAGCAGCCCAGACAGCGTGCGCCCAGCTCAGCACCGTGGACAGCGACACCGGCCCGGTCCGCTCCCCCGACAGAACAGCACAGGGAACTGGAGCCCCGTCAGCACCGCGGACAGTGCGCGAGGCGGCCTGAGTGGGTGGAAACTCGCTTTCTCACCAGTTTGGACAGGGAGACAGACGCTTTATGACCGTGATCCTTTTACCACTGAGGTCTGCTAATTTTAATATTCCACTAGCAGAACCCACAAGTGGATCTTTAGGAGACTCTGACCTTGACCTTGCTGTAGAATCCCTAGTGCGAGGATTAATGAGGCCCAGGTTCTTATCAGCTCACCAATGAATAGTTTTCCAGACGCCACGTTTTAGTGCAGCACTGTGGGAAAGGATTGCTCTTGCTGTTATCTTAACCATTAGCTTTACCATCGTCATTCTGGGACATGTCCGGTTATATTTTACGCAGATCTTATTCTAAGCTATTGCTATTGTGTAATTGTCTTGGAAAAACCAGCAACGAAGCCGTGCTCGTTGTGCTGAAGGTGCCTTGGCCTAGGCAGTCACCATGCCAAAGGCACGGGCTTGTCTCCAATGGGCCCAGTGCCTGCCCACCGCCCTTCCCGTGATGAGCAGGCTGCACTTGGGCCCTGATCCTGCACGGAGCTTGGGGGCTGGTGCTGGTTCTGTCCCTCAGGAGCTTCTCCTGGCATCCCTGCCCTGCCTCTGTGTCCGGCAGTGCACATGCTCGACAGTGGTGGAATAATTAGGAGTCCAAGCTGCCATCACCCGATGTGACCCGGAGTCTCGAAGACGGGCGGGGTGGCTGAATGGCTCTCGTGGTGGAGGACATGACACTTCTGGACACCCTTGCAGCTTTGAAGTCACTTTGTGTCCCGGGCGGTGAGGCTGGAGTGGAGTCTGTGGGTGGGAGTCCCACTGGGGAGAGGAGTCTCCTTCAGGTGAGGCCTTGCAAGCTCCAGGTCCATGCCGCTGACCTGTGGAAATGCAGGTGCCTCCATGTTCTCCGGCCTGGTCTCCCCGCTGCTCATGTCTCCTTTGATGGAGTGTGCGCCCTTCCGTGACTGGGACACAGGCAGTCGCCAGGTCCCTTCATCCCTAACAGTCCACCTTGGGGTCAGCAATGCTCACAGCAACGAGATGAGAAAACTCCGGGAAAGGCAAGAATAGGAAGGGAAGTGACAAAGTGGCCAGGGTTTGCACTCTCAATTTTTAAAATAGCAAACCAGGGGAAAGTTTTCTACAAAATTATGTTTAAATTTTAACTGATGCAAAGTAATTGCCCAGAGCATTTTTAGCTTTTTAAACCATGATTTTTATGTGACACTGGAGTGCACCAGGACACAGGGCCGGTGAGTGGGAGGCGTCAGGCACAGTCCATCGGGGGAAGGGCCTGCAGGCTCTGGCAGAGGCCTGGTGATACAGACCCACTTCCTGCTGCCTCGTCCCAGTGTGACTGGCCAGGTCGCTGTGCGGACCTGGCCCGGTGAGGTTTGTGCTCCCACATCTGGGCCTGGCTGGGTCTCCCTCCTGGCTGCACTCGATTCCATGTCACCTCAAAGAGGGAGATCAAGCCCGGTGTGGTGGCGCATGCCTGTGATCCCAGCACTCTTGGGGGCTGAGGCAGGAGGGTTGCAAGTATAAACCTGGCCTGGGTAACTTAGCAACTTAGCTAGACCCTGTCTCAAAATAAAGAACTGGATCCGTAGCTCAGTGTGAAGGCCCGGGGCTCAGTCCCGGTATCAGGCACACAAAGAGCAAGACCAAGAGGTGACTTTGTGCATCCATGTCTAATCACGTGATCAATGAGGTGGACACAGCGCTTGTCCTGTGTCAGGCTCCAGGGACCAGAAATGGACAGCACAGAAGCCAGCAGGCGAGGGGGCTACCGCTGGGTCCCGGCTGACCACCGTGCCTTCTTCCACAGAACGCTCCGAGTCCCTGTGCCCTCCAGCCCGAGGGTGATGACTCGGGCCAGCTGCTGTGGCATTTGTGGCATTTTAACTTCCCCTGTATGCACGGCCTCTGCTTCTCCAAGTAGACCCCATCAGAAGAGAGACCATGGTGGGGCCTGGGAGCGGCCTTGCTGGAGAGGCCTCTCTGGAGAGGCAGCCGGAGTCCTCAGGGTGCTTTGGGAGTGAGTAGTGGGGAAGCACTCATGGCCGTTTTACAGCCTCGCAGGCCGGGGAGATCCAACCCTTACCTTCAGCTGTGGAGGAGCAAGGAGAGGCTGCGGAGTGGCACACGGCGGTGCGGCCCTAAACAGGCCCCCGCATCGGGTCTGCAGACAGGAGCTGGGGGCTCCTCCAGACACATCATGGGAGCGGGAGGCGAGAACTCCGATGGGGAAGGTGTGCCGCTTCCGTGCCTCAGTTTAAGCGGCCTGAGTTGGCTTCCTGCTTCCGTGTGGCCTGCGCGGCTCCTTTTCGGGACGGGGTTAAACAAGCCCGGGTCCCTTGCCGCCCGCCCGTCACTGTGCTTGGCCTGACAGTGGATCCCCGGGTCTGTGGTTCGGGAGGGTGGCCGAACTGAGGCACTGAGTCCCCCGAGGCAGTCCCTGTCCTCAGCCCGCAGGCAGGGCAGGCAGGGTGGAGAGAGGTTCAGGAGGAGGGGAGCGGCCTCCCGCTGAGACCTCCAGGAGTCTTTCCAGAACCTAACAAGTCTCTGGTCCAAGCTCGCAGGGAAGCAAAGGGAGTGTGTCTGGGAGCAGGACGGAGCAGGACGGAGCAGGGTGCAGCAGCATGCAGGGCTTTCCTGAGACTGCTTTCCCTGAAGGTCCCTGGCATCCAGATGAGTCATCCCAAATCCCTGCCTCAGGGTCGGCCTGGGGCTGTGAAGTGGGGTTTTCTTTCCCTTCTCCCCCTGGAGCAGTGCTGTCCCTGCCCTGCCGCCACCTAGGCCTCCTCGGTCTGAGTCCTCCCAGGGGACCCTGCTGCCAGGGGACTTTGGCACCCCGTGGAGCTCTGCTCCACACTGTGGTGCCCTGGCCTGCAACACAGCTCCTACCTGCATGTCAGGGCTGCGTGTTTATGAACAGCCACACACGCGTGCCAAGAGATTCTCCTCCAGTCTTTTCCTCTACGCAATCGAAGGCAACCCTGAGCTCGGAGGATGCTGTCCACGCCAGCACACGCTCGCTCAGCCTCAAGAGCCCGGCTGCTGCTGCTCGGAGTGTGCTGCAGGAGAAACACCGTCACTTAGGGGCGCAGCTGGGACTGCGTCTCGGGAGCTGGCTCCCTGTCCACGCTGGTGTGGAGACTGCTGAGGGAGGTGTTTCCTGGTGCGGGAGCCGTCACAAGTGTGCTTGGCATGAGCAGGGCCCCTTGGCGCCCTCAGTATGGGGACCCCGGGCTGGCGGGGGTCAGAGGGGGCCCCTCGGGCTGCTGCCCTCCTCCCGGCAGGGGTGATTTGGGGGGCCGCCAGCTCCTCTGGAACATGAGGAGCCCATGCTCAGATTTTCGACACAAATTGTTCTGATTTTGAAGTACCGGCGGATGAGGAATTGAATGGAAAGCAGTTGCCCGGGGAAGTGAACTAAACTTTGCCCTTGGCTGGGTTGCTTGCTCCTCCTCGAGCCCTCTGGTCTGGCCTTGTGTGCCTGTGTGTCCCTCACCCTGGTGGAGGGCAGTGGGCAGGGAGAGCTGCTCACAGCCCAGTGACTGCAGGGGCCTGGTGTTCCCCAGGGGCCCGGCCTCCCCCGGAGCAGTGCCGTGCCAGCCGTCAGAGCCGAGCCCTCTGCGTTGTTTACGAGGCTGTGTTTAACTGTTTGCCTGCAGAACATTTCCTTCCTAGTGCTGAGGATGGCACCGAGTCTGTCCATGAGCCTACGCCCCCTTCGTGGTGCCAGGAGCCAGAGAAGCAGATCAGCAGTGCAGACTGTCAGGCCGTTGACCCTGTCAGAGCCAGCCCTGGCCTCGGGCGCCGTGGCAGGGTGACAGCAGCCATGCAGGGACACAGCCGGGGTGCAGGGCTCCTTCCGGGCCCCAGACGGCGCCACGCTTTCCCCCGAGGGTGCCTCACATTCTGAGCTGGGTGTGTCCCGGTGGCACCTTGTCCTGGCTCAGGGCTTTGGTGTCTGCCTGGGGCCTAGGAGGTCCTGACCACCCCTGGCCCCCTGCATCTTGGGGTGGAGGGCGACCCAGGGGTGCCCAGCTATGCTGGAGACAGCTGGGAGCTGTGGGCCGGGGGAGGCACCCGGGACTGGGCAGCGCCGTGGGGTAACCTGACGGCAGGAGGTAGGGTGAGGTCCCCGACAGCGGCGTCGAGGAGGGGAAGGGACAGGAGGGGACGGGGAGCCTCTCGGGGGCTGCTGAGGGCCTCTCAGTGGGCACACACTGAGGGCCGCGCCTCTGACCTCCCATCTCTGTGGAAAACGCAGGGTGGGTGCCTCCAGGCCACGCTGCTGCTCTGGGCCCAGGGGCTGTCCCTCCCCGGCCTCCTCCATAACAGGCTGGCACCGAGCCACCTCCCTGGGCCTGGCCCACCCAGCACTGCTGCAAACAGTGCCCTCAGATCGTGTACCCCAGACACAAACGCTCCTTCAAAAAGGCACTTAGGTATCCACATCGCTGTGTCATGTGCAAGGCGTCCTGGGAGGCTGTGCATTAACAGAGCTGTGATTGACACATCCCTGTCTGGGGCAGCGGCTGGCGGGCTGCGCGCAGAGCGAGGTCCTGCCAGTGGCCGGGTGCCCTGTGTGCCCTTGCTCCCTGCGGGGTTCCCTTCTCCTCTGTGGAGTCCTGACCTGAACCACCTCAGCGCGGGTGACCTGGGGTCCTTGCTGGGGTGGAGATGGTGTCTGTAACTTGCCACAAGGCTCGGGGTTGGCAAAGCATGGGTGCAGAGCCCAGGGTCTGGCCGCAGAAGTCACTCTGGAAGGCCAGGACAAGCAGGACCTGCCTGGCTTCTGGGAGGGGACAGGCGCCTGGCTGTCACTTGGCTGTCACGGGGAGGGCTCTGTCCGCAGGGCCCCCAGGAGGAGGACTGGGTGCCTGTCCCCGGCACTCCTGGCCGTCCTTCCGGCCCCTGGCTCATCTGCCGTGAAATGTTTGCTCCCGACTTCCCCTCTGTCGCATGTTTACCTCTTGCCCATCGTTTTGCCGAAAGAGGCCAAGAAACCCAGGTACGCCATTCCTTACGTGTGCGTCGCTGCCTGTGAATGGGCAAGGTCTCCTCACCCACACCCCTCAAGCTGCCCAGGGAGTGAGCGCCAGGCCCAGAGTCTCGGTCGGCTGGCCTGGAGCCAGTGCCAGGGCCCGTGTCCATCCGTCCCTCCGTCCATCAGGTGAGGTCGGCCGCACCCAATCCTCCCACCGGGTGGACGGTTAGATCCCGCAGGCTGCGTCCTGGCCTCAGCAGGAAGCCTGGCTCTCGATGCATCTGCACCTGGTGAGTCCGAAGCCCGCTTATTTCTCGTGGTTTTAAACCTAAGGATCTAAGGCTACAGCTCTCTGCATTGCTGAAGACTCCCCTCCGGAAGGAAGGCTGCCAAATCCCAAGGGAGGGAAGAGGCTCGGGCCGGGCTGCTGACTTCGCATCGCTTGGGTCCTGAGACTGAGCGCAGTGCACGGTGGTGGCACCCAGACGCCCTCTCCGGGCTGTGGATGTGCCCTGGGATTCGGCCACTGGGCCCAGGTTGTGCTCAGTGTCAGCATGGCAAACTGCAGCTGGGGTCCACGTGTGCCCACGGCTGACCTGGGTGGGTGTCATGTCTGCCAATCCACTCCCAGCACTGTCGTCGGAGGTGCTGCTGTGGCCATGTCGGGGACCCGCTTTGTCATATTGTGACTTGCAGCCGTGTCTCTGAGGCCGTGGACCCGGGCTCTGCTGGTGTTTCCCAGGCAGTGCTGGGGCTGGGAAGGCTCCACTGAGCTGGAACCTGGCCGCTACCCTGGGTGGATAGCTCTGTCCTGCTGGGTGACAGTGGTGAGCAGGTCTTCCACTGCCACACCTTCCTCGGAGCAGAGGGGTGGGCGTCAGCTACACTGCATCTCCCCCCAGGCCACCTGCCCAAGTTGGCTTTGCTGGGTGGGTTGCATAGCCCGCCCCGAGACCCCTCAGGGTGCGCAAGGAGAGCCAGGGCTTGCCAAGCATCGCAGTGCCGGGCCGGCTGGTTCTGAGGGCGCTGCCACCCGCATCTCCGTGGCCACTGCTGGCGGGGTGAGAGGTGGCACTGCTGCACCAGTTCATCCTGGATGCATCGCAGGGCAGTGCTGGGCCGAGACTGTACCTCTGTCTCCCTTTGCTTGGCTGTGGCTTGGATCAGCATCTCTCACTCTGGGTTTAGATCCTGAGCTTTTTGGCAAGGTTGATTTCATCTGGTTAAACAACTGACCTCGAGCCAAGGAGGCAGAATAAAAACAAAGTGATGGATGAGAACTTTGCTATGACTCCCAGGACTTGGGGGAAGACAGCACCTTCCTCCAGCAGCCAGCACTCAGGGTGAAGCATTTTCTTCTCTTCCCATAGTGCCAGGTATCCCCGGACAGCAGTCCTGAGTCCCCTGGCTAGGAGTATGCAGGGCCACGCCTGCCCCGGGCCCAGCTTCCGACTGGAGCTCTCTCACCTGGAGGCTGCCCCGACCTGCAGAGCAGAGCCGGACTCACAGTGCCCTTTCTTTTGCCCCAGGACAATGAACTGAAGATGCTGCTGGCCGGAGAGAGCGCGGCCTGAGGCCCAGGTGCAGGCCTTCCTCGAGGCCTTCCTCCTGCAGCATGACCAGGTACCCACACCCTGGGAGGGAGGGGAGGGAGAGTCGCTGCCAGTCTATCATCTTTCAGTGCTGAGTATTGAATGCAAGGCCTTTGCACTGAGCTAGCCCTTTTTTGTTTTATTTGCTAAGTTACCCAGGTGAGATTTGAACTCGTGACCCTTCGTCCTTAACAAGAGGCCAGATGTAGCCCTTGCCATCTGTGCCTCTGCCCTCACCCAGGGAAGGGTGCTGGGCCCGCCCTGCAGCTCCGGCCCGGACAGGAGGATGTCGGTCCCTCCCCTCTCTGGTCACCACTCTGCCCTTGGCTGTCTGCGCCCATGGCGGCCCTGGGCTGTGGCCTGTCCTGTCCCCGGACTCTCCCAGGGAGCCCCGCCGTGCTGACCCTGACCACTGACCTGCTCCGCCCTCCATAGGGTCTGGGCTTGGAGAGTGTCAGCCTCCTCCGGAGCCCGGCTTCAAAGTGGCCTCAGGGGGGGGGGGGTGCCGCTGGCCACCTGGAACCTCCGCTCCATGTGGCCTCGCCTGGGTGCTGGCGTCACCGTCCCGGCTGTGCTGTCCCAAGGCTTAGCTGTCACCACTGTCCCTGACCTCGAGCACCGCGGAGAGTAGGCATCGGGCTGCGGGAGCCTGTGCTGTCCCAGCTCCTCCTGCGCCCCCCCCCCCCCCCCGCCCAGGGCAGCCACGCCAGTTCCTCCTGGAAACCGGATGTGTCTGGGTTGGCTCTGCTCTTCTCCCTCCTGCTCGGCGGGTGTTTTTTTCTGCTTGGTGGTTTTTAAGATGTTTTTCAGAAAACTGGGGGTGGCGGGATGGGGTGAGAGCCCAGGAGCAGCGAGGTGCAGACCCCGAGCCCCTCCAAGTGCGTGGACGGCGTCACTGGGTGCAGACCCAGGGCAGCGGCTGGGGGTCGCAGAGGGCTGTGGGAGCAGCCCGTGGCCAGCAGTGGTAAGTGGGTGAGGAAAGGGTAGCATAGACACGCGGTGTAGATGCAAAGCAGAGCATTCCCTGGTGCCCAGAGGGAAGAGGGTTCCAATCCCGCCATGATGGCAAGAGAAACGAGTCAGCCACAGAGGACGAATCCCGCAGGGCCGCAAGCACTGGAAGCTGCTAGTGTCGACACACTCGGGGTTCACTGTTTACCGCGGACAGGGTTTTAATGTGGGGCAGGGATGGTGCCATAGAATCACAACCTTGGACACGGTGAAAACAGCCGGGCCTGGTGGACACACCGGTAATCCCAGCACTCAGGCCGAGGCAGGAGGATCTCTATGAGTTTGAGGCCAGCCTGGACTGCATAGCCATGGGCCATGTGTCCTCGTGTCCCAGGTCACTGCACAGGTGGCATGTGCGTGAGGTCATACCAAGGAGAGCGTTTAGCACAAGCCTACAGGGACACAGGGCCCGGCCCCAGACTGACGCAGGAGGGTGATGGGTCCTTGTGACCCCTGCTTGGACTTGCCCTCTGGTTTTCAGAGCATATGCCTTGATCAGAGCTCTTAGTTTTGGTGCTTGGAGCTGTGGCCTGCAGCTCCTCTGGAGCCCGCACAGGGTGACTGCTGAGCCTTCGGCTGGGCATCTGGGTCCCGCAGGCACCGGTGAGGCTGCTGCAGAGTCCTGGGAGGGTCACAGGGGAGCCATGGTGGTGCCCAGGGAACAGGCGCCGGTGCTGGGGAGCTCCTACCTGGGACCCCCACCCAGGACTCTGCCTCCCTGGTGGCCAGGAGTCCATGGTCTGTCAGGGCGTGGCCTAGCCCTGAAGCTCAGGTGTGAACAGGAGCATGCAGCTACTAGCCCTCCTCCTCCTCAGTGAGGAAATTACGTCCCTAAGGGTGGCACCCAGGGGTGAGCAGGACATTTGAGGCTCAGTGGCAGGTGGGCACCTAAATATCAGCACTGATTCTGCCTTCTGCAAAAAAAAAAAAAGGAAATCAGCACACACCACTCCAGGAAGCTGAGGCAGGAGGCTCACAAGTTCCCACCCAGTCTGGGCAACTTGGTGGCTTAGCGAGGCCTTTTCTCAAAATAAAAAATGAAATGAAGAAAAGGGCTGAGAATGTAGCTCAGTGCAGAAGCCAGGTTCCATCCCCAGTTCTGAAGAGAAAAAGAGGAAAGCGGGGGAGGGAGGAGGGCTCGTGCTCGTGGGCAGTCCTGCCGGCCCTACGGCCAGGCCAGGACGCGGGTCCCTCTGAACGGATGCTCGGAGCCCTTCCGAGTGCTCCTCCCCTTCCGAAGGAGGCCCGGCCTGGGCCGGAGGCTGCTCGCACCGAGCGCCAGTGTGGGGCCCAGTGAGGCCGAGCTCCTGCCGGCTGGGGGCGGACAGAGGCTGCCCGGACTCTGAGCTGCTGGCTGTTTCCCCCAGGGGCAGTGGCTCCCACAGGGCGCCTTCCCCGGCCCTGCTGCTCTACCCGGCTCTGCACCCAGGTGCTGGGCCCAGGTCTCCCAAAGCCCGGAAGAGGGGTGCCAGGGCAGAGCCGCTGCCTGGACCGGGTGCACCCTGGGTACAGGGCAGCCGAGGGAGGCAGGAGAGTGTGCCAGGCCCTCCAGGCTGTGACACGAGGGGTCCAGCGAGAGGAGCCCCTCTGCAGTGACACTGGTGACCTCAGCCACCAAGTGCCTCCTGGGACAAATAGGGTGCAAATAAGGAGGGGTGCAGATGGGTGGCGAGGGGCTCTTTACCCCCCATGCTGGGAGGCTTGCTCAGGGATCTGAGTGGAGGACGTGGGCAGGCCAGGGCTGGCAATGGCTGCACGTGCAAAGGCCCTGGGGTAGTAATGGGCACGGCCTGTCTGTGGGTCCACCTGGCAGTCAGATGGGGAGCAGATGGGGCCAGGCCCTGTGGAGCCTTGGGGACCTCAAAGGAGTGTGGGTTTTACTGTGGTCTCCATGGGGACTGCTGGAGGTTGCAGGCCGAGAGAGGGGAGGGGATGAGCCCCACAGCAAGTACGGCCAGTGTCTGCGTGAGGTTGGGCCTCGAGTCTGAGCCCCTCTAGTGGCAGGAATGCAGGAGATTCATGAGGCCGACATCCACACCCAGGCCCATCTGGAGAGTCCCAAGTTCAGGGCCGAGGCCTCACACTGTGTGGTGGCTTCCAAACGCTCCCAGAGAAAGGCCTCTCTGTGACCCTGGAATGGCTGCCACTCAGGAGCCTGCCTGCACGTGCACTTCCCGCACCACAGAGCCGAGGTTAGACCTCGCCCGTGTCGCTGCAGCAGAGGGGGCCGAGTGTCCGGAGCCGTGACGCATGTCTGGTGCTGCGGGAGGGAAGGGAACGAGAAGGCCGCTGCTAGGTGGAGACGGGTCGGTTCCTCTGTGACGTGACGGGGCGTGGGCCATCGAGTGGGAGCGGCCCTTGCTCTGAGGAGGCCACAGAAAGACAAGGACCACAGGTCCCTCTAGGGCTGTGGCCGAAGGTGGAACAGTAGGCTCAAGACCACCGGGGAGGCAGGGCTGACACACGTGGGGTCCTGCTGGCCTTCTAGGCAGAATAATGGGTGTGCTTACACACTTTGAGCACCAGGTGTGCAGCTGTTAGGACTGCCCCGGGTAGAAAGGACAGACGGTTCGAGCTGGGGTCTGCAGAGGGCCTGAGTAACTGGATCATCTTAACCAGCTTCTCGTAGGCTTGATCTAGGGCTGCAGGTGATCCCTCCAGGACCCCGCCTTTCCTTCTGTAGCTCTGGGCTCCGCCTCCGTCTCAATGCCTTTGTGCTCAGATGGGTTCTTCATTCATGATGACAAATGGCACGGAAGCTCCCATTTCTGTCCTCCACTTTCCAAGTCCAGAGGGCAAGACAGCTGCCTTTATACGAGGCTGTAGGGATGTGATTGGGTCACATGACCTCCCTGATATCCTAGGGATAGGACTGCACAGATTGGCCAGGCACGAACCAACTGCTATAGTTGTGGTGGAAGTGAGTGGGATAAAAAAGGAGCCCACGTGCTGATTGGCCAGGCAGGGTCACATGTGGCCGTGCCCTGCATGCGTGGTGCCCCACGAAGTCCATGATGGAGAATGAGGCGGGGAAGACTCTCCAGCAGGAAGTCAGCACTCTTGCTCCTGCAGAAGGAACAACAGGTACCAGCTGGGCCCGGTGCCCATCCTGGTTCCTAGGCAGGTGGTAACAGCCTGTTTCCCCTTTGCTTCTGCTGCTAGGTAAAGACGGAGCATGCCCAGCCCAGCCACAGGCTCACCGTGGTGAACGGACAGCTCGATTTGGCGTGAAGCAGAAACACCAGCCCCACGCCAAGCTGGAGAACCTAGAACAGGTCCTGAAGGTAGGCTGGCTCGCACTTGGAGACAGTGACCATGCTGGCAGCCAGTGGGAGGAGGGGGCTGCGGATTCCAGAGCAGAAGTAGCCAAAGCCATTCTGAAGGCTTCATCAAAATTCAGGGCTCTCGGGCTGTTTTTACCCTTTTGATGGTATAAAAAGCAATAAATAACAAAATTTGCATGTTTCTGGAAGCAATCCCGCAAAGCCAATTATACATTTCCATTTCTGAGGATGTTAAACACAGCTGAGCGGAGGGTGGCCGGCAGCACTCTGGAATGGAAATGGAGCCAACTTCAGTTAAAGCCCAGAGTGTCGGGGTTGGTTTTTCAAACTTCATGAATTTTAAGCTGCTCCTCAGGTGTTTAACAGCCTTGGTTATCAAGGGAATGGCCCAATCAGAGAATTGCTTGATTGGCAGGCAGGCAATTGGGTGTTCCTCACGAATTCCCGATGAGTCCAGTCCCCTTTCTTATTTAATGGGGGTTGAGTTGCTGTGCATGTGGTAGGGTTAAGCTGAATTGATCTTTAGCATTTCATTTTTTTTGAATGTTAAAACGTTTATTGGATTCTTGTGGGAAATTAAAAAAACATAACACAGTAGTTACCTCCAGGCTGCTCCGTAGCATGTGTGTTGCTTTGGTCACTTGCCTTCTGAGTGGCTGCTGGGACCCTGAGCTCTTGAACAGTGTGTGCTGAACTTCGGGTCTGGCGCTGCCCACTCTGCTGCCAAGTGAGTCCGGGGACAGCGAGCACACTCATCAAACAGGCCGCCAACGGCCACTCCTGGCCCAAGCCTGCAGGGGTTCAGGCTGTGGCCACGTGGAGGGAAATGGGGGACAGGAGCAGAGGCCGTGCAGTGGCAAGGGAGGGTCCAGACCCGAGATGCCCGTGGCTTCCTCCAGGCAGGGCCTGGGGTGAGAGGCTCTGGTCTGGGCTCCTTGGGAGGTGACGGGGTGCTAGCTTGGAGGTGCGTGGGCAGCGGGCGGGGCTGGGACCCTGGCATCCGGTTGGGGTGAGCTGGGGCCAGGTGGGCTGGGCACACTCCGAGCACCGGGACAGGCGCCGGGGTGGTGATGGCTTCCGTTGGTGGCAGTGACCATGGCCTGGGGTCCTCACTGTCACCAGGAAAGCGGCACCAGCGCTCGGGTGACAGCAGCTCCCTGGGGTTGAAGTGTGGCGTTCTCCCACGGCTCCTGTTCGTTCAAATGCCTGGTGGCCACAGTCGTCGGAACTGTGTGACTCCACACCTGCCACCCTGTGCTGAGTCCTGACGTTCAGTGGTGTAGAAGCCTGTCCTGTGCTAATGCAGCGAGATCGTGGCCCTGGCGTGGCGACTGAGCTGGTCATCAGCCTGCTGGGCCCAGCCGCTCAGTGGCTTCTGTTTCCAGACAGCACCGACAGGCCACTTGTCTCCATCCTGCTCGTCGTCCAGAAGGGGTGCCTGCGTCCTGGGGCCCCTGTCTGCTGGACGAAGACCTACGCACCCAGTGGGGTGCAGAGCAGGATGGGCAGGGTGCTGCAGCCCAGTCTGCTTCCCAGAGCCCATGGGCCTCAAGGGGACGGCTGAGATGCCAGTGGTCCCTCCGTGGGGCAGTGAGTGGCACAGCGGGTGCGCCTGGCTGATTTGGGGACAGGCCCTTTGCAGCGGTGACCGGGTGAGTGCAGTCGTTCTGGAGCACAGTGACCTGCCCAGCGACTGGGTCCTCAGGGAGGGGCCGAGTCACAGGGGAGCAGAAGACACAGCTGAAATGGGGAGAGGCGTTGACAGGCGAAGGAGCCAAGGGTCACTGGCCGGAGGGCAGTGAGGATGCTGCTCCCTTGGGGCCTCCGGGAGCAGCCGGCTGTACTGCGCCTCGGGTAGGACGTCTGTCCTGACCACGAGGGGACACAGTGGCATGGTCCTGGCCCTCCCAGGGCCTCTCACACACAGACGGCCATGCAGGACACCTGCAGGGGCCACCGGTCCTCCAGCCGCCGCTCAGGGACTGGACCTCCCAGGTGGTTCCTGGGCAGGGGACTTGGACCACCTTTCCAGCACTCTGCCCGTAGTCCCGGCACTGGCTGGACAGCCGGCCAGAAGGGGCACCGGAGCCGCAGTGTGTGGCCCCGCCCCTCACCTGCCCTGCTGGGCCTGTCCTTGCCTGATGGCTCATCTTCCCTGGCTGTGAGCCTCACCAGCGTGCGGGCCACTCAGCTTTGTCTGTGGTGTGTCTGTTGCTGCCTCCATGCGCCCAGTGAGAGCGGACGGGGGAGACACAGAGGGCAGAGCAGGGCGGGGGGCCCGGCGACCACAGATGCTTTTCTCTCCTCTTGGATTTGACACACGTGGGGGGATCAAGGGAGCTGTGCTGCTGCCCCGCCGAGCTTGGCGCCTGCGGATGCAATGTGAAAGAAAATACAGTGGACCCTCAAGTTACGACCGGCCAGACATACAAACAACTTGGGTTGCGACCAGAATCTTAGTTTTTAACTTAGGATCAGAGTCTTGAGTTACGACCCAAATGCCAGCCGCTTGTGCTTGCAGATGGTCTCAGGTACAGATTTAACCCTTACAGAGTTCTGGAAGGAGCAGGACAGCATCCTTTCCTGTGTGGGGTTCGCTGAGAAATCCTGGGCCAGGGTCTCTAAGGACACCGAGATCCACCTGTGTGCAGGAGAGACTCTGAAGGCTGCGTAGAGCCTGAGCCTCCACTGACCAACCTGCGTTACAGCCAGTCCTCAGGAGCAAACTGAGTTCTTAAGTCAAGGGTCCACTGTACCTCGTAAAGGGCCAGTGCAGACTGGGACAGGCAGGCGCTCACAGCAGCAGGCCTGCGTTCTGCGTCGATTATTCAAACTCAACATGTACATCGAGACGCGTGGAGCAGCCACTGAGAGATCCATGGAAACACGCCAGAAACACCAGGGATGCATGACGACGCCACGCTAAAACTCAGAAGAAACAGGGAAGGGGAAATGGAAGAGTGGACATGGGAAGGCAGACAGCAGCCGCAGAGTGGCTGCCCGATGGACACTCTGGTGTGGACGGGGCATGATCGCCCTGTGCCTGCTGTGGGCTTGTGTCTCACCTGCTCCCGCATCAGCCGTGCCACTCGATAAACGAGGAAACTGAGGCTCAGAGGTGCGTGACTTGGCCTGGGGGTGACTGGCACGCGGGCAGGCCGACCTCCTCCTGTGGCCCTGTCCCTGGGCATGCCGGGACCTGCCGGGGCACAGCGAGGGTGTGGGTGACCGGCAGTGTCCTGACATGGGGCGAGGGCCACTGTCCGGCAGCTGGGAGGAGGGCAGCCGGGAATCGGGCGCCTGGCCTTTTGAAGGGGTGCCTTGCCGACTTTTTCTATCTGAGAAATTTGGAGACCTTTGCCTAAATGCTTTCCAGCTCCAAGGATTCTTGTGACTCCTTCCCTCGCCTGGCTGATGGATGGCTCTGACACATGCACGGGACAGGAAGATGCCACCCAAAATAGCTCGCTCCATCCGGACTTGTGTCTGAAGACACGACTCAGTCCTCACGTGCCCTCCCCAGGATCCTGGAGAAGGAAACCATGTGCACCGAGCAGCTCGCTGCTGCTGCTGCTGCTGCTGGTGTGAGCGGGTCTCATGGGAGTGACCCCCAATGCCGTGCTGTGGAGTCCTGCGGAGGGAGGCAGTGAGGTCTGCATCCTTGCTCGCTCGCTTGCTCTGTGGCCGCTCACAGCAGGGCCGGGGCTGGACCCAGCTCTGATCTCAGAGGAGGGCTGGGCTCAGCCCTTCCGCAGCAAGCAGCACCCAGCTGGGAAGCCGCCCCTTGACATTTGCAGGCTGCTTACGCGGCGCCGTGTCAACATCCGGCTATAAATACCACCGCTTTAAAAATAAGCTTGCCTTAGGCGTGGCATGCATGGGGCGTGTTGGCTGTGGGGCATGCTCCCTGGTGTTGCCGAGATGGGAGCTTTCCAGAGGGGACTGGGGGTGAGATTCTGCCTGGGGTGAAATGCAGGCTTCAGCATCACCCCGAGGTCCTGGGCCAGCTGCTCGCAGGGACACGAGCATGGTGACCATTTGGAAGTCTTGTGCGTGGGGTGCCAGCCGCCCCCGGAGGGTGCAGGTGGCTCCTGCTGGCCTCGTGTGTGGTGCGTGCCTCCCCGAGGGGCAGGAGACCCAGAAGGGAGGCGGGGTCACCCCAGGCCCCGCGAAGGCCTGTGCAGGGATGGCCGTGCCGAAGGTCCCCCCAAGGGTTGGCTCATCCCACACCACGGAGGCCCACAGAAGTCTCAGTGAGTGGAGGCTGCTTGTGCAGCTGGGGGGGCCTGTCCCTCCTGGTTCACGTCCCGCCTTGGCTGTGTGCACCATGCACACCCTGGACCAGTCCCAAGGCCTCTCGTGGCCCCTGGGAATGAATATCTCACTGTATCAGGGTGCCACAAAGTCACATGGCTTCCACATGTTCGGTACTTAGCGCTCAGCACCTCCAGGGCTTAGTATACCTAAGTCTTAGGGAAGCAGTAGGTGCTGGTCTGGGCGGGGTGGGGCCACCATGCCGGCCTTGCTGACAGCCGGAAGGGCTCTGACGTCCACAGCTGTGGTGGTAAACAAGGGGCTCCTGCCGCGTGCCCAGGCCTCTCCCCGTCAGTGCCCTGACTGAGCACTGCCCCGTCCGGATTGGCTAAGGTGCTCTACTCCTCGCCCTGGCTGTTCAGCTCGCTGCCCCTGAGGGCTGTCCGGTTTCTGGGGCTGGACTCTTGGCCTTGAGCTTCGCCCGTGGCACTTGGGAAGGGGCTGCTTCCCTGGGGCCGGGAACCCAGGCCCCAAGGAGACCTGTCCCTTGGAGGGGTGGCCGCAGCCCTTCTGCCGGCTGAGCCACTGCACACTGTGACTCGGGGCCCCAGCTCCCTGTGTGTGCCTGCCCCGCGTCCTCACCCTGCTCCGTGGGGAAAGGGTCCCTGTCCCTGTCCCCCTGGGAACCTCCTGGGGCTCTCGGGAATTTGTTCCCCAAAACAGGGAGTTGAAAAGCTTCCTGATTTCCAGTGTTCCTGTCTTAAGAGAGAACACCCAAAACTCACGAAGCTTCCACCTGTGACACGAGACTTTGTAGAATGAAGGTTTGTGACAGTTGTAAACTCTGTCAAAGACGCTTGCATTGGGATCATTGTGGATAAAAGTGACACCTCTATCAAGCCATTTTAAGGAAACAGAATTCCTTGGTTTATTTTACGGTTCTGGGGATTGAACCTGGGGCCTTTGCACTGAGCAACGTCCCCAACGCTTTTTATTTTTATTTTTACTTTTACTTTTTGACAAGTCCCTTGCTAAGTTGCTAGGTCACCAGGCTGGGCTTGCTCTGGTCTCCACCGCAGCTGCTGGCTGGATTCTATTTGGCCAGCATCTGGCTCCCGAGGGCTGGGAAGGAACAAGTGTGGCTGGTTCCGGGGTGGGGCTGCTCAGGCTGAGCTGGCTCCAGTGCGGCTGCAGAGTGGTTCGCGCTGTGAGGTGCAGGCTAAGGATGCAGGGGAGGGCGGGCGGGCTGCTCAGGGCCCCGTCCCGGCTGCGTCTTTGGCCTGGTCTTGAGCCAGGCCATCGGGTTCTTCGGTGTGGGCTGACTAAACCTGTGAATCAGTACAGCACCATGGAGACTGTTGGGCAGGGCTGGGGGTGGAAATGGTGTGCGACCCCGCAGTGAGCGAGAGGCAGGGTCCTGCCCACTGGTCAGGGGCCTGGGTTCCCTCCCCAGCCGTCGGCCGCTGCGTGCCCTGCGGGACGCCACCGCAGAGGTTGCGGAGTGGGACAGGCAGGGTGGACGTCATGGCGGTGGCGGGTTCATGCTCGCCCAGGGGCAACGGGACGTGGCAGAAGCCTTGGAGGTCGGGAGGCTTGGGTCCAGGCGCCTGAAGATCTGGGTGCAGAGCAGGCGGGTCAGGGAACAGTCAGCAGCCTGCGAAAAGCGGCTGCGGGGGCGAGGCCTGCGTTCACTGAGACGGGAAGAGAAGCCTCAGGTGCTCTTTGAGGAGGAAAAGCAAGACTTCCTTGTGCGAGCTTCCTGCAGGCAGGGGTGACGTGGCCCGGCACCAGCAGGGTTCCAGGGCAGTGGGGTAGGAGGGCACAGGCCGGGACACCTCCTGTGCACCAGGCCCCAGCTGGGGTGCCTGGTGACCATCCCCGGCCGGCCCTGGGGGCGTCTGCTTCCAAGCCTCTGGCCCATGTCCCCGGCACCTCACCAGGGAGGCCCGCGTCTGTCCTGGCTGACCTGTGGCGCTTTGCAGGTCCCGCGTTCCTGGCGCAGCCTTCTGAGGAGCGGCCTCCCCCTCTTCCCGGTGACTTCCTTCTGGCCCTAAGTGAAGAGGCTGGGCCGCACTTGGGTGTCAGATGGTGGCGAGGAGCGGCCTTGCCCCGGCCCCTCCTGGGTTTAATGAGAACCAGGTGCTCCAGGCTGGTTCTGGCCAGGGCCAGAGAGGGGCAGCCGCCGGGAAGGTGCCGGGCCTGAGTTCGCGCTCTTGGGATGCGGTCCAGGTATCCGGGGCTGCTGCACTCGAGCTGTGTGGTCCTGAGCAAGTGCTCAGCCTCTCTGAGCTGTAAAGCAGCTCAGCGTTGAGTGAGCAGCTGTGGATGTGGCGGGTGCCTGGCCTGGGTGCAGTCCGCATTTGACCAGCTGTGTTGCCGCCCCCTCATCAGGGCCTGGGGGACAATCCAGAGCCCGCTGTGGGGGGCTTGTCCCCCTGTGCCCTGGGGACACCCAGTGCTGTGAGGCACACTAAGGCCGTCACCAAGAGCTCCCTAGGAGCTGCCGGGCCCAGGCTGCTGACCGTGGCTCGCGGGCCTGGAGGGCGGCAAGTCCAGGCAGCGGGGCTGCTGGGCTCGAGCTGCAGTCTGGAGCTGTGGGACTGCAGCCACCCTTGTGCCTGGGGTCCCTGTCCACGATCGACCAGCCGTCCAGCGCAGCATTCGGATGAAACCATCACCTGCCCTGGGCACGGCGGGTTCTCCCTGGCCCTTGCTCCCCGGGCGCAGCAAGGACAGCTGTCTGCATGGCATGAGCATCGGACCGGGCCTGTGTTGTCGGAGATGGGACTGTGCAGGGGTCAGAGGCAGGGAGCTGAGCTGAGCGCTTTGGCATCAGGGTGCCAAGGGGCACCTTGCGTCCGTCCTGCCCATCCTGGCGTAAGCCAGCTGGAGTAACCGACGGGGTCAGCTGTGTTTTGTGGGGTTCAGATCATATTTTAGGGAGTTGTTTTCCCAGCATCCCAGGTTCCTTGAGAGTTTCCATAGCAACAGCAAAACCCCCACTTGTCTGCCACCGCCGAGCAGCAGGGTGATTGTAGCTTGGGGCTCTCGGGAGGCAGCAGAGGAGATGCGGGGCCCCTCACACCCGGCCAGGGGCGGATGTTGCTGTGAAAGCAAAGCAGCAGTGGACCACGAGCCCCTTGCCACACGGCTGGGGATGCGGGGCTCTGCCCGTCCACCCCGGTACAGTGCTCAGCTGTGAGTCTCCCCGGGAGAGGGGCGCTGGGCGGCGGGCAGGGAGACCTGGGACAGTGACAGGAGGAGCGGGTATGCCCTGTCCTCTCCGCAGGCCGTGCCACTGTCTCGTGACTCTGGGGCTGCTCTAAGACCCCAATGCAACCGCAGTAAGATCAGTGAGACTGGAAGTCAGTGGAATTGTGAAATAACAGATGAATAGAGGTGAATCACTGGCCCGTCCAAGGCAGGCCAAGGTCCCCTCCATAAACACAGCCATGGTTGTGACCCCAGGGCAGGGCCGGGACAGGTGGACGGGAGTTCTGGGTTCCCAGGCACTAGGAACGGGGCTCTTCCTATTTTTGAAGGACTTGGGATTTGTGGGTAAATGATCCAGTTTTAAAAGGTTGGTCTCGAGGTTACCTTTTACATACATTATGATCTAAGAAATAAAGGAAATGGACATTGAATTTGAATTGCCCTGCACGGGTGACCTTCGACGTGTGTCCTGACAGGCTTCCCGCGGAACTTCCCGTGGGACGTCCCCTCTTGTCACGCTGCCCGTCCTCGAGGCTGTCCCTGGCCGGGCGCCAGTGCGGATGTGGCCGGTGTGGCAGTGGAGGGAGGTGGTGGGCTGCACAGGTGGGCAGCCCAGCCGGGCTCAGGGAGCTGATGGCCTCCCCTTTGCAAACTTCTGGGGCAAACTGGGGAGGCGGCACGTTTCCGACAGCGAAGGAGAAGGCTCCGTCTTTGCGGGGATCTGAGTTGTGCTCACGCTCAGCCCAGAAGATATAAAAAGCAGAGCAGGGGCGGGAGCCTGGCTGGGCCCGGGTTCCCCGAGCCTCAGCTCCCGAGGAAGAGCCCGGCTGCCGAGAGGAGGTGGCTTCCCTGTGCCTGGCGATCCTGGGGCAGCAGCTGGGTGGAGGGGTGGCGGGCGCCTGGCTCGGGGCACTCAGGACCCCTGTCCCCCAGCACATGCGCGAGGCTGCGGAGCGGAGGCAGCAGCTGGAGTTGGAGCATGAGCAGGCCCTGGCCATCCTCAATGCCAAGCAGCAGGAGATCGAGCTACTGCAGAAGGTGAGCTGGGTCGGGGGCCGGGGCCCTGGGGTACCGTGGGGCTGCCCTCGCCTCGAAGGCTCAGATCCCCCTCTCTGCCCCTCCCTTCTCCCCTCACAAGCGAGGCTCCTGGCCTTTTCTGCCCTCTGTGCTCTGGAGTAGCCGGGCCAGTCGTAGGGCGAAGGGCACTCTGACCGCGGCTGGCTGGGGCAGGGAAGCCAGCACAATGCGAACCACCCCAGAAGGGCACAGAGAGGCGGCCACCCCCGGGGACATGCCCTTTGGGAGATGCGGGATGCAGGTCCAAGGGAGGGGCTGGGCTGCGTTTTGCAGTGGGGTGAGTGGGACGTGGGTTACAGAGCCCATCCTGAGCGTGGCTGGGTCTCCAGTGGCCCCTCAGAGGCCCCTGTGCCGTCTCTGTTGTCTGCAGGCCGAGTCTGTGTGGTGGAGAAACGAGGCTGCAGGGTGGTGCTTTCAGCACGATCTCATTAGCAAAGAGAGCAAGCCAAGCAGACAGGAGGAAAGGGGAGGAGGCAGGAGCAGAAGAGGGCCAGGGCAGCTGGGTGGCCGTGAGGTCCCTGGCTGCTGGATGGAGGCCCGGGGTCCCCTCTGCTGGCCGTCTGTCATCAGCCGGTCCTGCCGACTGCCCATGGCGGGAAGGGCCTCCGACGGGGCGGGTGGGCTGCCCAACAGCCAGAGCACACTCACCGGCTTCACCTCCAGGGTCCCACTGCATCCCTACTGTCCTCCGAGGGCCCTGCAGCCAGCCTGGGCCTGTCAGGGGCGGAGGGGTGGGAGCACCAGCCAGAGCTGGGGCCAGCTGTGTGCTGGTGGCAGCCATGTGCCCACTGGCCCCTGCCAGCCAGGATGAGGCAGGTGACTCCCCCGCCCTCCAAGGGCACCCCTCGCCCACCCCTGGCCCTCTGGGACTCTGATTTCCCAGCAAGGATGCGTTGTGGATGGCCCGCCCTGTGGTGAGGGACGGTGCCCCACCAGGGGTTATGACAGCTGGTTGCAGGCGACGCGGGCATGTGCCCTGCCCCGGCCTGCGGCCCCAGGTGAGGGCAGGTTCCATCAGGCTGGGTCCACAGCGGCGGGCACCGTCCAGCGCACACAGGGACTCCTGCCCACAAGAAGCAATATCCTCTGCGTTATCAGGAGGGAGCTTTGGGTGGGAGTCACCTCATCACCACCCAGACCCAGGGCCCTGGGCACATTGACCCAGTCCTCTGAGACAGATAAGAAGCTGGAATTCAGACATTCTCCCTCAAGGGTGCAGGATACTGTTTCTCAACAGACAGCTCCCTGGGAAGCTGGGTAGAGAAGAGCTCTGTGCTCCTCCTGGTTGGCTCCTGTGTCCACTGGGGCTGCTTCCTCTCCTTCTCCTGGGGAGAAGTGACTGGACGCGTGGGCAGGCCTGCTCAGCCACCTTCTAGAAACCAGCTTTGCAAAAGGTTTCAGAGGGAGTTGAGCACGGCTGGACTCCTCCCTGGACTCTGCCCAGCGACACCCTGGACAGGGCGGCCACACCTGCCCACCAGGGTACTTGCTCTAGTGGATATGGGGTGGAGGACTCGGGAAGCCCCAGCAGGGACCGAGATGGGATGAACAGAACAGATCAGAGGTGCTGGCAGGATGACTCCGACAGGAGGGGGCCAAAGCGAGGAGGAGATGCCATGTGCTACGCGCTGGGGAACAGCGGTAGCTGGAGTCCTGGCAGGGGGTGCTGTGCCACATGGCCAGTGCAGGGCCTGGAGCTAGGACCAGAGCTCCAAGCTGGAGCCGGACCATGGATTGGGAAGCCTCCATAATAGGGCAGTGATTGGCTCAAGACTGATGTCTGTCCCCCCTCCATGATAAAAGTCCCCAGGTCCAAAGGTGGTTCTGATCAGGTCCAGAGGCAGCTCTGCTGTGGAGCTGGCCCGGAGCTGCTCAGTCTCCCCACTGCAGCCTGGCTCTGTCTGGGACCCCACCCCGTCACACCCTGGAGCTGGCTCTCGTGAGTCCCCATGGATGGACCTTATGCCCTCTTGGTCCACTGCCACCCCCAGGCTCTGCATGTGATGCGTTTCCTTCCTGCACAGCGTCCGCTCTCCCTCCAGAAGGTCCCAGTCTTGGTCCTTTGGGGCCCTTCCCCGCCCGGGTCCCCAAGGCCCCCTGGAGCCCCTGGCCACCCTATGGGAGGCTGGACACAGAGGGGTCTTTCACTCATGTCCTGGCCCTGCTGCCCGTACACCCAGGAGAGCCGGGGATGCTGCCCAGGGAAGGCGATTCTCGCCCTAACGGGCACGCCGAGGCAGGAGTGGGCCAGGGCTGCCGCAGCAGGGGCTCTCGAGGCGACGGCCGTCCGGGTGGTGGCGCCCACGGCCCTGCTGCTCCTGCAGAAGCTGGGGAGCACCTGGACACTGCCCACTTCTCCCAGACCCCACCCACCTGTGCCCCCTCTTAGCCCTCCTCGCGCGGATCCCCGGGTCTTGGAAGAAGTGGCTCACTGTTCTCACCAAGTGGTGCTGACGGACGTTGCTAGCAGTGCTGCCGTGTGTGTCCCCGTGTTGGGGCAGGGCCGCCCTGGGCCTTGAGCAGGCAAGGGAGGCAGCGGCCAGCTAGCTGGAGCTCCACTCCGGACACAGCGCGAGGTCGCAGTGCCCTGAGGGATTCCCGACGCCAGACTCGCGCTGCTTCAGACCCTGTTGAGTGAGTGCCGAAAGGCACCACCACCCCGCGGAGCTGGGGGGCACTCCTTCCTGGGCTAAATGTGGGCTCCAGGCCCGTGCGGTGTGTCCCTCCCAGGGCCACGCGGTCCTGGGGTCCCTTCCTGCCTGCGAGCTGCCACTCTGTCTCAAGCCTCTTTCTGCCCTTGGGGTGCTAAGAGGAGCTGCACCCCGGCCCGACCCACACCTGCTGCTGCTGCTGCTGTGTGCTTCCGGCAGGTGGTGGCCTTTGCTCTTGGACCTGCAGGGTGGGGAGGGAGCCCACGAACGCTCTGGCCATGCCGGTCCTCCACGCCGTGCCCTGCCATGCCCCTGGGTGACGTGTTCTGCAGCTTCCCAGCAACCCAGTCCCAAGTTTGGGGCCCAGCTGAGGCCCTGGCAGCTCCGCAGTTCTGCTGTTGGACGCACTCAGCGCTCCATCCCGACCCCTCTCCGTCCTTGCAGCTGACCTCGGTGCCGGGCGCTCTGGGTTGCGTGACCTGGGGCTGGGGACCGTCGCCCTGCCATGCACGCTGGTCTCCTTTGGCCTGTGCTCTGGCTGCCCAGCCCACCCTGCCCTAGCCCTCGGTGACCGGTCCCTTGCTGGCATCAGAAGGATGTAGTAGCTATGGCAACAACTCCCCTCACAGGCTCCGCAGCCCCCATGTGCATGGAGAAGGCCGTGTGTCCCTGGGGTGGCAGTGGCCCCTGAGATGATTTTGCAAAAGCCCAGCGCTGCCGTTGGAACTGTTAGATTGAACGCTCTGTTCTGACGCCCAGGCGGCCTGGTGCCACTTGCCCACGACCACCACTCCGATCCTCAGCAGGAGCCGCTGCCTCCTGGCCTGCGCAGGCCTTTGGTTCTGCCCTGCACAACTCTGGTCCAACTCTCCAGGCAGCGTCGGGTATTTATATCCTCTCTGTGTCTTCCGGCTGCTTCCTTGTCTTTTTTTCTGTTTTGTTATTTATTGTCACGCTCACGGGTTTTGCTTTGAAAGGAGCGATTTTAAGCTCTTGATGCCTGGCTGAGCTCAAGAATTCTGTAGTGAATGCGCAGGGCTCTGCTCTGGCTGTGGGAGGCGCAGATGGGGCGCCGAGTGAGCTCCCTGGAGCACATGCTGGTTCTCCCGCAGGAGCCAAGAGTCCCCTGCCAACCCACATGGGATCCCGGTGCCAAGTTGGCTGCTAAGGTGGCGCTCACTTGCTCAGCTGGAACATGAGCGGCCCCTCTCTGCGCCCCGAGCCCAGACTCCGGGCTGAAGTTGCAGCTTCTTTTCCTGGGGTCGGAGTTGGGAGGGGAACAGTCCTCTCACCCAGGGCAGGCTCGGGGCTGACCCCCATCTATCAGGGTGCACGGCGTGGCGCCCGTCTTCTGTCCCCCGACGTCCACTGCCTCTGACTTTAAGACACTTGTCAGTGTGGATGTTGGTGTGCGATAGGGCTCTTGTTTCCAAGTGACAGAAAGCCCCACAAGAAAGTCGTGTTGGCACACATAACTGGAGATGCTGCTTGAGATACGGCTGGACCCAGGGCCCTGCCAGCTGGCTTCACGCTCAGCTGCGTCCCAGGGCCAGCAGAAGCCACCTCTCGCCAGCCTCCCCTGGGCTGGCTGCTTTCTCAGGGAGGGTGCTGGCCCCCCAGCCCCGCCTCTCTCAGGCTGAGTCTGGAGGGAAAGGGGCCTCCCTCCCTCCTACTCTGCAGGCCAGGGCCTCTGGACGCGCCAGTGCCCACCCAGGTCCCGGTCAGGGGTCCAGGGACGGGGAGTCACTGTGCCGCATTTCAGTTTTGTGTGCATTGTGCTCTGTCCAGGCTGTGAAGCCTTGTAAGATTTCTCCTCTGCGGGAAGATGGTTCTGCCGCCAGTCCGCGGTTGCAGGTTGCCTTGGTTACTGGGGGGAGGTGTGAGACCTCTGGGCCGGGACTCTGGGGAGTCTTGGGGGCATTGCAGGCTGGCGTCTTGCTTTGCGGCAGTGGGGATGTTTGGGGCGGTGGCGCTGCTGCTCAAGGCCCTGGCAGAATCTGCCTGCTGCTCTGGGTTCAGCCAGCGTCCATCTGTCCCCAAGGACCCTGGGGACCGTGCTCAGAAGCAGGCCAGGAGCCCCCGCCAGCTAAGCCCGGGAGCCTTCCCTCTCTTCATGCCCCCCAAGGTGCTGCCCCACCGAGTCCACCCCACCTCACGGCCCCAGTGCAGACCTTGGGCCGGTGGGGGCAGGACCTATGCTGTCGCTGTGCCCTGACACCTCTCTGTCTCCACCACCCACAGGCTCAGGCTGAAGCCAAGAAGGAGCACGAGGGGGCCGTGCAGCTGCTAGAGGTGAGCGGAGCCCCTCCTTCCAGGCGGGGGCGGTGAGGGGCAGATCCAGGCAGCCTTGGTCAGGTGCTGACTGTGCCCTGGGACCCGTGCTCGGGACACTTCTCTTACCGGAGCCTGGGTCACTGAGGCACAGGGCTGGCTTATTCTCCAGGCCACACGGTGGTCAGCACTGCGTCACGTGGGCTTGGTTCTCGCTGGCTCAGGGTGTCCCGTCCCGTGGGTGTCCTGTCTCCTGGCAGATCGCTAGGAGCACGTGTCAGGGGTGGCTCCGAGCCCAGGAGACGTGGGTCAGAGGAGGGCGGGCCTAGGACCTGGTGGCAATGCCACCCTGTGTGTTCAGGGGCATCCCCATGGGCCTGGCCCTCAGTCCCAGAGGCAGCCTCAGTGGCCCAGTGGTGAGGATTGGAAGGCAGCAGCTACCTCATCTGTCCCATGAGTGGCGCTTGAGCGTGGCCAGTCCTGTCCCTGCTGTCTGTCCCCTGTCAGCTTCCTTTGGCACTGCGGGCAGGCAAAGAGCAGCTGACCTCTTGTGGCCACCCCCAGGCTCTGCCCTGCACCCTGTGTGCACCAGTTCCACCCTCCGAGACAGGGCTGGAAGTGACCCTGAGGGGAGCCCAGTGAGGCCCCTCCGAGCCCTCTGGATATGGGTCTGGCTGCCCTCTGTTGGATGGCCTGTCCTGTCCATCCCGAGGGGCAGGCCACCCAGGGAGCAGAGTGTGCCTCCCCAGTGAGGCCTTTCCAGATCTGCCCCCCTCAGGAGGGCCATCATTACCACCCTATGCTGAAGCCAGTTCCAGAAAGCACCCAGCAGCTCCCAGGCGCCTGTGGCCATGCTGGGCAGCAGGCAGAGGACCTGGCCCCTGCCTGCTGAGCCCAGGAAGGGACTCGGCTCCCTGCCAGACTCCACTCTGGCTGGGGATGGGTCCCTTCCCTCCAGTCCCCCTGGAGCCCCAGCCTGGTGGCCTGGGTCCTTTCTGTGGCCACCGTGGCCCATGTCCGAGTTATCAGTGAGCATCTGAACCGAGGTCCTGGTGGTGACACTGCGAAGGCAGCGTGGTGCCCAGACGCCCTCTGCTCACCGCCTCTTCCTGTGCTGTGTGCTGCTTGCCCATCCCGAGCACCCTGCACAGCATGCAGGTACTGTGAGTGCCCGGTGCCCGGTTGTGCTCTCCCATGTGGCAGCTCTGTTCCCCACGCAGGCTCCTCAAGCTCTGACTCCTGCTGCTTTCTGACGCGGGGGGTCTGGGTCCTCGCCCAGTGAGCCCAGGGCCGGCGTTTCTGTGCCCAGCGCTCTGGAACGCCAAGCCAGGCCAGTGCACGTGGTTTTCCATTTCTGTTTCACTGTTGCCACCCGGCCGGTCCCATGAGTCTAGATGGCCACAGGGAAGAGAAAGCGCCTCCCCTGGGTGGCTCTGTCATCGAGCTCACAGGGACCCCTGTGCCTTCCCGCCCCTCCTGCTGGCCCCCAGTGAGCTCCTTTCACGGGCAGAGAGGACCTAGGTTATCTCAGGCCTTGCTGTCCACCCCCGGGCTGGGGACCCATGGGTAGGGCACTGAGTCTGATGGGAATGCAGAGGAGGGACCCACCCTGCTGAGCTGGGCCCGGCTGGATCAGACCTCTGGCCCTGAGGGCCTGCACAGCCAGGCAGCTGGTATGGGACCCCAGGGAAGGAGGGGTGTGTGTGGATCGACCCTGCGACACTCAGGCCTTAGTACCTGAACCCCAACCCCATTCCAAACCTGGAAGTGCTGACCCAGAGATACGAATGGGAATGAACGTCCAGCGGAAAGCAGGGCACATCCCGGTGTCGCCCGGAGAGGACCTTGGAGGGAGCGTCCTGAGGCACCCTTGCCAGGCGGGGAGGTGCAGGGTTGCGGGATGCTGTGACAAACCCAGGGCCAGGTCCGGCTCTACCTTCTGACGAGGGAGGGGTCGGCATGCAGGGTGAGCAGGGACCCCGGGCTCCAGGCCAGCATGGGCTCAGCGAGGTGGGGGTCTCAGGAGTTAAACAGGCGGAGCCCAGCGGGAGCTTGGCGTAGACAGAGCTCAGGAGGAAGGGGATCCCGACCCAGGACGCATGGATGGAGATGGCATCTTGGAGATCGAGGGGATTCTTGCTCCCCTCATGGTGGCCGGGGGACACTGAGGCCCGGCCGGGTAGGCGACCTGTCATGGTGTCTCAGAAGGGCTCAGGAAGCAGGAGGCCGAAGCCCCTCATGCCCCAGTAGTTGGAGTGCGCTGAGGCCAGGCCCCGCCCCGCCCTGTGGTGAGGGGTTCAGGGCCCCCCGCATGGCCCTCGTCACGTATGTCACGAAACCCCGTGCACCAGGCAGCGATGGCTGTGATCAGATGTGACCCTAAAACCACAGGTGAGGCTCTCCTCCTGCTGCTCACCTTGCCGTCCGACAATCCAGGCGCAGATACCACAGCACCGGCCCGCAGACCCACAGTAGGACTCGGGGTGCCAAGGAGAGTCCCGCAGGGAGCTGGGCCCGGGCTCCGACCTCTGGGATGGCATCTTCCACCCAAGCCAGTCTGCACCCCACCCCTGCCCGGAGCATCTGTGCGCCCCCTGGCTGGCCCTCCAGGGCCCCACGGGTGTTTGTGCCACCTCCCCCATAGCACCCTGCAGCAGGTGTCAGTCTCCAGCCATTACCTCCCGCGCCTGCCCGCGCTGGGGCCTCTGGAGGAGCCTGGGAGCCTTGGGGAAGGCGTGGCCCCGTTGCAGCCCCCGCGTGAGGGCGGAACCCTGTGTGCCCGCCATGGCCAGCACAGCCTCGAAGCTCGGGGACAGCCCCCCCCCCCCAGGTGGCCACTTCCCAGGCCATGGACACACCCAGGTGACCACACACCTGCCCAGTGACCCACCGGCAGTCGGCTTAGCAGCCAGGCCCCAGGCACAGGCAGGTCCGTGAGCCCACTTGCAGGTCTGGATACTTTTACCTTCACTGAACACCTGCTCACCCTGAAGATGCTAGGCAGCCTGCACGGTCTCATCTGAGAGCAGCCAGAACCGTTCCTGAGCCAGGCCAACAACCTGGGCCACCATGCTGGAAGTCAATGTTCACCTCCCTGGCCATGTGTCTCCATCTCAAAGGGTGGTGAATGACGGAGTCCCGGGCCCCAGGATGCCAGGAGGGCTGTCTAGCATGTGGGGGAATGGCACAGGGCCATCCAGCCTGGCTGCACCTGCAGGGGGCCCAGCCATCTCTAGACATGGTCAGGCTGAGCAGGAGTGCCTGAAGCCCTTGCCAGCATTGGGAAGAGAGATTTTCCACGGAAACCAAGACTCCTTGCCTCTCCAGAGACCTGGTTGTGGAAGGGGGGGGGTGGCACAGTCCTGCCCCGTGCAGGAGCTCAGCTCCTTGCAGGACCCATTCACTCCCCACCCTCGCCAGGGTCATCTCATGCCCTCAGCAGGATGATCTGGCATGCTTCAGGTGGACAGCAGTGACAGCCCTGTGGGGTACGCTGCACACACTCAGGTGATTCTACCACCCTACCCCGTCCTCAGGTGGCTCACCTGCATCCTGGCCTCACCCCGAGTGCCCACTGCTTAGGGGACCAGGCTTCTTCCGAAAGGAAAGAGGATTCTGGATGCTGCAGGACTCCTGGTTGAAACCTGGAGCATAAACACTTGCAACACAGGGGCTTGAGGGGCATGGCTCTGGCTGTGTCTTAGTTCCTTTTCTGATTGCTAGGACAAAATACCCATCAACCACAAGTTAAGGGAGGCAAGGTTTATTTCAGCTCACAGTTTGTAGAAGTTTCAGTCCGTAGCTGGCTGGCTCCCAGGTAGGGCAGCCTGGCAGAGGGATATCTCAGAGAAGAAACAGTCCATGGCAGGGTGGGGAGGAAGCAGTGAGCAGCAGCAGCATCTGTGAGCCTGTCTTCCCTTTATCCCATCCAAGCTACAAGCCTTTTGGGTGGTGCCATTCACACCCAGGTTGGGGTTTCTGTCTTCAGTAAATCCATTCAGTCACACGTAGAGCTGTGCTAATTCTGGTCTGTGGACTAATTTAGTACCACACACCCTTAATCCCAGCATCACACCCTAGATCCAGCCAGTTCTGAAAACCCCCACCTAAGAGCACATGAGGCTTTGGGGGGACGTCTAGACAGGAGCTGTAACAGGCTGGCTCCATGGTACCCTGCATCTCTGGAGCCCAGGTGTCCCATTGGGCAGCTCCCTCTCTCCCAGCTCAGGCCAGCATGGGTTCCCTGCCTCTCTCAGATGAGATTCCATAGCTCCCCTGAGCAGACCCTTCGTGGGGCAGCTCTGATGGCTCCTCTGCCACCCCCTGCTCAGGCTGCCATGCTACAGGCTCAGCTCTGTCTCACGACTGTCCACACTAGCCCTCTATACTGCCGCCACCGCTGGCTATGGCAGGTTTGCTCACACTCCCCCATTGTGGCCCCTGAGCACACCTGGGCCGCCTCCTCTGGGCCTGAGGCCCAGGTGGGACAGATGGACCATGCAGCCTGCACACAGGGCCTTGCCAGCACCTTCTTCCGGGGCCGAGACTGGTGGCCCTGCACCAGCCTTGTGGTTTCCGCCGTTTCTGCAAAGCACTGGCCCTTGTTTGGTAGCTTAAAACTCATTTAACTCTTCGATCCTTTTTATTTTGAAATGACTTTAGACATAGCCAGAGCGTCCTGTGAACCCCGCCACGAGCCCCCAAGGACGGGTGCCCAGGGCTGTGGGCAGTGTTCCGCCCAGGGGCCGCCAGCCACATTTGTGAGCTCAGTCCTGGTAACGCCGCCATTGTCTGGTATACAGAGGACTCACTCCCCAGCGACCTCTGTGATCATAGCTCCCAGCCCAACCCCACAGCCACTACCATGTCCTCCATGGCTGCAGTTTTATCCCTGCCGAAATGTTAGATGGGTGCCCAGGTCACTCTCTGTCAGCCTCTTTCACGGGCACCCGGTGCCAGGAAGTGGATTGCTGGGGCATTTCCTGTGCACACCAGACCACAGGACCCCGACCTGTCTCCTGCCCCCCACCGGGTCCCGCCTCGCGGCACACCTGTGGCCCTTTAGGTAATGAGTCCTGGGCACATCCATGTCCTCCTGCCCACCCTGTGTCAGGGTTGCTCCAGCCTGGGGCCTGGCTGCCCTCGGGAAGCCCTGGCACCGTCTCCAGGGCCAAGCCAGGCCCTGCACCCTGGGCCCCTCGGAGCCCGACCTCACCCCCGTGCCTGGAGCACCTTCCTTGTGGAGAGCACTTCCTGGGCCAGACCCATTCAACTCCTTAAAATAAGAATCCTGCCAACTTTTAAAATGAATCGAGGAAATTAATTATAGGCTTGGGATCTGTCAGGTTTATATTTAGGAGTCCATGATCTCAGACGTAAATAGAGATTCGTTCTGGATGATGGAGCTGAGAATGGGGAGGAGGAGCAGGAGGAGCAGGAGGAGGAGTAGGAGGAGGAGGAGGAGGAGCAGGAGGAGGAGGAGTAGGAGGAGGAG
>NW_004624747.1:27056196-27145369 GCF_000247695.1 Heterocephalus glaber | reverse complement strand
AGGAGGAGGAGGAGGAGGAGCAGGAGGAGGAGGAGCAGGAGGAGGAGCGTGAGAGTGGCCACTGTGCTGAGTCCTCCTCTGTGGGGCATGGGCGGGGCCCTCAGCCCCCATTCTCACATTGCCCCCTGCACCTTGTGGTACCAACATCTGTGCCAGGTGCTGGGAACGACACAGGAAGCAGGAGGAGGAAAACCTGCCCTCTCGGCCCTGGTGCCCAGCAGGAAGCCAGGCCACACGAGGGACCAAGGACAGTTTAGGGCGTCTGCTCTGGCACCTGAGCGTGGGAACATCAATGGGGGGCGTGGCTGCAGACGCCAGGAGCTACCCTGCAAGGCACAGGGACTGCAGGCCAGGCCGCCTCCCTCCATGGACTCAGCAAGCGGCTCTCAGTGCCGAATGACTGCAGGCGCTGAGGATGGGTCCCTGAGCCAGGGAGCACAGGTGTGCGTGGGCCTGCATCCATCGGCAAACAGGAAGCCATCAGGAAGCGGATATAAGGGAGTGCAAAGGCGGTGGGGGGAACCCCAGTAGCTACCCCCAGGCTGCTTCTGTGGCAAGGCAGGGCTGGCAGAGAGCAGCTTAGCAGAAGCCAGCAAGGGTGGGAGACATTTGTCCCGTGGCTGGCCACTGGCTGTCCCAGGCCTGTCCTGTGCAAGGAGGGAGCTCGCTGGGGGCCCTTGGCCTGTATGTCCCCGAGGGAGACTCACCCTTTCCGGGGCTCCCGTGATGTCTGTGAAGTCTGCAGACAGCAGCCACGTTGCTAACCCAGCCGAGCAGTGGAGGTTCCCTCGTGTTGCTGGGAGCCGTGTTCTTTGGGGTTCTGGGGTCCAGGGCGGGCGCCCAGGGGAGGCAGAGCATGGGTGGGTTAGCAACTGAGCTGTCCCCAAGAGCAGCTGGGGCCTGGCCTTGTGCTCCAGGTCCCAGCAGTTGGGCAAGGCAGGCCAACCACCAAGTGCCCGGCTGCACACTCAGCCCGCAGGCCCCGCGGTTGGCTGCGAGCCGAGCGTTTGCAGGATTTCCCAGCACTTGTGCTTTGGCACAGCAGCCGGCAGCCAGGCTGGCCGGGGAGCTGGGTGGTAGAGGCGACACCCGCCACACGCGGGCACACCACAGTGTGTGTGCACGAGCACGTGAGTCCCCACCACCCGCGCCCTGCTGATTTGTCCGCCCCGCGTGCAGTGCAGGGTCCGAGAGCTGGAGGAGAAATGCTGGGCGCAGAGTGAGCAGTTCCACCTGCTGTCGCGGGACCTGGAGAAGTCCCGGCAGCACGCCGGGAAGACTGACCTGCTGAGCGGCGGCGCGGCGGCCCCTGGCAAGGCCTTCCCGCCGTTCATGAATGGGCTCGCCACCTCCCTTGGCAAGGGTGAGTGCGGGCGCCCCACCTGGCCCTGGGGGAGGGTCCCGGGCTCGGGACGCTGTGCCAGGAAGGAAGGCTGCGTGGCCACAGCTGGCCCGGGCCGGAGGACAGCACAGGATGCTGAAGCCCATGCCTTGCGCGGACCATGGGTGTCGGAGCACCTTGCTGCGTCCACAGCACAAGGTGCCAGTCTAGCCTTGGGCCCACATCACAGAGGAGAAGCCGAGGAGCTGGGGCTCACATGGCGCACACCTGGGGCCTGGCTTGGGGTCCACGCTGGTGCCCTATGTGGCTTTATCATCTGGTCCCTGACGCTGTGCGTGGCACGTGCTGCCTGAGCGCTTCCCCTTCTTCCGTCCCAGCCTGGCGATGTCCCTGGGACTTCTGCTCCCACAGGGGCAGCAGCAGGCACGTGGTGACTTTGCCCTCACCCCATCTCGGTTTAGGAGGCCGAGCAGGAGCAGCAGGCTCCACTGCGTCCTGCACGTGTGTTGTGGACTCTGGCCACGGTCCTGGGTACCCTGGAACCGGACCTCGTGGGTCAGCCACATGCTCCTGGGGAGATGCTAACCGGGACGCCAGGCGGAGACGGGCCGCGGCCCTGCCTGGCCACTTGTTTGCAGAGTTGATTTTATTTTCTAAGTTTAGGGGAGATGAGTGTCAGAATCTCTCTCTGGATTGTCATAGTCAATTTACACCTTGCTCCTGATTCTTGGCACTCCAGGACGAGCAGCTTCCGGGGCAGTTTGTTAGAGGCAGTCCCGCCGCTGGCCGACCTTGGCCCTACGCCTCCCTCCCTCCGCTCTTCCTTCCGCACAGGCGTGGGAGAGTGGGCACCAGGGTCAGGGCTGGGCCGGGGCTGAGGAGGATGAAGGTGTCCCTGCCTCACCCTTGTCTGGAGCCGAGGGGAAGTCGGTGGACAGGAGGTGGGGCTTGGCCTCCGATACACTCCCCCATGAGTGCCGCGCAGCCCCTCCATCCCTGTGGAGGCCCTCGGAGGCCTGTGCCACGCTCTATGGGGTGCAGGCACCCGGATCCGGCTACCAGAGGGAAAGCCACACGTGTGCCTGTGGAGGCCCAGCCAGTGTCTCCATCTGTCGGGGACATTTCCTGCCAGTGTGGGGCACATTTGGGGCGTGGAGTTGGCAGGTGCACCAGCAGGGCCCAGACCCACATGAGGACACTTGTGCATGGCGTTCAGACGTGAGCTGCAGGCAGACCAGGCTGGCAGGTGTTTTCCTGGGGAGTCTGGAGGTCGAGCGGGGAAGAGGGACGCTGGTTAAGGCCCACATCCTATTTCCCCCGGGGTATGTGCTTGTGGCTGTGGCGTTTACTCTGACAGCTCAGATTCCAGCCCTAACCACCCCCAAGAAGTATTTTACTTTCATCGTCTTTCTATTGCTCCAGTGTGTCGAGCCTTTGGAAACAAAGGACACCATTCTATTTACAGTACTTGTACTTAGCAGTGTTATTTGTATTTACAAGGTATATTAATTCTCCAACGCTGAAAATTAAGCAAGCTGTAACTTTTTTCTAAGTGGGTTGGGAAATGGGTTTAAAAACAACCTCTTCCCCTTCCTCTTAGCGAATCTGTATACAGCATGGCATTGTTACTATTTTTAAGTTTTACAAATGGCACCTGAGCCGTACCTGTGCAGATGTGTGAGCTCCAGTGGTAACCCTGGTCACGCACACGTCCCTGCACGGGGGCAGTGTGCACCGTCCCTGAGCCTTGCGGGTGTGCTGGGAGCGGTCTCTGCAGAGCATGTGGGGCAGAGCTGAGCCCTGGCCCCCTCTGCTGTCCGCCCTCTCCTCTGTGTGCGGGCACCAGACGGTGGCACTGTGGCACTGTGGCACTGTCCTGGGTTAGATCTCGGGCAGTCACTCCGGGGGAAACCGTGGCTCCAGGCCCACACCAGTGTCTCCGCCCCGCCTGGCCCTGCCCTCTGGTTTTAGGGTGTGGCTCTGTTGCCCAGCCCCTTCCCTCACAAAAGGGAAGAGGTTTGTGGGGTGCAGGGCTCCCTTCTTTTGAAGGCAAACCCCGCTCTGTTGAGCACATGCTGCACACTTTTTTGTCCCTTCCTGCCCACAGACCTTCCCCTCTGCGGGACCTGGGGGCGGGGGTGATGGGAAAATGCGGGGTGGCCACCAGCTCTGGGAAGACCCAGCCGGGTTCTGCCACTCCACCTGTTTGTGGCCAGGCTCCTCGCGCACACCTGAGGGCGCCGGGCAGCAGTGAGCTGAGCGGGAGCCCAGCAGGGCCTGACGCTAGGTAGAGCCTGGTCCCACGTGAGCGGAGGTCAGGGTGCCAGGGGAGAGGTCAGAGTCACGCTCAGAGATCGGGAGGCATCCCAAGGGCGAGTTGGATGGAACACCACTCCCCAGCCACATCCCCTCCGGAATAGCGCTGGGAGCTCCTGGGGACCACGGTGCGGCCCAAGGCTGTGTAGACGCTGGAGTCATGATAGTGTGAGGTGCGACAGCTTGCTCGAGGGCCTGTGTTTGAGCCTTAGTCACTTTCTCGTCGCTGGAACGCAATGCCCAACACCCACAAACTAAGGGAGGAGAGGTTCAGTCCGGGACCTGCTCTCTCCAAGGCAAGGTGGCACTGCACAGGGGCCTGGCGGAGGAGAGCTCCTCAGCACGGAGGATGGGAAGCGGAGAGAAGGGAGGAGCTGGGAGGGAGAAGAGCCCTTCCAGGCCACGCCCCCGGTGACTGCCCCTTCCGGGCAGCCGGCCAGCTTCAGCCCCAGGATCCAATCACCTTCCAGCAGCCCCACGTACGAGCGCTTGTGGCTTTGGGGACGTCTAGGCGTAAACCCTAGCAGTCTGACCCATGTTTGCTGGTCTAGGGGAATGGCAGGAAAAAGCTGCTGCATCCAGTCCTCTTTCCCCAGGGAACTGGCTGTGCAAGTTAGAGGGGACACAGGCGATTTTGCAGTCTGTGTCATCAGCTACCTCTGTCGCCAGCACAGGGCGTGGGGCAACTGGGCTCCCCTCTGCTGCGGTGTCGGCAGACCCCAGTCCCTGGCATCATAGCTCAGGCCTCTGTGCTCACATGTGTCTGTCTCAGGCTCCAGACCGGGTCTTCCAGGCAACCCAGCGAGGGCAGCAGCACCTGGGTCTGCAGGGCAGTCCTGGGCACTGCCAGTCCTCAGGGCGGGGGAGTGCCGAGCCCCCAGTGGGCATGCATGTGCAGCTGCTGTGCTCCCAATGTGGCTTTGGGCAGGTGGGAGGCAGCTGTCCCCAGGTCTCTGCCCGCCACACTTGGTCAGCCTGGAGCTGCAGGGCTCCATGCAGGTGGTCTGTGTGATTCAGGGCCTGTAATCACGAACAGCAAGCCAGCTTCTCCCCAGCTATGGCTCCTGTCTCTGAGCTTTCCTCTTCCTGGTGATAAAAGGGCTGCAGTGTCGCCGAGCCTCATAGCTCCTCCACTTTAAGCCAAGGAACATGAAAGCCTCTTTGCCAGGGATTCCCACTAATCCCTCTGACTGGAGCCCCATCCTGTGGACCCCTGATGCCAGGTGGGCACTGCTGGGTGGATGGGGCCAGGGCGGGCTCAGGGCAGATCAGCTGCTGCGGTTTCCACATCTTGTCTCCTTTCTCCAACGGCTCCATGCTCCCCACCAGGTCACAAGGGATCCGCTGGGCGTTACTCTGTGATCAGTGACCACATCCCACTCCCCGGGGACCAGCCAGAGCCCCTGTCTGCCGAGCCCGGCTTTCTGTCACGATCCAGCAGCCCAAGATGCAGATTTGAGTCCGACGTGAGTCCTCCCGCTGGCTGGCGCCGTGTCCTCTGCATCCCCAAGGACGCCCTGCCCGTGTTTCCAGTGTCCTCCCTCTGCCTCCTTTCGATTCCTGAGCATCCTTCCTGCCTGTGCCTGAGCTGGGGTCCCAGGCAGGCCAGGTGGCCGTGCGGTGGGCAGGGACCACGCTGTCCGGCCAGCCCTTCCCACCCCACGATTGTCCCTAAACAGCTGTAGGGCTCGTAAGGAGGTGGGTGGCTCAATCCCCCACCTGGGAAGGGATCCGGGCCCTCGTGTCGCCTTTCCTGTGTGCCAGGCACCATCAGAGTCTGGAGGGCAGCCTCTTTCCCCACCTGACACCGGAGGGCGGCGGACATGGATTGGGGTGTCGGCGGGCAGGTTGCCACCTCGTGGCATCTGTGGTCTGGGTCCGCTTCCCAGAGCCCTCGAGTCGTGGCAGGGTTCTGTGTGTCCCAGGCAGGGGACAGTGCAGACTGAGGTCCTCCTAGCACACACACGTGTCTCCACAGATGGACAATGAACGGAACTCCAATACCTCGAAGCAGAGATACTCGGGGAAGGTCCACCTGTGTGTTGCCCGCTACAGGTAAGCGCCAGATGCTGAGAACATGGATGTGACACCACACTCTCAGAGCGGGGTGCAGCATGGCTTGGGGTTCAGGGGCTCAGGCCCATGTGTGTTGCTCCAAGCTGGGAACATCCAAGTGGAGCTGCTGGGGGAGCAGAGAGAATCAAACTGCAGAGGCACAGCGGGGCCACGCCAGGGTGGAAGGTGCCAGGGGCTAGGTCTGGTCCCCAAGGCCATGCCTGCCTCCACCGCCTCGACACACCAGAGTGTGCCCAGGATTGCAGGTGCCAGCCCTGCAGCCTCGGCGGCCGGGGGCGAGCTCTGGGAGGAGCAGATTCCCACACTGAGCCTCACAGTGTGAGTCTCCAGGCTGCAGGCCCTGACGGCCGCAGATGTGCTGGACGCACATATCCTGCTCCTGCAGCGGTGCGGCTTGCGGCCTGAACTGAGGTGCCCCTTCCTCCCCTGGGGCGTGTGTCCCTCTGCCTGCGCCACCTCCACATCTGCAGAGACTATGCCCCAGTGGGGATAGGGGCACAGCTCAGCCCACAGCGGGCAGCAAAGGGGTGTCATGGAGTGGAGCGCGGCCCAGAGCCCTGGGGGAGGGCTTCCCAGTGTTCTCCTGCTCAGCCCTCCTTCCTGGCTCCTGCCGCGCCCAGCTGTCTCTCCCAGGACCTGTGGCGTGTGTCCTGGGAGCTGATGCTGCCAGCCCAGGCCCCTCAACTCTTGACTGGGAAGATGGCTGGCAGCCTGGTCAGCAGCGCAGCCGGGCCCCGCTGTGTCCACAAACAGATGTGAGCCAGAGTCCCTGATGGCTCCTGCCCCCGAGGCTCAGCGGCCTCTGTCCTTGGCTGTACCCATGATTGACACGCAGAGCAGCCAAGGGCCCCAGAGGACTTGGACAGGAAGCGGACGCTCTGCCCCAGGGCTGGTGCCTGGCTGCTGCCCTTGCGGGGTGGGTGGAGGACGAGGTACCAGGAGCTGTGGCCGCAGGTGTGAGGCTGTCCTCCCTGCCCTGGGCCCAGGCCACGCTGGGCGGATGACTGCATCATGGCTCATCTGCAGGCTGTTGCCTCTGCCTTCCTCAGCCAGGGTGGCTGCCGGCGGCCCTCCTGCCGACCACGGACCATGGCGCGGCTTGCTGCCGATTGGGAATCTACCGATTTCCCACCGGGCAGGCCGATGACAAGCACAGCGGCCATGGCCGTCAGGGCCACCCTGGGTGGTGGCTTCCCCACCGCGGCTCCCGTCACACTGTCTTGGGAATAACAGCTTTGCTTTCCTGGCTGAGGTTTAACGGCGATCAGCTAAAACACGGACAGGATGGCGTGGTCGGGTCAGCACCTTGGAGAAGCAGCAGGCCGATCTCTACTTTCTTGTTTTTTGGTACCAGGAATCGAACTCAGGGCCTTACGATTGCCAGGCAGGTGCTATGCCGCTGAGCTATATTCTTGGCCTAGGGATTTCTTCCCTTTTTTTCTGATACTGGGGATTGAACTCAGGACCCTGTGCTGGTCAGGCAGGTGTGGCACCACTGAGCTACTTGCCAGGGCCCTCGCGTCTGTTTCCTTCTTGAGCCTTTTTCTGTTACTTGGACATTCCAAGTTCATCTTAGTTCATTTTGTTATAAATGCTAACCCCAGTGTTGAGGACCGAAGGGTGTGCACGCTCCTGTTCCCGGTGGCTGTGCTCAGCAGGGCATGTTGACAGCACATACCCAAGACTAAACAATGCCCATACCTTGACCAGGCAAAGACTCCTGGGATTTATCTTTAGGGAGAAGTTGTAGAAGTGTGCAGATATATGTGTGGAAGGGTATTTGATGCAGCACTGAATACATTGGTCAAGTCGGGAATAACATCAATGCTGGACATCAAGGAAAATGCTACCTTGTTTGGTAGAATACTATACACCCACTAAAAATGGCATGGCAGAATGTTTTGTGAGGTGGAAATATAGATTACTGCATGGTGAAATAAACTAAGCAGAGTGCTAAGAGGTGCATGTAGGTTTCCACCTTAGCTAAGTTGTGTGTAATGATTACAGGACCCATTTCCTTTCTGTTTGCTCATTAACTTGGAAACACATAGTTATGGAGGAAAAGGCAAGGAACCACGGTGTGGAAATCACACGCTGTCCTCAGCTGTGCGCTGCCGCAGAATTCCCTTCCTCGCTCGGAGCGAGGGAGCGGGTGGTGGCCCGAGTTCACAGGGCCCTGAGGACTCGGCAGCCCATTGTCCTGTGGGTTCGTCCCCCTGCTTCAGGCGGGTCCGGGGAGGCAGAGCAGCCCCACCCAGGGCAGCTGACACGCCTTGTGCTCTTTCTCCAGTTACAACCCCTTCGATGGGCCCAATGAGAATCCCGAAGCTGAGCTGCCTCTCACGGCCGGAAAATACCTCTATGTCTACGGGGACATGGACGAGGACGGCTTCTATGAAGGTCTCTGGGCGGGGCTGTGGCGGGAGACTTGTGGGCTCCTGATGGCGTGGCCATTGGCCTCCACTTTGCCCTCCCATGCCTCCGAGCTTGCAGGGTCCCCTCACGGTGTCCCCCAGAGTGTGGGGCACCTGGCTCATTGGCTGGGGGCTCCCAGGGGGCCTCAGCTGCTGCTGAGATGTCAGGAGCACTGACCCAGGCACTGGGAGTTGGACCTCGAGGCAGCACCGTGGCTCTGGGTGTGCTGTCCACTGAGTCACACGCCCGTGTAGGTGCATGTGCCCAACACAGCTGCCAGAACCAAGCCCTTGCTGAAATCTCTGCAGCATTCCCACCGTGCTTATTAGGGTGCGTAGTCAGTGTGACCCTTCATCTCTCGGCCTCGGTTTTCTCTGCTGGAGAGTGGAGGCAGCAATAGGGTCCACCTCAGAGGGTGACGGGAGGACGAATGAGGTGCTGGATAGGAAATGCTTGGGGTGGAGCCTGGCACATAGCAGCTGCTCAGTAAAAGTCAGCTATCACCACTATCACCGGCATCAGACTGACTTCAGGGCGTAGAATTAGCTACCTCAAGACCCATTCCCCGGCTGGGTCCGGGATGAGCTCTAAGTTCTTTACCCAGATAGAACCAGGGCTGCTAACGTGGTGGACAGGCCCTCTGCAGGGTGGGCGTGTGCACAGGCTGGCTGCAGCGCTCTGGTCCCCGAGGCAGGGTGTGCTGTGCTGGAGCAGAATCCGCATCCGGTGTCTCCCAGGCTCCCGGGGGCCCGGTGTCCTGGGGTGACAGTGGAATACGCCTCCCCTGAGCTCGGTGCTGGAAGCCGCGCGCCCGCACGCCTGGTCTCCGAAGCCCTCCACACACTCGCCCACGGCCAGGGCCTCTGCTGAGGCAGCCTGTGAACCCATTCACCAAGACCCCAGAGACATTAGACTGGTTCGTAACACAAAAGCCCCCACTGCCATGTGTAGCCACTGTTTAGCAACTTGGATAGCAACTGTTTTTGTCCCTTGACTTACCAACAGCTGTGACACCAACTGGAGTTCCATCTCGCATCAGGTAGACATATTCACTTGCTTTGCAGGGGTCAGGCACATTGCCCTCTATTTCTCACTGGGATCCATGGCGCCCGGGAGACTGCTGATTCACCTCCCAGAGCATGATGCGACATGTTCGTTCATCCATCTAACGTTTACTGAGCACCTGTTGGGTGCCGGGGTCACGCAGGGTGGGCGCTGGGGCCTGCAGTCCCTGCCCTCGGGCGGCATCCTGTCAGGGACGGTTCCTGCCTGCCCAGCACCCGGGCAGATGAGCACGGTGGGCCTGGTGGCGGAAGCCAGACTGCAGGCTGGGGGCTCAGTGAGATAAGGCGTGTGGGTCACCCTGCAGTGGGGTCCACTGTCCAGGTCCTGCTGTGCACTGGGATGGCTCTGTGACACCTGTCCTTGTGCCTGCAGGAGAGCTCCTGGACGGGCAGAGGGGCCTGGTGCCCTCCAACTTCGTGGACTTCGTCCAGGACAGCGAGTCGCGGTTGGCCGGCACCCTGGGCACCGAGCAGGACCAGAACCTCCTCAACCACTCGGGCGTGGGTGTGGGTTTGGGCCTGGAGGGCGAGAGCATCCTGGACCTGCACTCCCCAACCCACGCGGACCCAGGCATCACTGACATTGGCAGGGGGCCGCTGGACACGAACATCGACGACGTCGGAGGAGACATCGTGCCTTACCCCAGGAGGCTCGCCCTGATCAAACAGCTCGCCAAGAGCGTCATCGTGGGCTGGGAGCCCCCGGCCCTGCCGCCTGGCTGGGGCACCGTGAGCGGCTACACTGTGCTGGTGGACACGGAGCCGCGCCTGAGCCTCCCGCTGGGCGCCAGGACCAAGGCCCTGGTGGAGAAGCTGGACACGGCCACCTGTACCTACCGCATCTCCGTGCAGTGCGTCACCAGCCGGGGCAGCTCGGACGCGCTGCAGTGCACCCTGCTGGTGGGCAAGGACGTGGTGGTGGCCCCCTCACACCTGCGGGTGGACAGCATCACGCAGATCTCGGCGCAGCTGTCCTGGCTGCCCACCAACAGCAACTACAGCCACGTCATCTTCCTCAATGAGGAGGAGTTCGACGTGGTCAAGGCGGCGCGCTACACGTACCAGTTCCTCAACCTGAGGCCCAACATGGCCTACAAGGTCCGGGTCCTGGCGCGGCCTCACCAGATGCCCTGGCAGCTGCCCCTGGAGCAGCGGGAGAAGAAGGAGGCCTCGGTGGAGTTCTCCACGCTGCCCGCAGGTGAGCCGTGTCCCGCTGTGGGCCCAGGAGAGCGGCCGGAGCTTGCCCACACACAAGTGTGCCTGGGATCCGGGCTGAGCGTCCCTCTGCTTGTGGTGATAAACCACACCAGCGTGGTCCTTGCGAGGGGACAGGGTCCCAGTCCCTCGGTCACGCTCGGGGGCCAGGAAAGATGGCTTGCCTGCCCAGCTTGCTTCATGGCAGAGCACCATGCGATCACGGCTCTCGTGTGTGATGCTTTGTTCACCTTGCGAGCATCTGTCCACACTGTCCTAGCTGGACCTCTGGTCTGTCCAGCTGGATTAATCCAGTCCAGTCTGAGCCCGTTGGTGACAGTGTTACCGATGATCCCCTTGTTCCCTTCCTTATCATTGCCCCAACAACATGAAACCTTCCAGTTGTCCGTGTGGGCTGGTTCTCCAGCCCTAGCGCGCTCAGGAGCATTTGGGATCACGGGAGAGTCCATGTGGCAAGTGCAGGAGACTCCTGAGGGCTCTGAAGAGTCCCCGAAGTCCCCACCTCTGACAGACAGGACCGTTTTGTGTGCCCAAGAAGAGGGTGCTTTGGCAGAGGTTGAGGAATGGGGGCAGGAAGACAGGTCGCCATCCGCGCCGTCTGTGCTGTCAGGTACAGCAGTAGGGAGTTCGTTTGTATGTATAATCTGCTGTTACTATTCTTCTGTATCAGTACCTGTTTGTGGTACTTAACGACTATGTACTTCCATTGTGGGGAGTTGGTACATGAACACTTCCTTCCTGTTTGCAAAGGATCTTCCGGTTTTCTTTTGTCTGTCTTTTGTTTGGCTCTTTATTTATACTTTGGATTTCTCATATGAAAGAAACCATTGTGTCTGATTTATTTTACTTGACATTATGGCCTCAAGGTGCATCCATTTTCCTGTAAATGACTCAAATTTATTCTTTATAGCAGGGTATGTTGTGTTGTACATAAATACCACACAATAGATAATACCTTTACCCATTCATTTGTTGATGGACAAATAGGCTGCTCCCAAGATTTAGTTACTATGAATTGCACTGCTATGAACATGGGTGAGCATGGATCACTGTGACATGTTTTTAACTCTTCAGGAAGACATCTAGTAGGGGAATATCTGAGACGAATGTAATTTCTGGTTTTAGTTTTCTGAGGAATCTCCGCACTGACTTCCACAGTGGTTGTACTAGTCTACACTCCCACCAACAATATAGAAGGGTCCTTTTTCCCCACAGCCTCGACAGCACTTGCTGTTATTTGATTTCTTTATGACAGCCATTCTTTCTGGAGTAAGATGGAATCTCAGTGTTATTTTAGTTTGCCTTTCTCTAGTGGCCAGTGATGTTGAACCTCCCTTCATGTATTTATGGGCCTTTTACACTTCTTCTGACAAGTGACTATTTCACTTGCCCAGTTTTTGATTGGGTGTTTTATTTTGGGGGGGGGTTCTAATTTTTTGAGTTTTTTTATACATTCTAAGTATTAGTCCTCTGTCTGAGGTATGGCTGGAAAATTGCTCTTCTGTAGGTGGTCTCTTCATCCTTCTGGTTGCTTCCTTTTGCTTGCAGAAGCCTTTCACTTTGATGTGATCCTATTTGTCGATTCTTGATGTTATTTCTTGTACAATTGGAGTTCTATTCAGAAAGTCCTTGCCTATGCCTATGCCTTCCAGAGTTTCACCTATTTTATCTTTCAGCAGATTAAGTGTTCTGTTTTCATATTTAGATCAGTGATGGCAAACCTTTTAGAGACCGAGTGCCCAAACTGCAACCCCAAATCCAGTATTTATCGCAAAGTGTCAACACTGCAATTAAAGCTGAATACTGAGGGTTTAGTTTAGAAAAAACGACTCCTATGCCAACAACTTTTGTTTTGAGAGAGAAAAAAGAAAAACAACACATGTGCACGGGCTCACCACACTGATTCGATCTTTGATCGTTGTGCGAGTTCTTTATCTTTGTTTCCGGGTCCAGTGTGGAAGAATACCATGGTTTCTTCATCAGTTCTTCTGTTGATGTGCCCTGGGCTGGCTTCTGGCTGACAGAAATAAACACCGGGGAGGAACTGTCCACTTTTTCACCATTGACGATGATGTTATTTGGAAGAATTCTGAAACGTCCCTCACCAGTGTCAGGAACTTCCTATCCTGAGTGCTGAGAGTTTTATCCGGAGTGGATGAGAACTTTGGCAGTTTGTCCAGCTGCCGAGTCCGGATGCTCCCTGTTTGATTGCCGTGGATGGTGAATGACCTTACTTTGGGAGGGGCCAGCCTTGCCCTCCTGGGTGCACGCCATGCAGCCCTGCCGTGCTGTTTCTGACGCACGGCCATTAGAACTGCTGGTCTTTGCTGAGGGCTCTTTCATCTCCACTCACTCACGAAGAACGCAGGTCTGTAATCTGAGCCCTCACAGCGTCCTTGGCTTTGGCACCAGAGCCGTGCGTGGGTCCTGAGAATTGTGGTTTTTGTCGTTTTTGTAATATCTGGAAGAAATTTAGTAATATCAGTATTATGCCTAGCCTTTGTGTTGGATAGAATTCATCAGTGAAATCATTTAGACCTGGAATTTTCTCTGTGAAAATGTTTTAAATTCCAAGTGCAATTATTTAATAGATTTAGGGTCATTAGGATGCTTCTATTTCTTCATTTCTTAGTTTGGATAAGTAGTTCTTCAAGTTATTTCCCCATTTCATGGGAATTGTCTGATTTTTCCTATAAAATCGATCATAGTATTACTATGAACTTTACATGTCTTTGGATGTATAGTAATGTCTCCTGAATTTTTAGTGGTAATTTATGCTTTCTCTTCAATTTGCACAGATGTATTTATTTATTTATTATTATTATTATTTTGGGTACCTGGGATCGAACTTGGGACCTTGCGCTTTCGAGGCAGGCGCTGGAACCACTGAGCTAAATCCCCGGCCCGGACGTATTTATTTTATTAATGTATTCAAAACTGTAACTTTTTGCTTGGTTGAGTTTTCTGTTTTTTATAATTTTATACCTTATTGATTCACACTCATTTCTTCTATTTTTTCTATAGATGTTGGGTTTAACTTGCTCTTCTAATCCTGTGTTTTCCAAGCAAAAACTTAGATTGTTTATTTAAAAGTGTCCTTTTATAGTATAAGTATTTAGACTTACAAATACTTTTATATTTAGCCATAGTCCACAATATATGATACATTCCCTTCCCATTATCATGAGTTTCAAGTATTTTCTGATTCCTTGTGTAGGGTAGGGTCGGGTCTTCATGCACATTTGCAAGTTTATTTGCAAGTGAATTGATTTCTAAGTACTTGAGGGTTTTCAAAGAAGGTGACGTGTTGCTGTTACTGAGTTCGGACTGAATGACTTTGGGATCAGACAGAATACTGTCTGAGTTGTCTTCTCAGAGGTGTGGAGACTCAGGCATGGGGAGAGCTCGCTTTCGGCCCAGAACACCGGTCCTATCGTGAGTTCCGGGCATCATTGGAAGAGCAGGTGTGTTGTCCAGGGCTGGTGTGGCATGGCACGGGTAAAGTGTGCTTAGGTCACGTTGTGTAACAGAGCTCCTCAGGCCTTCCCTGTCCGTGTTGGGTTTTGTTTCCTTGATCTTTCAGTTCTTGGGCGCAATCACCTATCTGTTTAATTCTGTCTTTAATTTTGCTTCGTGTATCCTGAAGCCCCATTGGCAGCAGCGGGCACACTAAGAACCGCTGGAGCACTCCCTTCTCTCCATGCAGAGTCCTCCTTGTCTCTGGTCTGGTTTCTGTCTGGAATTCTCCTGCCCGCTCTTCATGTGGTCATGTGCTTTGAGCTACACATGTCTTGTTCTACGCTTTGTGTTTAAACCCTTGTGCTTTGTGTTGTAAGTGTGTCCCTTAGAACTAGTCTGTCGCTGGGTCTTGACGGCCTTCTGAGTTGGACAGTCCCCGCCTCTGACCTGGAATGTTTTGTGCTTTCAGTGTGATCACTGACATGCCTGAAGTCTGTCATCTTGCTCTCTGTTTTAATTTGTCGTGTTGGCTCTTTCGCTCTTTCATGTGTTTGTCTTTCTCTGCCTTCTTTTGGGTTATTTTTTATATTCTATCTCCTTTCCTCAGTTGTCTTTTTTTTTTTTTAATGACACATTGTGTATGTGTGTGTATGTGTGTTTTGAGACTGCTTTAGGGAGTATAGCATGCATACTTAACGTACTATAAATTACCTTAGGTTAATAACATACCAATATTTACAATGAAAGAATCATAGGGGCCGGGGATTTAGCTCAGTGGTTCTGCCACCTGCCCTGCAAGCACAAGGACCTGAGTTCGATCCCTGGTAACAAAAAAAAAAAGAATTGTATAGCATCATAATTCTATTTGTCCTCTTTTGGTTTTGCTATTGTTTTTATATATTTTACTTTTTCATGTTACAGTTCCTTCAAGATATTGTTATTATATTTTATTTAAATTCTTGCTTCCCTTAGAAGAATTTGGAAAAATAGTCTCACATTTACCATTTCTACTGCCCTTTTTATTGCTGCTGCAGGTACACGTTTTGATCTGGTACTGTCTCCTTTCAGCCTGAAGACTTTCCTTTAGGACGCTTTTCAGTCTGCTTTTGTTTATCTAAAGTAATTTCATGTCATCTCATCTTCGCTTATATCCTTTTTTCTCCCAGCCCTCCAAGCTCCCCATTCCATGGTCTGTGGCCTTCATTGTTTCTGTGGTGACCTGGCTGTCACCCCTAAGCCTTTTTTCCCTTTATCTTTGATGTCCAGGAGTTTGAGTCTGATGTGCCTGTGCTTTATTTTATTTATCCTTTTCCACTTTTTACTTAGATTTCTGAGTCTCAGGGTACTATTCTCCAAATTTCAAACACAGCTGCACATATTTTTTGTCTTATTCTGACTTCTCTTTCCAAGACTGTAACTGAACGCGGGTTGGAGCGTTTGCTGTTGTCTTGTAGACGTACGAACCCCTTGTTACTACCATCTTGTGTCCCCCTGTGCTTCGGTTAGGGTCATTTCTATTCTCTCTTCATGTTTATGGATTCTTTCCTTTGTGGGCCCAATCTGCTGTTAAGACTACCACATGAATTTTTAAGAATTTTGGCAAGTATATTTTTCTGCTCTAGGGCTTTCATTTGATTCCTTCGTGATTAATATGATTACTCTTTGCAGTCCTCTGTCTCTCCACCCATTATATCTTGTCTTTTTCCGTCCTCTCCTTGCCAGGAAAGCAGCCAGGGGACAGCAAGGGGCCATGTGGGCTGGGGAAGGGCAGCTGGACTGGTGCCGTCACCTCTGCCTTGGTCCACTGTGTGACCTGGACTAAAATGACGGTGACCTCATGGCCACTAGGTGCTGCCTTGTGTCCACTTTACAGATAAGGCTGTGACGGGGGGAGGCTGAGCTCAGGCTGCTTGTGGTGGTCGGCAAGGCCTGGGGTTTTTACTCAGGCCCTCAGTCTCTGCACTCGCATTGGTAGCCATGCATGATGCTGCTCCCAAGCTGTCTGTCTGGGAGGACACAGCTGCCCGGCGTGGTCAAGGAGCCAAAGTCCTCGTGGGCAGCAGCACTGTGTCTGTGTTGTGTGAGGAGCAGGTGGCGGTCGCAGTGGGGAGGGCGCTGGTGTCTGAGTCGTGTTCTAAGCAGGGTGGGCTCTGCTTTGGACCCAGGGCGTGAAGAAGGCTCGGGGGGCTTCGTGGCAGTGCAGATGTGCTCAGCTCAGAGCCCTGCTCCAGAGGCCACAGCACTCCTTCCACAGGACAGTGACCTGCGCTTTCCAGGGGGAGGTGCTGAGGATTTGCCCCGGGCCTGGAGAGAAGGGAGTCCCCTTGGGGTCAGGCAGGGCTGGCCACTGCTGTCCCTGGAGCCACCCGCCATGCCCGTGCCATGGCTGCTCCTTCCCTGTATCTCGAATTAGCTGCTCACGGTGGCTCTTTCAAGACTGGTGAGCAGAGTTCATGCTGCGGCGCCCGAGGAAGCAGTCAGGCCCGGAGCTGTGTGGAGCTGGACATGGAGCATGCATCCCTGTGGGACCCAGCACCCCTCTGGCTTTCTGTTTTTCTCAGTGCACGGCGTGGTGACTTGGAGATGTGAGGTCTGGGCCTGCTGTGCCTGGCGCCTGATGAATGAAAGGGAGGGCACTAGGGGCAGAGGAGAGGGAATGGGGCGCCCTTTCCTGTGTCCCCACACCCTCCCGAAGTTGTCCCTGGCTGACCTGTTGCCTGTCCCTGGGCAGAGGGGACTAGTGAACCAAACAGCACAGGTACTTTGCCCGGAGGAGAGGAGCAACAGCCACTTGGGGACTGTGGTCCCACATCTCGGCACTGACCAGTGCCACCACCTCTGCTGTCTCGTCACCTGTCCCCTCCTCTGAGGTTAAGGCGTCATCTGTCTTCCAGGAGGGACCATGGAGCAGTAATGGCCCCCCACCAGGCCCTGCCCTGAAGACCTCTGTTCCTTCTGTCCTCCCAGGCCCTCCAGCGCCCCCACAAGATGTCACTCTCCAAGCTGGGGTCACAGCAGCCACTGTCCAGGTCTCCTGGAAGCCACCTGCACTGACCGCCACTGGGCTGTCCAATGGAGCGCATGTCACTGGCTACGGCGTGTACGCCAAGGGGCAGCGGGTGAGTGGCTTGGGGTGGGCCCCACGGGCAGAGACTGGCTCAGTGGGGTGCTAGGGGGGACCCATTCCCTGAATGGGAGAAGTCCAGATCTCAGCCGCCCCCTGCGCTGCACCGCTGGCCCCACCTGCTTGGGTCCTCTCCTTGGTCCAGCACCCCACTCCGTGGCCTGCTGTGCTCTGGGTTGAACCCCAGCATCAGTGCCCCTCCTTGGAGCCCTAGCAGGGGTGACTCACGGGCAGATGGCCAGACCCTGACTCTGGGAGGCAGGTGTCTGCCATCTCAGCCCGCCAGGCACAGGGAAGGCTGGAGGAGCATCTTCTGTCCACCTGCTGCTCCATCAGGAGCGATGGATCAGTTTGACAGGCCGTGGGTGGGCACTGAGCCACCTCCTGCTGGAAAGTGCCCAGCGATGCCCCTGCCCAGGGTCTCCAGCCTCCAGAGCAGCCCTGTGCATGCACCTGGCTTGGGGTTGCTCCCAAGGTGGAGGACAGGGATGCTGCCTCGTGGGCTTCTGGCTGGATGTGCCCTGGGCCTGTGCACTCATGGTCCTCTACGCTCTAGACTCCTGGGCTTCCGGCTGAGGGCCAACCTGCACTGGTTGGCCAGGCTTTGTCCCTCCTGAGGCGTGGGTCGAGGCTGTGGGTGCCAGGCAGCATCAGCTGTCCTTGTCTTTGTGCAGGTGGCCGAGGTCATCTTCCCCATGGCAGACAGCACCGCGGTGGAGCTTGGGCGGCTGCGAGGTCTGGAGGCGAGGGCTGTGACCGTGCGGACCCTCTCTGCCCAGGGCGAGTCTGCCGACTCAGCCCCCACCCCGATCCCCCCTGACCTCCTGGTGCCTCCAGCCCCCATGCCCAGGGCAGCGCCTCCACCGAAGCCATTAGCCAGCGTCCCTGATACCAAAGAGGAGCACCCGGGTGTCCATGCCAAGGTGGAGGCCTGGGAGCAGGGCCGGACACCGGGCTCTGCGCACGGGAACCTGCTGGAGCTGCCCGGCCTGCAGGGAGCTGGCCCCGGGCGGAGGTCACCCTCCCCGAGCCGCATCCTCCCGCAGCCGCAGGGCGCCCCCGTGTCCACCTCCGTCGCCAAGGCCATGGCCCGCGAGGCTGCACAGCGGGTGGCCGAGAGCAGCAGGGTAAGCTGGGGCTCCTTGGGGCCCTGTCTGTCCCTCTGCAGGGCTGCGGGGCACGTGCAGGTGGGCAGCGCTGTCCATGTGCCCCGGAGCTGGTGGCACAGGGCAGCTGGGAAGGGCACTGCACTCACCTGTGCTGTGCTGGTGGGTCTGTACCTGGGCCCAGCTGGACCGTGTGTGTTTCTGTTCTGTATATGAGTAGCCACATAGTTGAGGGGAGTGTGTGGTCCTGCTAAGGGGTGTGAGAGCCACGCACTGCACGGTGGCCTGGGATGGCCCTGGGTGGGCTGATGCTGCTCACTTAGGGTTCCAGCTGGAGCATGCGCGCATGCATGTGTGTGTGTGTGCATAGGCATGTGTGTGCATGTGTGCAGGAATGCAGGTAGAGCTGACACAGGTATGCGTATCTCCACATAGACACGTGTACCTTAGGTATGATCAAAACGTACCTTTTAAGTTAAAAATTGAAAAATGGGGCCAGGGATTTAGCTTAGTGTTTCCACCACCTGCCTTGCAAGCACAAGGACCTGAGTTCAATCCCCCGTATCAAAAAAAAAAAATTGAAAAATGTATTACAGTGAAAGACACATTGCCACGAACCCCTTCAAAATATTTACCCTTACTTCAGACATACTTATCCTATTGATTCAAAACATTTCCAACTATTTCTGTTGAATGAAAAACATGATGCTGGGTCCTCACCCACCTTATTCACTGGATCTGGCACCATGTGACTCCTGGCTCCTCCCCAAAGGCAAAATGACCCTGAGAGGGAGATGTTTTGGCAGCCAGGACAGCACAGTTGAAGACCTTGAGCAAAGGGGACTGCAGAGCTGCTGAAGAAAGTGGTAACGACAACAGGATGAGCATGTTCAGGGACAGTTATTTTGAGGCAGATCCATGGCAATGTGTCTTCTGCGATGATAAACCTTTTCATTTAAACCGACTCTGTTTTTATCACACATCCCATGTCTCTGCAAGTATAGCTGCACACAAGTGTGTGCACACACTCCCATTTGTACACCGCTGTGTGGCACTTTCACCTGTGGAACTTTCCACAGGAACTGTGGTGGGACCGCATTCCAGACTGGTGTGTGCAGTGAGCGGTCACAGGCCAGCTGTGCAGGGCTGGGCCCCTCCCTACTAGGTGCCCAGATGCTTGGGGTGAGCCTCAGTTTCCCCTTTGAGGCAGCAGCAGCTGCCCATGGACTTGTGTCCTTCAACTTCAGAGCTCCTGGCAGGAGGAGCCTGGGCAGGGCTCCAGCCTGCAGGAGAGGCCCCAACCCGGCTGGGCCCAGAACCTGCTCATTAGCCAGGTGTGGTGGTGCAGGCCTGTGATCCCAACACTCAGGGAGGCTGAGGCAGGATTGAGAGTTCAAGCCCAGCCTGGGCAGTTTAGGGACTTAGAGAGACCCTATCTCAAAATAAAAAGTTTTTTAAAAGAGGCTAGGGATATATCACAGTTGAAGGCCCTGGGGCCGATCCCTAGTATTGCAAAGCCACAAAAGGGACCAGTTAGTTGATGGGAATTAAGTGGGCAAGGGAGGCGAAGGAGGAGAGGAGAACCCCGTTAGAGTGGATCCTGGCACCGTGGGAGGGAAGGACTCAAGGAGATGCAGCCCGGGCCACTGGCCAGGCTTCCTGGTGCTCTCGCCTGAGGGGCCTGCGGGGCCTGGTGTGTGGGCCGCCTTGCCCTGCGTGGCACTGGGGCCCGAGTGCCCTGGGAGTGCTCCACCGTCCCCTGCGGCTGCCCTGCTCACCCTTGCCCCCTTCTCTTTCCAAGCTAGAGAAAAGGAGCCTCTTCCTGGAGAGGAACAGTGTGGGGCTGTATGCCAACTCGGATGAGGAGGATGGCTACGCCTCGCCTGAGCTCAAGCGGAGGGGCCCCTCGGTGGACGACTTCCTGAAGGGGTCCGAGCTGGGCAGGCAGGTGAGGCTCGCGGCCACAGTGGCCTGGCCCAGGACGCGGGGAAGAGAGGGCTGGCTGGCCGGGCCACAGCGGTCCTGCCGGCTCTGAAGGAGAGCCTGCGTCACCTTGTTCCGGGACAGTGTCAAAGTGTACATGTGAGGCTCCCCCAGGAGTGCCACATGCCGGAACCTGGTCTGCGCAGGTCTTTGAGTCAGGACAGGAGAGGGTCGGCTACAGGTACCCACCGGGTTCATTTGGGAGTTTGTGTCCACTGCTGGAACAGCATTTGCTGGACACTGGCTGTGTGCTGGCGTCTTCGTCACTTTCCCTGTGCCAGGACGCAATGCCCGACACCTGCAGTTTAAAGGAGAGCTGTATTTGGCTCATAGTTTCAGAGGTTACAGTCCATGGTCGGCTGCTCCAAGGCAGGAATATCAAGGTGGAGAGAGCGGAGAAGGAAAGTTGCTCCGTTCATGGAAGCAGAGTGGGGGACAGCGCCAGAGAGGAAGGGGCAGGGGCCAGATATAGTTGCCAGGATTAGGCCTCCACGACTCGGCAGATACCCAGGAGTGAGTGCCCCCCATCCTGGGTGGCTCCCAAGCCGACAGGCGACCCCATGCTGGGTGCCCCCACCTCTGTCCAGCGGGTCAGAGTGGAAGCCAGCACAGTACCCTGCTAGCCCCCGGGTCCCTGTCCCACCCACACCCAGGGCCTCCACACCGTTTGGGCTGGGAGACGGGCCTGCCTGGTCATTGGGGTGGGGTGAGTCCGACCCCACCGCCCTGTCCGCCCTCGGGGTCAGCATCCCTTTACTCGGCTCCTGTCCCTGCACAGCCCCACTGTTGCCATGGGGATGAGTACCACACAGAGAGCAGCCGGGGCTCGGACCTGTCCGACATCCTGGAGGAGGACGAGGAGGAGCTGTACTCGGAGATGCAGCTGGAGGACGGTGGCCGGCGGCGGCCCAGCAGCAGCTCCCACGGAGCCCTCAAGGTGAGCGGCTGGGCCAGGGAGTGCACCGGGGCCTCGCCAGGCCTTGGCCGGGCCGGGGGCTGCGGACTTGGGCTCGCTTCCTTCTCACTGCGGGAGTTGCTTCGGGAGCCCCTGGAGCTCCTGGCGAGTTGGGGCCCCGTGGTACCCCAGGGCACCAGGCTCTGTAGCAGGACTTGAACTGAGGAGACCAAGTCCAGCCCGAGGTGCTCGTCCACCTGAGGCCTGGGAGGGGCTGGGGCAGCTGCTGCACAGCCTGAGGGCTTGGTGAGCAGGGCTCCTGCTGTCCCCGTGGGGACCTCGCCCCTGTGCCACTGCTGGGCTGAGCACCTGTGAGATGAAGGTGGCAGGCACAGGGCCAGGCAGCTGGAGGGCCACGGCCGACTTGGGGACAGGGGCCTCAGAGGGCACTGGGCAGGACCACTCCGCGCCCAGCCTGGTGCAGAGCGCGCATGCGGAATGCTGGGAGCTCAGCCCTACCTGCCCGACTGACATGTTCTCGTGTGGTGGAACACGCCAGGTCCCCCTGCAGACTCCATGGCCTGAGCCCAAGCCTCCTCACCAGCTTGGGGGCAGGCTCAGTGGACACACTGGCTGTCCCAGTGTCCCTCATGCCTGGGCTGTGCCAGTGCCAGTGTGCAGGAGGCGATGGGCAGCATGTGTGGCCCCATTCCTGAGGCTGCTTCTCGGGGTGCAGGATGGGGCTGCTTTCACAGAGACCAGAAGCTGCCTTCTCCTCTGGGAGGCTCAGATGCAAAGCTCTGGGGTCACCACCTGGGCCCCAGCGGTGCTCAGAAAAGGGGTCACAGTGCGGGGCCTCCTGGGTGTGACAGGCAGGAGTTGTCCAGGGCGGTTTGGCTTCTGGGTCCCCTCTAAGAAGTCCCCTTCGTGGTCTGGAGATGTGGCTCAGGTTCCCCCTGGGCCTGGCGGGTCCCTTGTGATCAGACACTGGCCTCCTGACCACCTGGTCCACTCACCCCACTACCTGCTTGCTCTCCTAAGCACCCAGCTGCCCTGCCTGACCCTGGGGTGGCTTTTTGTCCTTGTGCTTTCTCACGTGATGAGAGCCATCCCTAGGAAGTCACCCCGACACACACACACACGGCAGACCCTGCCCACAACAGGGAGCCCCGGGCCCCAAGGAGACGGTGGGGAGCAGCAGACTCATCTGAGGAGACTGAGGCTGAGACCGTCAGGGCAAGGGGGTGAGCATGTGTGGACCACGCACGCAGGCGTTCATGAACCAGGCTGTGTGGGGCGGCCCAGGACACAGAGGCAGAGGGCCCCGTGCCCTGCAGACACTGGCGAGCTTGGGCCACAGACTCGGGCAGGAGCGGCCTGGACTCACACAGCTCAGTGCTGACAGCCGGCAGGAAGGGGCGCTGCCTCGAGCAGGATCAGAGGGTCTGGGTGACAGGCAGGGGCCGCACATCAGCGTCCCATGGGCCCTGGGCACGGCCACTGCACTGGCCCTGCAGCCCTGTCCCCGCATCTGAGCCGCCTCCTCGGGGCACCGCATGGCATGGCACCCACTCCCCTGCGCTGTCCTCGCCTGCGCCCGACTCCTCCCGGGGCCACCGGCTCCCAGCCCTGGAGCAGAAGCACGCGTCTGCCCGCCTTGCCACCTCCACTAATGTGTCTGTTTTCTTTCCTCCCTCTGCTCCCCTCCGCCCACGCGTGGCCGCCATTCTGTCACTCCCCTGTCCCAAGGAGTGCTATAAGGCTAGAAGCCTGGAAGGTGCGTCCCTGGAGCAGGCCCAGCCCGCCCCGCCGCCCCGCCGCAGTAAGAGGCTTTTCAGTATCCCCGAGGTAGCAGAGGAGGACGCAGACCCCTGCGAGCCGCTGCTGTGGCAGGGCCCGGGGGCATCCAGAGCCAGGGCCCTGCTGGCCGCACAGCGCGGACCTGTCCCGCCCTGCTGGGGTCCCTCTGTGCCGCCTGGCTCCTGGCCCCCCACCAAGCACAGGGTGCCCCCAGGGGCCACCCATGCGGACGACCTCCTCCCGGAAGACAGAAGCGGTGGGCTGGGGCGCTGGGTCGCACGGAGCCCGGACAGTGGCCTGGACTGCGGCAGCGAGGAGGAGGAGCTGCGGAGCGTCAGGAACACGGCGGCGGGGTGCAGCCCCAGCCCCGGCCCCTGTCCCTGCCGGAGCAGCCCTCGGCCCCTGCTGGCCCGGAGGCGGACCCTGACCCGGCAGAGCAGCATCGAGGAGGACTTTGGGGAGCAGGTGGACCCCGCCGACGTCCTCGGGAGTGGTGCCACGCAAGCCAGCCCAGAGAGGTCCCCGCCCAGGAAGCCAGGCTGGGACGCGGCCACCGAGCACGACGGTTTTCGGGGTGTCTGGTGGAAAGGCGCGGCCGGGCCGGACAGTAGGGCGGCCGCCCAGCACGGGCCACCTGCTTCCCAGGCTGTGCACAGCCCCTGGGTGTGTGCCGCCCCCTCCTGCCTGCCTGGGTCGCGCTCACCCTCCGCCCTCCGGGCTCGCGTGTCCCTCGTGGGCGTCACCCTGGGCCTCGGCCCGCTCGGTTCTCCTGCGCTTGTGGTCTGTTGCGTCCATCGCTTGGCCGGGCGGCGGCGTCTTTCCTTTGCTGTCGATGACATTTCCTCCACAGGACGGTAATGACCCTGGCTGCTTCGATTAAAGGACAACTGAGCCTAAGTTTTAATTACGGGTTAGCTGAACGGCAGTGGCCGCCTTGGCAACTTCCATTTTTCCAAAACCAGCCTTAGAGACCTAGGCAGGACTCCTAGCGTTCTTTTTGCCCTGTTGTGTGGGTTTTAATGTTGCTTCTAGGCCCTCATTGATCATTTTACCGCATGGAGAGTATTAGTGAAGAAAGTTGCTTTTGCACGCTGTTTCCAAGCCTTTTTATTTCTTCCTGTTCCCCCACGTCGCCAGTTTGCAAGCCTCCCTGAGCCCTGGGCCGGCCGTTCCCTCCACGCTGAGTCACCTGGGTGCCCAGGTGGGGCTGGCGGGGATCCCAGGCATGCACTTTGAGAACTGCCCACCTGAGGGCGCCACCCAGGCACCCCACTGAGGCGCAGGGCCCCTGGTTCCCGTTTCCTGGGCCAGGGCCTCCCTCGCCGTCCTAGGAGCAGGGGTGCTGCTGTGGTCTCCACGCCCAGTCAGGAGGTACTCAGGGTGGGGCTGAGACACGTGGGGTCCTGGAGGCTTCCCCCACACCCCACCCTGGCCCGCCCAGGTCTGGAACTGCTTGCTTTCCTGCTGTGTGGCAGCTGGCGTCAGGGCGAGGGTGCCAGGGGGCACTGACGTGGCCAAACCTGAGCAGGAGTCCTGAGCTGGTTGGAAGCATCTGCTCAGATTGAGTGTCTGGTCTCAGCAGTAGCAGCAGCAGCCTGCAGATGCCTCCTTCGGGCTCATTTTTGCCCCATCCCGCAGTGGTCAGAAAGTGCCTGGCTGGGGAGTGGGCATAGCTGACCATTCAGCTAACCTTTCAGTTAAAAGCTACGCCAAGTTGCCTTTACAGCTTTGCTCCCAATCCGAGTTGATTTCACTGACCTGCTCTTCCTCCTGGGCCCAGCGAGACTGTGACCCTGCTCCTGTCTTGTCCCAGATCCTAGGCAGCCCTGCATCGGCCGGACGGGCAGAGAGGGTGGAGCAGGGCGGCCGGAGGTTCCCCCTCGGAGGTGCCAGTCCCCAGAGGCCCCGGCTGGCCATTGGTGAGTTGCCTGCTGCTGCCTGTCTCTTTCTGTCCCAGATTGTTCTGTAACCCTTAGCGGTAGCAATTTAGCTCAGTGCAGGAAGGCAGGCAGGGCACACAGGAGATAGGAGCCCCACTGCCTGCCCAGGCACCCTGCTGCTCTTATAATTACGCTCATCTCCTGCCTGCCTGCCTGCCGGGTTTCTGTTTTGTTGTTTTGTTTCGTTGAGAGGTTTCCCAGCATAGCCTCGAAGGTGCCAATGCTCAGCTGAGGGCCAAAACCTGAGCCAGAGCTGAGCAGGGTGGTGGCTTACCCCAAATATCTGGCGAGTCCTGGGTTCAGAGAGCTCCTGTGGACACAGGGCACAGCAGAGAGCGGGTGCCACGCTCCCTGCCCCTGGATCCCCGGCCTTGCTTCACTTCTGCTCCACTCCACTCTATGCCTTGCTCTAAATTGCTTTCTGGAAGTCGGTCCCAGGAGGGGCGGCTGGAGGTCAGGCGGGGACGCCTCCCTTAGCAGCCTGCAGTCAGGGCGGCAGCAGCAGTGGTTCCAAGATCATCAAACACGAGATCTCGGAGCCCGGAATCACCGTTTGTGAACTTGTGTGCATGCACACGTGTGCATACACACAGGCACACACACGAGGCGGCAGGAAGAAGGGTTAGCGCAGCACACTGGGCTGCATTTCAGGGCTGGGGGGAAACGCCCAGAAGGGAGGAGGGGAAGAGAACCCACACCTGGAGCTCACGGAGCAGGCAGAGTCCGTTCCCACTTTTAACTTCTTGTTTTTGTCATAGAAATCCTTTAAATACAGTGTTTTCAGTTAATAGAGAACCAGTGTCTTCCTCGACTACTAAGAAAGTCCGAAGCGCTGTGAAGATGCTGGCCAAGCCAGTTGCTGAAAAGCTTGGTTCCCAGCAAAAGTCAAAGTGGTGCAGAAAACAGCAACAAAAGGAGACGCAGCCCCAAAGCGTGCCTTCCCAGTCCTCCCCGAGGGCCCGGCAGTCCGGCCGGGGTTTTGCTTTTAGACTGAATTCTGGGCTGGGAAGGAAGCCAGGTGGCTCGCTCCCCAGGGCCCATCCTTCACACACCTGTCCCGCCCGCTCAGTCCCATGTTGGGGGCCAGCGTCTGGCCGCTCCTCCGCCAGGCAGAGGTGGGCCCGCCTCCCGTCCCATCTTCAGGATTTCCCAAGCAACACACACAACGTTGACCCGGCCTGCAGCGTAGGGAGCGCTGAGCCACGGCGTAGATCTCGGTACCCAGTGTGCGTAGGTTCTGGGCAAACGCGCCGGGTTCTGTCGTGGGTCTGGCTCCTGCCGAGGTGCTGCCCAGGCCTGGGCTGGACTGGAGCGCCGAGTACCCGGTGGCCCCAGTGAGAGACGCCGCAGTGTTCCAGCCAGAGGTGGAGGGCAGAGAAGCCCCGCTCTGCTGCGATCTGGGGTCTCGGGGAGGAAGGCAGGGCTCAGCTCAATGTCCAGGCCTTGGTGACCCCATGGTCACTGCCCTCCTGCTGGCCGAAGTGCGGGTGTGGGGTGCTTGTCCGCCCGGCCCTGAGCCTGGGAGTGGGCGGCCCGAGGCACAGAGACGAAGCCATGCACGGTGTGTGCACTGCCCGCCCTGCCCGGCCCTGGCCCTGGGTCCGCCTCCGCGTCCAGCCAGGTTTGTCCTTGTTTTGAAGACCAGAGTTGAGGGCCCCCAGCCCCAAGCTCCCGAGGGGCACGGGGTCACCACCTCCCCTCGCCTGCTCGCACGCAGATGACTACGCGGGGCGCGACCGCCTCTCCCCGGACTTCTATGAGGAGTCGGAGACCGACCCGGGGCCCGACGAGCTGCCAGCCCGCATCTTCGTGGCTCTCTTCGACTATGACCCACTCACCATGTCCCCCAACCCCGACGCTGTGGAGGAGGAGCTGCCCTTCAAAGAAGGCCAGATCATCAAGGTGGGCGGAGGGGATGGGGAGGAGCCCGGGAGGGGAGGGGCTCGGGAGGGGAGGAGCCCGGGCGGGGGAGGAGCCCGGGAGGGGAGGGGCTCGGGAGGGGGAGGAGCCTGGGAAGCCCCCTGGAGCTTGCAGGAGAGAAGAGGCGGGGAAGGGCCGGCCCCAGCAGCCCTCAGTCTGTGGCCGGAGACAGGGGCCGCGGAGCCCACCCCAGGCCTCTGGGGAAGTCAGGTGACGGTGCGCGTCCCCCGCAGGTGTACGGAGACAAAGACCCCGACGGCTTCTACCGCGGGGAGACCTGCGCCCGGCTCGGCCTCATTCCCTGCAACATGGTCTCCGAGGTCCAGGCGGACGACGAGGAGGTGCGGGGCCAGCTGCTCCGCCAGGGCTTCCTGCCCCTCAGCACCCCGGTGGAGGAGATAGGTGCGGGCAGCGCGGGTTCTCGCTCGCTCGCTCGCTCACGCGTGTGCCCAGACCCGTGGCAGGTGCGGCCGAAGCTGCATCCCGTCAGAAAACAAACCAGCCACTCTTCCTGGCGGAGGCCGGAACATCAGCCTGGCTGTGGGACGTTTCCAAGGCCATGAGCGCCTGCTTGCTGGGAAGCTGGGCCTCGGGGGTTCTCTGTAGCCAGAGGCCACGTGAGCTCCTGTCCCGTTGCACAAGGTGTGCACTGCTCTACTCTGGGTGTCTTGAGCCAGTCGGCAAACAGCAGCGGGAAGATGGCCACACTGTCCCCAGGCAGCGTCACACCCACGGTCTGTGACCTTTCCCACCGGCAAGGAAGACAGACGCACTGAGAAGGCCTCTTCTTGCGCTTGTGGCTGGAGACACGTGGAGGCTGTGTCCTCCACGTTGGGGTCAACACGTCAGGGCCTTAGGGCAACTTCCACAGCAGAGTCAGAGTCCAGTGGGTCAAAGAACAGGTGCAATTCTAAGGGCGGGCACAAAGTTTCAGAAAACATTTTGAGCTTTTTTGGCCGAGTGAGCTAGCTCACTGTTTCCAGGTGAGGCTCCCATCTTGCACTGCACGCCCCCGCCCGGCCCCAGCGCCACTCCCCCCGGCTCTGAGGACCCGGGCTCGCCGGCCGGCCGGCCAGACACAGTAGCCGGACTTGCTTACATCCTATCTTGTGTGTATGGCTTTGGGGGGTTTTGGGGGGTGGTGCTGGGGATTGAACCCAAGGCCTTCACACCAACCAACATTCCTAGCCTTTTTCATTTTTATTTTGAGCCAGGGTCTTGCTAAGTGGCTAAATTGCCCAGGCTGGGCTCAAGCGTGGGATCCTCCTGCCTCAGCCTCCCAGAGTGCTCGGACTGTAGGCATGCACCGCCACGCCCAGCTCAAGGAGGAGGTTTTTTTTTGGTACCGGGGATCAAACTCAGGACCTTGCGCTTGCAAGGCAGGTGGCGGAGCCACTGAGCTAAATCCCCGGCCCTCGGCAGGAGGTTTTTGGCACTGAGCCACAGGTCTTCTGCAGAGCCACCGACCACCTCCTGCTTCCTGCAGAGCGCTGGCAGCCCCGTGCCACAGGGGAGGTCTGCGGACCCAGAGGAGGAGGGAAAGAGTCGCTGCCCACGCAGGGGCACGCACGCACGCGCACACACACGAGTCCAGGGTCCACGGCACAACACGAGCTGAAGCTGGAGGGTGGCGTGCCGGGTGTGGGCCCCGGGGACCCCTCGGTCAGGACTGGCCTCACGGTGGCCTTCCTTTCCCCGTCGAGTCACAGAGAGGAGCAGGAGGAGCGGCAGGCCGCGTTCGGTGTCCACGCGGAGAGTGGTGGCCCTGTATGACTATGACCCGCGGGAAAGCTCGCCCAACGTGGATGTGGAGGTACAGCGGGATCTTGGGGGTGGCCACGCCCCGCACCCATGCCCTCCCGCCCCTGCTGGGGGACCCCATAGGAAGCATGATGGTGAGGGGCGGGGATAAGAACTGGGGCCCCCTCCGGGCGTGGCCAGGCACCATGGCCCGGTGTCCACGGCCAGCTGCTGTCCAGACCGCTCAAGGGAAATTCCAGGGACGAGCAGCGTGTTCGCTGTAAACTGCCGCCTGCAGCAGCACGATGCATCTCACCTGCCCTGCTGTCCCCGCCCCTGGTCCAGACACCGCGCTGTCCCTGTCCCCCGGCCATGGCCACGGCCCTAACTAGTCCACTGCCCAGCGTAACTGTTCTGTGCAGCTCGGCCGAGTCACGTAGGTGTCCAGTGTGCAGGTCACACTCGATCGCAGGTCTGTGGCCAACGGAAACGGCGTCCTGGAGGGCTCCCCGCCGAGGCCGTGGAATGAGGGGTCACTGTCTGGAGGAATTGTCCCCGTGCCCAGATGCCCCTGAGCCACGACTGACAGGTGGCCTGTGACCCACAGCGACACCTTTGGAGGGAAATAGGAAAGGAAGCTCCCACGGCCAGCTGAGCTGCCTGTCCTGTGACAGAGCAAGCGCGGCCGGACGCGCTGTCCCCTGGGCGCTGCTGTGGCCCTGTGGCTGCGTATCCGGGCCCCCCGGGGCCCCTGTGCTGGACAAGCCACTGCTGGGGGTTCTGCTCTCTTGATCTCACGTCCGGAAATGTAAAAGCGCTTTGTGGTGGCCTGGAGTGTGTGGGGATGGTGGTTCCCTGAGGACGGTGTGCCCGGCACTGCCCGCCTGTCCCGAGGCTGGGCTGGGCGGCACAGGCAGGCCTTCGGGAGTGCCATTCGGTGGACAGGGCCGGGGCGTCTGTGTGCCGGCTTCGCGGCCGCGAATTTCCCAAGCGCTGTAGGTCCTTGTGGCTGGGTGGTGACTGGCATGGAGGTGTCCACGCCTGCAGAGCCGTGTGACCTCGCGCTTCGGCCAGGACTCGGCGCCACTGCAGTTGCTAGGCTGAGGCCGCCTCAGCGCCGCCCCCGACCTGGGAGGGGCAGGCAGACGCCAAGAGCTGACTTTTAGAAACAGCCCCTTTGTCTAGCAAACTGCCGTGGACTTTCTGTCCTGTCTTCACAGGCTGAGCTTACGTTTTGCACGGGAGACATTATTACTGTTTTCGGTGACATCGACGAAGATGGATTTTATTACGTAAGTTTTTGAAGCTTTAAGAAACACAGCTTCATTGGTTTTGTGGGGTTTTGTTTTGCTCCTCTGCTCTCAGAATCGCCTGTGCATGCTGAGCGCCCTGTGCTTCGCCGAGAGCTTTGCCAGTGGGTTCTGCCTCTTGCATGTGACATTCGGGAGCATCATGTGGCCTCCACTGCTGCTTCTTTACAGACAGCAGCATTTTCCATGTGTATAAACTAGGCAAAAAGCATTCACATTCTGACATTTACATTTACAAGCTGCCAGCATCTGAAATTGATACAGAAATTTAGTTTTCTAAATTTATTTTATGCTCAGGTAATAAAGGATGGGGGGTAGTGGGAACTAAACACAGGGTCTTCACCCTGAGGGCATCCCCAGCCTTTTTTAAATTTTTGAGATAGGGTCTCATTTAGTTGCTAAGTTGCCCAGGCTGGGTCAGAATTTATGATCTTCCTGCCTCAGCCTCCGAGTGCTGGGATTGCAGGGAGGGGCCACCACGCCCCCACGCCCAGCTCAGGAGTCCTCATGTAGGGACATGAAGAAACCCTCCCAGAGGCAGTCTGTCCATTCCCCACACGGCTTCCCCATGGGGAGTTTTCTGTGACCTCCCAGGAGAGGGACTGCCGGGAGGCGCCTGGTCATCCTGGGCATGGGGTGGCACGTGAGTCCTCCTGTCCCCACCCACCCTCCTTTGCGCATCAGAGGCTGGGAAAGGACGGGTCCTGGCCAGTGGCTGTGGCCTCTGAGTGACCGGAATCGGCAGGCGGCTGCTCGGTGGCTGTGTGACAGGACCTACCGGGGCACCCGTCTGCCATGCACGTCACCAGCACTTCCACCTGGAACCCTCTGCTCAACTGTCCATTTTGTGTGTGGCTTTGGCTCCTTCTGTTTCCTTTAGCAAAAATTTTAAGTTTGGATGGATCAAATTTTGCTGTCCTCTGGGGTGATGCCTCAAACATCCTCCGAGTGGTGAAAATAATCACCGTTTGGTTTCTTTGATCTTAGTGTTTTCACATGTAAACCTCAGGTGTGCCTTTAGAAAGCTATTATAAAGACCATTTATTGATTGAGAAGTCTGTCCTTCCTTACTTAAACCTGTCCTCTTCCCATGTGCTACCTTTCTTTTGTGCTTACCGTGTTTGTGGACTTCGGTCCCACTCCACTATTTCAATTTCTGTATTTTTATAGAGCATTTTGATGTTTGGGGAAATCCTGGTAGAGGGCTCCAGCCCTGCACATGCAGCAAATCCATGGTATTTTGTGTAGACATCTGCGTCGTTTTGAGACTGAACATAATGCCATCCAGGGCTGTCGCATGGACTGTTTTCTTCCCTCCAGCGTTTCCCCTTTGTCTATCAGAAAAGATAGCTGTGTTCTCACACATCCTTTGCACATCCTGAATTCATTTCTAGGAACTGTAAGATCTCACTGTCTTGGAAAGAGGTTTTTCCTGGAATGTGCTCTACTGGCTATTTAGAAAACATGCTGGAAATGTGTGCGCTCCCCACAAATCATTTTTCTTAATGCGTCTGTTGCTCAACTGATTCTCTTGGGCTCCTGAATTGTAATTATTTTCTGTCCTCATCAGCAGTATTTATACCTTCTCTCTTTTCACTGTCTCAAAGTGTCATTTAGAGCAACTCTGAGTACCGATTCTGGGCTGATCTGTGACTTACGTAATTTAGTAACAAGTAAACCCACGTTGATTCCCAATATATATTTCTTATTTATAGGTGAGATAATCAACAAAGACAGCCTGCAATCCCAACACGGGGATGCCGGGATAGGCAGAGTACAAGTTTGAATCCAGCCTGGGCAATTTAGTGAGATGTTGTTACAAAAAAGAAAGAAAAAGTGGGGTGTAGTTAAGTGTGAAGGCCCTGGGTTCAATCCTCGGTACTGGGGAAAAAGGAGAGTATCCTGATTTAGATCACTGAATTTATTTTTTATAAGTGAGTTAGTGATCATGGTCTATAATTATTTTTAAAGCACTGGATTTGATCTGTTAGCATTTTCATGAGAAGTTACTTTTATGTTCCCGAAATGGTTGTCTGTGCCCTTCGGGATGTGTGTGTTGTGGCTTTTGGTGTCAGGTTGTGTCGGAGTTGAAGCACTTCCTTTGTGGGGCTTGAACTGCATCCGAGGATGTGTCCAGGGCTGTTCCTGGAATGTTATTAGAATCAGCCTTAAAATCTTTCCACCTTAGAGAATACAGCTGTGCAAACCTTTTTATGTGGTTAAGTGGTTATCTTATTAGGTAGAGGATTAGAAAAGGCCTGCATACTGTGTTTATCAGTACATATTAGGGTATGAATGTGCAGCAGCACAGGATATGGAATGTCCTGGAATTTAAGGGCATTTCCTAATATCACCCACGGCGCCTCACTCCTAAGTTGCTGCAGTCCTGAAGCAGCCTCGCCTGGTGTTTTGCAGCACGTGGGACCCAGCTCTGTGCAGGCTGAGTGGTTTCCATGTTCATCTCTGCTCCCAAGAGCTTGCATTTGTCTTGCTGGCCAAGGTCACGGAGGGCACTGCCTGGCCAGGGGCCCCCTTACTCCAATTTGGTGAACAAGAAGGGCCATCTCGTCAGCTGCTGGGACTCGGGATTCCCAGCAGTCTTGCCCTCTGACGCGTACAAGCCTGTCAGCCGCCTTGCAAGTGTTTTACGGTCCTGAAGCCACAGTGTCCCCGTGCGGTCCCTGCATGTCCCATCCTGAGCGTGAGTCCAGGACCTGCTCCTGCCACTGTCTTTCCTCCCTGTGCCACCCACGGCCCACGTGCGCCGCAGTAGTAGTTTTCCCTCACGTGGTCCCTGCCCAGCCTAGCATCTCTTCATCCCGGTTTACTCGTTTACCTACTTTTTGGTGCTGGGAATGAGACCCTCGGGCTCGTGACGCTGGCCGAGCGCTCCCCAGGGAGCTGTGCCTGCAGCTGGGTATCCAGAATCATGGGTCACACGTGTGCACAGGGTGGCAGAGCGCACCGAGTTGTTGGGCGCAGAGAAGGGAAGGGCAGTCTTACCCGAGGGCCCCTCCAGGCAGTGGGTGTGTGACACAAGCATGGAACCTGGGGATGGGGGTGGCCCCGGGACCCTGGTGGGTAGTGGGAGGGGCAGGTGACGAGCTCTGGACAGACTTAGCTGCAAGACCAGGAAGGGGCAGGTGGCGCCTGAGGGCCGGGGTCCTGGGGAACAGGGACAGGACATGTCTGCAGGAACATTGTGGCTCTGGGGCACCCTGCCGTGGGTGAGTGGCTGCCATGGTCACTCATGCCACCCAGTGCCGTGGGCCTGCAGCACCCTGTGGGACGGTGTTGGTGGCAGGGCCTCTCGGGGGGCAGGATGCCCGGGCAGGATCTGGGTGTGGAGACGCATGCTCCCCTGCAACTCCACCCGCACAAGCAGGTGCCTCCCCGGGTGTCGCCCCGAGATGTCTCTGCTTGAGAGGTGGCGTGGCCTAGGTGGCCTGACAGGGCAATTTAGTGACTTCGTAGATAAATGTGACCGGAACCCCTGGTAAGGCCCGGCCGGGGTGTGGACCAGTGAACAGAGGAAACCAGGTCCTAATGGAGGCTGAGAGAGGGTGTGCAGGGTGGGGGCCCAGGTAACCTGGGCTGCAGTCTTCAAAGCAGGCGGGGTCAAGGGAGTGGCTGTCACCGGGCAGGTGGTGGGCAGGGCGAGGTGCGGGCCCCAGTGTCTGTCTTCCTGCGCCCGGTCCGTTTCCTTCGGCGGCGTCCTCACAAGTCGCCATGCTGTGCGGGGCTTGGCGTGGTCTTCTTCCCCTCTGGCTGGACAGTACGTCCGTACCACTTTGTGCTCACTCACCACTGACGGGCTCGTGGGCGGGACACGCACAGCTATCTCTTCAGATCCCGCCTTCAGTTCTTTGGGGGACCAGCCCAGGGCTGGAGCTGCGGGCTCACAGTCGGTCTAGTCTTAGTTTTCCGAGCACAGGCAAGTTTGCTGAGCAGCCGCCTCTCCTGCATTTCTGCCGGCAGAGCGGTTACTTCACACTTCATTTGTCATTGTTCCTGGGAGGTCTTCTCTGAGGCGACCTGGGCTCGGGGCGGCAGTGACCGTGTGTGAGGGTGCCGCTGCCTGCCGGGCGGCTACCCCTGGGCCCGAGGTCACCTCCCTAGTGACCAGTGCCTCCGCCCCACTGAATCCAGGTGGGGAGAAGTGTCTGACCTTTGGTCTTTTGGTTGCTCGGTGCTAGGAGCCCTTGTCTCTCCTGGCCATTCCCTCTTAGCAGACCCACGGTGTCTACGCACCGGGTCCCCTTCCCTGACACCTGGGCCTCCGTGTCGTCCTGAACTGCGATGGAGCAGGCTGACCACGTCCTGTCGGGGCCTGCCCAGCCTGTTTCTGAGCTGCAGTCTCACTGTGCCGTCTGGGTGGCCTGGGATCCGGGGCCATGGGACCTTCCCTCCCCATCCACCCAGGTCCCTGAGACGCAGGCTTGGCCTCGCCCAGGGAGGGGCCCGTCTGGGCATGGCCTGGGCACTTGGGGGTGGGTCCTGTAAGCCAGCCCTGCAGGCACGGTATGGGGAGGAACAGGATGGCCGGAGGGAGGCAAGCCAGGCTACAGGCTGCAGCTCCTGCCTCCTGCCCAGCAGGGCACCTGCTGGCCCTGCCCCAAGCATCTGTCCTCACCAGATCACTGAAAAGACCTTGGGGATTCTGGGTTCAGGGGCTCAAGCCACAGGGAAGGAGCCATACCTGGAGTGGTTCCCGGCACGCGCACCCAGGGCCACCGCGGCCAAGAGAACACGGCCCCGCTCCTCCTGGCTGGGTCCTGGACTTCGAGCTCATGGCTCGGGTTGTCTTTGTCCTGCGCGGGCACTGGGGACTGACCCCAGGGCCTTCACGCCAAGCTTCATCCCCAGCCCGTTTTATTATCTTGAGACAGGGTCCCTTGTCTCTCAGTTGCCCAGGCTGTGCTCAAATGCAGGCCGTTCCGGCCTCAGCCTCCCAGGGTGCGGGGTGGACAGGCTGGCTTCACGTATAAGGCCACCCTCATGATTGGGCTTGGCCCCATGACGGGCCTTGCGCCCTGCGAGTCCCCCAGCACCTCCCCTCTCGGCTGCTGTGCTTCCAGGGGGAGCTGAATGGCCAGCGAGGCCTGGTGCCTTCCAACTTCCTGGAGGAAGTGCCTGACGACGTGGAGGTCCACCTCTCCGAGGCCCCGCCCCTCTGCTCTCGAGACACAGCCCTGCGTGCCAAGGCCAAAAGGGTAAGCAGCCCCCCCAGCCCAGCCTCGTGTCTGCTCAGGGTCTCCGCGGTGGCACGGGCACACCGGGGCCACAAGCACAGCCCCACGCGCTTTGTCCTCCTGGCTCACGCCCTCAGAGCCTGTCCTAGATCTTTAGTCCCGGCACACACAGGGACTGCCCGACCCAGGCCCCCACACACACGACAGACGCACGCACACCTCAGGTGACGGAGAGAGCACCGGGCACGGCCCGCCCTCCGCAGGAGCCCAGGGCTCACACAGGTGCAGGGCCTCGCTCGCATCTGCCTGTGACACGCACCCGTGTTGTCTCCTTGCTTCGCGCCATCACTGCGGCCCGGCCTGTCATGTTTTACGTATGTGTTTTATCTCCCCGTCACCTGCTTGGACTCAGAAGAAGAGCGTTCATTTCACACCCTAAGCAGGCATGTAGCCTTCACGTAAGTGAGCAGCGGAGACACCTAGAGAGATACCGGCTTAAGCTACCTACACGGACCAGTGCGGTAGCCCTAGGGCTTCACTGTGGGCTTACAGAGAGCAAAGAAATATGTCTCAAAGCCTTGGATCCAAAGTGCTAGGCTATCACTTGGTCTCAGTTGTAAAGCAACTGAGTGTGGAGTGAAATATGCTCTTTACCAATCCTCTCCTACGATTGCCATTCAGTATTGGGAACATATTTCTTACCCAGCGAGCTGTCTGTTCACAGAGAGTGCTCCACTGTCTACTCTGAGTTAGAGCTGCATATTGCATTGCTAGCCACTCCTGAGCAAAGCACAAGCTAACCAATATGTTTACTAGAGGAAGTTTTACCTTGAAACCAAACAGCCACCCTGTAAGACGAAGCCGATGAGGGGTGCACAGTGGTGATCTGGGTGGCCCGGATGCCCAGTAACCATACCTCTACCTTGGGAGAGAGCCTAGCTCCTCCGCCAAGCACAAGCGTGTGCACACGCAGACACGGCCGTGCGTGGGGTACCAATGCAATACTACGTCTCTGACACGTGCAGCTCCCGTGATTGCACTAGGGAACCAATGGTATCTTCAGGTGTGCTTTGGGATGCACTACTAGGTGTTTTCCATTAGAACTAGACCTTGATTCCAAGTCCAAGCAAGCTTAAGGCCCCATGGCTCCTGTCTGGCTGCCGCATAATGAACACCCAGTCCCCAGGGGCTCTGCCGGGGAGGGACAGTGAGAGCCCAGGGAGTGGCGGCAATGACCTTGGCACACACCCAGGGGGGCATGTGCCCAGGATCAGGGGACTCTGCCCCCGTAGTGCAGGGGGGCGGGGGTTAAACGCCTCAAGCACGGGGTATGGAAATGCACCCAGAGCTCTATAAGGGACAAAGTCCTGCTCAATTATTTGCAAACAGCAAAAATGTACAATAAGGGCCTTTAAGCTTTCTTTGATTGTAATTAAGGTTCACTTTAGTTTTTTTTTTCTTTCAACCGGTGTGCCATCGCCAATGTTTCCATAGTTTCTAACTAACCCCAGAGTGCACTCAACAGTATCAGGATTTTATATAACCAAAGTAGCTTTCAAACGCATCCAAATTCCCTTAAGATGACTGATGGGTCCGTGGCCAACCTGACTCTCAATCTGATTCCAACACCTGCCCGCTTCTAGTCCGAATTTGCAGAGTAAATTATGACCTAGCTTTGTTTGCCAAAGCAAAGGCCACCCCTCTCCCAAGCCCCGGCCGCGGAGAGGCCGCTCTGGGAGAGGGGCGGCTGCCCGGGGGCACTCTGACACTTGAAAGAAGAAACGAACCACCCTTCCCTTCATGTGGCGGGAGACGGGTGGTGTGGTGTGCCGAGCGGATCGGTGTCGGCGCGCACGCACTCAATAAACTGTCACAATGTACCTACTAGGTTCCTCCTGAGGGTTCAGGGCCAGCAAGGAGAGCTCCATCCCCCACAGTCCACCTCCATTCGGGGTCACCTACGTCATCCATGGGTTCTGGTAGTCCTGGGAGAGGCAGGGAAATGTCCTCGAAAAAGAAAAAGGGGCTGCTTTCCAAAGGCAAGAAGCTGCTGAAAAGGCTGGGTGCGGTGAAATGACCGTGTGCTTCCGGACAGCTTCCAAACCTATGTGATTTTCTTTAATTCCAAACTAGGGCTTTCATGACTCAAGCACTTCCTAAAACCCACCTCCTCCCCTGACACCAGTAGAGACACGCACTTTTCCACTACCATCCACTCTAAGCCAGCGCCAGAGCGGAGAGCCGCTGGTGCCCTGCCCCCGCCCCAGGTCTGGCCAGGAGGCGGAGGACCAGGCCAGGCCAGGGTCTGGGCCGCGCCCTCCCCACTGGCCCCGGCTCCTTGTCCTCCATCCATCCACCCCAAGGACTGACTTCCCTCCGTCCAGTCAGAACGCTCGCCTCCTAGCCCAGAGCTTTCACCTCGACTCTGGTCTTGAGATTCCTAGTTCAGTCCGCCTCGATGTTCTGCCTTATACGTGCGCTTGAGCTGTACTGTCTAATAAAAACGCAGTGTGTACTCCGGATGTGTCGTGCATTCCTGGTCTCCCTCCCCCCACACACAGTGACCCAGGTGTTCAGGCTGTGCCGTCTGCGGCCCTGGCCCGGTCTCCCACAGCCAGCCAGGCCCCACAGCCAGTGTTTACGCAGCCACTCAGAAAAGAGCCAAGGGGGCAGAGGGCCGCGCTGCAGCCCAGCCCGAGCCTCAGCCCCAGCCCCAGCCCCAGCCCCAGCCCAGCCCCAGCGCTGCCACCTCTGTCCCTGTGTCAGAAGGCCACACCCACACTCCGCAGCAGCACAGCACGCACAGCCGCAGCCAGACGTCCCCCAGGGCCCCAGACCTGCCCTCTCACTGGCATCCCCCCAACAAGACGCACAAGGTTGCTGACAGATGATTTGTAATTCTTGCCCACTTGTAAATTGCTTTTACTCTTTTTACACTCTTTTCAGACTGCCTTTCTTTTGTAATTTCTGGAAGGTTTCTAAGTGAGTGACAAAGCTTTCCCCGCTGTGTCTTCAAAACTATTGCAAACCGTAACATAATACAGTATGTGGTAGATTTATTAAAAGGAAAATCCATCTGTGGTTTGGTACTGTGTATGTGCATGTGTACAGTTAGTGTAAACTATTTTCTAGAAATAAAATTTGTTATTTTATACAATGTCATTTGTTGTGTGTTGTGTGTCCTGGCAGGCTAACTGAACGCCTTTCTCCTACCTGTTCATAAAAAAACTGGGAAGTGTCTTTCCTGAGGTTTTCTCTAAGATCAGCATAGGGCAGTGACTCCGGCGGAGGGCAGGTGACCCTGGTCATGGTGTACAGGACACGGCCACTGTAACAGGCAGCACAGCAGGCTGACCGCAAACCTGTTACCCGAGCCACATGGACCTCATACAACGGCTGCCACTTCCCAAGTATGCAGTTTCCCTAAGGGCCCTAATGATTTTTAAATTCTCCCAACGATAGGAGTTGCTCAAATTGAGAGAAAACCAACATTGTTTAAAGCAAGAAGAAACCAGTACAGTCGAATACATTACCTCATGGGCCTAGAATCAGAATTACTACCATGCCACCATTCACGTTGTAGTACGTTTTCCCCTAACGCATTCACAGAAAAAGCTGTCTGAAGAACTGATACCGAGTTCTTTAAAGGAAAAACAGTCTAAGTAGCCAGGACTAGTGTTCCTCTAAAATATGAAAAAGGCAAGCCCAAAGTAACTGAGCTGGAGTTAACCTTTTTCTTCCTGTTTGCAAAGGAGCCCAAGTCTGCCGTCTCCCTCCCAGCCCCAGCCCACAGCTCGGGGGGCCCATGTCACAGCAGCGGCTTCCTTTCCGGGGTGAGAGGCGCCAGTCTGGGGCTGCTTGTTCTGTGACCTGCACTTGACGAGTCAGCACTCCCGCCCAAGAGTGCACAGTTCCTTCCCATGCTCGGGACAGTGTCCAGTGGACGCCCAGCAGTGGCACTGAGTCCTCAGTTACCCTCCTCTATTATGCCGCCACCTGGCATTTTCCCTTGAGCTCAGTTCCCAGTTACTTCTCAGTCACTAAACCTTTTCTATTGCTTTCAAATGGCGCATGCACTCAACTAGTGACTTCAGCTAGAAATCCAAACTCGCCCCAGGGAAGCTGGCGGTGATGGAGGCTCTCGGGTGAGCGTCCTGGTCACCAGCAGGTCACCAATGGTGTGAGCTCACTGCCCAGGGCCAGGGTGCACCTGGAAGTCTCCAGCAGAAAAAGGGAAAAACCACCCGTCAGCTGCCTCTAGAGCCTTAGCAGAAGAGAGGCAACGCACTGCCAGGGGTGGGGGTGCAGGCCACGTAGGCGGCACACTGACCCTGCTGCTCAGCTTTGACAGCACACGCACGCACGCAGGGCATGCCAGGTCACTCTGCCCTACACAGGCCTGGCTGCCAGAACAAGGACATGAAGCTCATCTTACCACAGAGACCGTAACAGTACCCAGAGAAGACATAACAGTACCCAGAGAAGACAAGCCCAGTGCCAGTGAACTTAATGTAGGAACGCAAAGTAAGTGCAGCTCCATGAGCAAACCTTCCCCAGAGGGCTGAGCTGTAGCCGCCCATTCTGAGAAATCAAGGCAAGAGCTTTTCCACCCATGCACACGGGACCCCATCCAAAGACATCTATCACGAGTGTGCAAAAGACGCACATCCCTCAGCCTCATCTGCTGAAGGAGCTCGAGCCATTGTGCCCGGGTGTGCGGCTCTCAGTGGCCAGCATGGAGATGTAAAACGCTGTACGACACACGGCCCATCACCGCTGCATGTGACAGCTCGCACACAAGGTCATAGCACTTCTGGAGCCTCACTAGTGTTTATGGCCTTTAACTGAATCTCCTTGCTAGGAACCCAATAAGAGAGATGTAGGCAAACGCTTAACAACTCAGCAATTCATCACAACATCCGTCACGGGTGTGAGAACTGAAGTGATGCGCACACAGACGAGAGGGACGCTCGGGCGTGGATGATGGCCCAGGACCCTGAATAGCCCCGGTCCTGGGCACAGGAGTGGGGCATGCAGGATGCTGCTTGCTGCTGGGCCTCAGGGGTTACCTCCTCCCTCTGGCCCCTCACCAGCCCGAGTTGGGCCCCGTTGCCTCCTGAGCCTCTCAGGAGGACAGCTGGGGTCTGGGCCCAGTCCAGCCCCATGGCAGCACCTCACGACCCCCTTTCCTGCTGGGGTAGGGCTGGCTAGAAAAGCACACATGTGTAAATGAAAAACACGAAGCCTGTTCTCTGGCATGGCAGGCCTCCTGGCTTCACCTGGGCCTGGAGCGGCCCGAGGTGTGGAGGGCGGGCAGAGGGCCCAGCCTGGCTTTCCAGGGAGGCCCGGGAAGGAGCCCCAGCCACCACGGGCACCCCACAACACTGCCACAACTTCCTGCATGAGGCCCAGCCTCGGGGAGTGACACTGGGGTGCCCTCCACCCATCACACACAGCCTGTCCCGTCCCGTTCAGGCCCGAAGGGGACACACAGGGTTGGAGTAGCAGCCACTGGGGACGGTAGCCCCAAAACCACAAAGCACCCAGTCTCCTCAATGCTTCTATAAATTCAAAGGGAGTCAATAAAATCTTAAAATTTTCACAAAGGTCACAAATAGATTCTAAAATTCAGACAAAATCGTCAAGGAGAGAATCCTATCCCACCAGGCCTCAGGAGGTTAGCACAGTGGGAAAGGCAAGGGGGTGCGTGTGGGGGCCGATGACCTAGGAGCCAGGGGCCAGCAGCTGGTGTGACGCGGCAGAGCCCGGGCGGAGCGATGGTGCCCTGGGAGGAGGAATCTGGGCTCCCAGCTCCAAAGTCAGGTTTGACTTTTAGTAGGAAACATGAGTGAACATCTTAGGGTAAGGCAACACTTCTTAAATACACCTGTGCACACACACACAAACACTGACCACAAAATTTAAAAAGGCAAATTCAGACATTTGAAAACAGAGGACTTCAGTTCATCAAATGACCCCTTAAAAAACCCAGCAAGTCCCAAACCGGAAGGAGGTGTCTGTTACACACAGCTGGCCAGAGATTAGTTTCAGGAACGCATAAGCCTCCTAAGTACAAACCACCCCAACCCAAGACTGAGAAGAACTGGCCCAAGAGGGAAGCCCCTGGGCAAGAGCGCGGAGGGGACCCCACTTCAGCAGCAGGCAGCCAGCCATGTGCTCAGCCTCCTGTGTGTCAGAAGGCACGGCACAGGCCCTGCTCGCTGTCCAGGTGGTGTCAGGGCCTCGCACGGCTCTCGAGGCTGCTCTCTGGCTGCCCTGGCCTGGCCGCTGGTCCTGGACCTGAGTCTGCAGGTGGCAGCAGGAACCGGCGGCCGGGTGGGAGCTCAGGACCTCCTGCCTGGGGCCAGGTGTTCTCCCGGGGTGGGGCTGAGACGCACACCCTGCCCACTCTGGCCGTGGTGACCATCGCATCACCCCCAGGACCTTTCAGTCAGGAGTCTGCCCACCTTGTACGCAGAAGCGGAGCCCAGGCCACCTGCACCAGTGCCCGCCCCGTGCCCCGCAGCCACCACAGTCCTGCTTCCTGGTCCGGCGCTGCAGTCTTTCCTGATGGGCGCTCTGGGCCCCGCAGCCGCTGTAGGAACCGTGCAGCTCACGGCCTCTCAGGTTCTGAGACACAGGAGCCCCAGCTTGTGGGAGGAGCCTTAGACGCCTGGACCTTCTAAGGACAAGACGTTAATGGCCCACTTACCTACCAGCCAAGACATCCACGTATCAAAACCACGGCCCAAATGAAGGCCTCACACGAGCGGCCCTCCTTCCTTTCCCGTGCTGCGACAGCCTCGGGGCCGTGGTCCGGTGCCTGCTGCTGAGACGTGAAGCTCCCTGTCTCGCTCCCAGGGCCTGGAGACCCGAACCCCAGGCGAAGGAGACAGGCCGGGGCAGCTGAGGTTCAGGAACCAAAGCGAAAGCTTCTCTCGTCCGATCCGCCAGTAAGGTGCACTGCGGGAAGTACAGTCCGGGCTGGGCCGAGGTGTGACTGCTCCCACGCACCTCACCTGGAAGCCTGCGACCTCACGCCCTGTCCGCGGAGGCTGCTGAGGCATCAGGGATGCGGGAGGCGGACGATCGCAGTCCCGGCCTTGCTGCAGCACGTGTGCGCCCAACAGGCCTGCACCCGTGCGGAGCCCGCAGAGAACACGCCCCGCCTGCACACACACGTTTGCCTCGCTCCAGCAGTTCAGAGAAACACAAAGTGCACTTTCAAAAAACAACAGTGTTATTCTAATTAGGTGACAACCACTTTTATTTTATAAAAAAGAGAATGATGTCCTACTTGTAACATTAAATACTAATGTTAATATAGAACTTCATCACTGGCCTTTTTCATTAAAGTTTTAAAATATTTCTTTGGACAAAAAGTTAAACTTTTCAACTATCCTCCTTTCTTTCTCCCCTGCTACCTAACCCAGAACAAGAAGGAAGGGCAGGCGCCGGGCCCCTTGCGTGCAGTGCAGTGTTCTGGCAGATGCCCACACAGCGCCTCCCTCTGGTGCAGTGGGCGGCCTGCCCTACGCCTTTTCTCCTCTGAACTCCAGGGTCTTTCTTTGGGTGGTACTGGGGATGGAATGCAGGGCCCTCGAGTGCTAGGCAGGGGCTCTGCACTGAGCTACATCCCCAGCTCCTCCTCTAAATTCGAAATAAACACTTCCAGAGTAAAGTTAACACAGGGTTACAAGTGGGACCTGCTTACTCCTCACAGTATTTTCAAGTAAACCCACAAACGCTTTTCAACTTTTCTTTTTCAGTACTGAAGATAAAACCCCGGGGTGCTCTACCACTGAGCTACATCTGTAGCCCTTTTCACATTTTTTTATTTTGAGACAGGGTCTCGCTAGGTTGCCTAGGCAGGACTTGAACTTGCGATCCTCCTGCTTCAGCCTCCCTCAGTGCTGGGATTACAAGCATGTGCCACTGCACCCAGCTATTTTTCAGCTTTAAGAAAGTCTGCTTATCATACAAAGTGCCTTATCTGCATTTTTCAAACCAAAGACATCATCACAACATACTTACGAAAAACTAGCAAGGTACAATTTGTAAAGTCTTAACTTTTACCTATAAAACAAGGAAGCCAAATTAAATAGCAACAAGGAAATAAAGTCTCGCTCAGCCATGTTCTTCCCAAGTCTCACCCAGAAAGGTAACAGTGAAAGCCTGACAGCCTGGCAGGCTGGGAGGAAAGCGGGCAGCAGCAGGCGAGGTCAGAGGTAGTAGAGGCGGTTGGACAGGGACAGGTTTGGCTCTCTGTGGATGCTCTGGCCCACCAGGAAGGCCAGCTTGTGCGCATACTGGCACGGCGCAGGGACGCGGATGATGCCCTGCATGGGGAGAGGGTGGCCCGTCACTCCGCCCCTTGGGTACTGGGGCCGAGCCAAGCCCGTGGCCCAGGACACTCACCGGCCAGTTGTAGTAGATGTGGCAGAGCTTGTACGTCAGCCGCTGGATGTGGTCCGGCTTCAGGCCGCTGCTGTCGTAGATGACATTGTAGTGTGTGGGGGACACACTGCCGCTCCGCACGGCCTGGCTCACGATGAAGAAGTCGTACCTGCCGCGACATGAGGTGGCTCTCCCGTGCCCTCCCCACCAGGCCCAGGGGCAGGGAGAGGCTGCTCGGAGCCACCTGGGCCAGGAGGGCCTGTTCCCAAGGCCAACACAGCGACTCCCTCCCGGCTGCTCAGAGCCAGTGGGCGGAGGCTCCCCGCTGCTGCTCCAGGGAGTGCGCTGCTAACCTCTCCCCCTTGGCGCTCCTTTTCCTCGTTTAACAAAGCAACCTACTCTTTTAACAAAGCAACCTAATTTTCAGCACTAAGGATTTAGAGGAAGCTGAGAGAGAAGAGGGCATGGCCGAGGACTGTGACGAGAACCAGGACGGCCCTGGGGAGGCCGGCCATGTGGCACATGCGGGGAAGAGCCTAACGTCCGCTCATCATCCCTGTACCACTTTCACCGCAGATACTGCGACGTGACCCACAGACAGGACATGGCCCGGGCAGCTCCTCACCCCTTCCAGACCAGAGTCAGAAACCCTGAATCTGGCCGTACAGGACTCTGCTGGGGGACAAGGGGTCCAAAATGAAAACCTGCCGAGGGCACCAGAGAAAGCTCGGCAGGGCAGTCCCGAGCCTCAGCTCCCAGCTCCTACTGTGGTGTGCGTGCGTGCGCGCGCGCTAGCTGGGGTGCCCGCCTGGGGAGGGGCCATGCCTGCCCACCCATGGCAGTTCCAGGGCACCAGTTCAGGGGCACCTGGTGGTCAGAGCAGAGTGCAGCTGGACAGCAGCAGGCCCGCCTCGGGGCCCTGGCAGGGGCTCCCTCCTGACTAGCACACAGAGCCCTGGAAGGACGACTCCCCAGTGCCACATCACAGAGCTGATGAAGGGAGCAATGGTCTTTATTGTGTGTCCGTGCGAGTTACAAACATCGAATGTCCCTCATTTCAAATGCCTGGGACTGGAAATGCTTCCAGCTCCACAGTCTCTGCATGGACTCTGTAGCTGGCATCAGGACTGTGCCCCAAGCACGCTTGCCCCATTGGTGAGGGTGCTTGGTCCTCACAGGAGTGTCCTTCCTGAGCTCCCAGAGGTGCTCAGCCCCCTGCCTGCAGCCAGGCAGGGCTCCTCAGACCTCACTGAGTGTGGGGCACCTCTGGGTCCCTGGGCTCTCAGCAGAAGGCTGCAGGCCTACCCTCACGGCCACTGTCCCGGGGACTCCCTGAGCTCTGGAGAGCCACATGCACGACACGTAGAGACTGCACCGGAGAAGCATCTGCGGGTGAGCAAGGCCATGGGCCAAAGCACAGCCGCCACCCAGGAGCAGAGCCTGCCTTCCATGTGCACCCCGGTCCTCCGGGGAGCCCTAGTCTGCAGGTCCGGACACAGACGCCGTGGGCTTGCAGGAGAGGATGAGGCCTAGGTGACTGTGACCGAGCCATGCATGGGACGTTCACATGGATGCCACTGGAGGGCCAGGCACTGAGGAGGCCACCCCACGCCCCAGACTCACCACTCGGGCCTGGTGACCTCCACGTCGATGACAGTCCCGGGCAGGGGGTTCTGAAGTTTTCCTCCAGAGTGGGCAAAAAATCTGGCGTTCACGCGTTTCTTCACCACAATCACTGTCAGTCTTGGGCTGGGGGACGAAGAGCAGGAGCTCTTGGCCCTGGCCTGGCCTCCCCTGGGGACCCCTCATGCAGGTTGCCTGTTAAGGGCTGGACTCCCCCTGTGCCCTGGCATGAGGCAGGAAGGTGTCGCACGCACAGACCAAACTTCTCCCTCACCCGCCACTCTGAAAGGTCCCGGCTGCAGGCCTCACGGTGGGGAGAGACCTCTGGGGGGCAGGCGGGCCGCTGGCCTCGAGAGCGGCTTCTCAAAAAACCCCTATGCCCAGCAGCCTGGCAGGCATCGACAGTAACGCTGCAGGAGGGCTGGATGGCCTGGCCTGAGGCCTCTGTCGCTGGGCCTGCCCCACAGTGCAGTGACCTGGGCCCTGCTGTGTCCCTCGGGCCAGCTCTCTCCCCAGCCTGCATCATGTCCACCCAGCTGGGAAGGCTCCTCTCAGGCCTGGGCAGCACGCCTGTGTTCGAAACGGTCAGGGTAGAACTGCGGTGTACAGCCCTTGGCTCGAGGCCACCCGGCCTGATGGGGACCAGGAGCCCGCAGGACGGACGGGCTGCACTCCTCAGAGGACACGGGCTCCCGCGGGCCCACACGGCTGCACAGAAACATTCCCAGGGACAGGTGGCCAGAACCTGCCCACCGCTCCGGTGCAGGTGAGCAGGGCGACAGCTCGGGACTCCTCAGGGCCAGGCCCACGCGAACCCTCATAGCAGCAGGGTGGATGGAGGACAGGGTCTCCGCTGAGATGGGCACACCTGGCCCTCAAAGCTGGGCCACAGTGGAGAAGGCACAGGGCTTCCCGTCTCCAGGGCCTCTGCCACCCCGGGTCTGGGCTCAGAGCAGGCGCTGCAGTTGTGATGCCACAGCCCCAAGGACGGCAGCGAATCCTAAATAAGCTCCAGCCTCAGGAGCAAACCCGGAAGGCGAGTGTGTTACTGCCGTGAAATTGTGGGAAATGACTCTGCACGTGTGGCAGGGAGGACATGTCACAGAGAGGCCTGAGCGACCTCGTCACCTGTCCTAGATCACAAAGTCCAAGTCAGCTAACTACAGCGCATCCCTACAAGTCAGAGGCAGCGCTCCAATTAGACAGACCGTAATCTTCCTTCTAAGGGCGGGTGCACACGTTTCACCGAGGGGTCTCGTTCCTCAGACACCCCTCACTTTACACCACCGTGTAGCTGTGCTCTGCCATGCAGTGGAGCCAGTGGGCTGTGTGGGGGCCAAGCTGGCTCACACCTGCCTCCATGAGGCCCACGCGGCAGGCTTGTGACAGAGGCTCCAAGGCAGGTGCTCTGAGGACAAGCGTGGCTGCCCTGTGCACTCACCTGTAGCCTCTCCCGAGGGACTTCAGGCAATCCAAGAACTGCGGAACCTCGTAGTTCACCAGTGTCTTCAGCTGGCCGTCGCCCACGCCGTCCCGGTACACAATGATCCGGCTCGGCATGTACTCGTTGCAGCTGTTCCACGCCCGCAGAGCCGCTGGAAGCAAGCAACAGGTTTTAAAGAGGTAACACTATGGCAGAAGGGAGCTGCGCATGCACCTGCCTGGGCGCCCCGCTGCGGACCCACCTTGCAGGCACACCTTGAGTCCGTCCACCAGCTCCTGGCCTCGGTCTTGAAAGACGCAGCGAGAGAACCAGCTGTGGCAGGGTAGCACGCGGGTGAGGGCCGAGCCCCATGCCCGCCCAGTGCACGGCCGGCCTCCCCAGGGCCTGCGCCCACCCCGTGCGACCTGGAGCCCGGCAGCCAGGGACCGGGAGCTCTCAGGCCATAGACCGAGCTCTCCCCAACTCCGAGTCAACAGCGGATCCCGCCTGCAGGGAGAAGGTACTCCGAGGCACCACTGGGGGCAGCTCGCACACCCCAACCCAACTGCGCCTGCTGCCTGTGCTGCAGATGCACTCCGCTTCACTTCAGAGGCTGGGGACCCCAGGAACATGGGCAACTAAGACGCCCGCCACGTGTGCCCTCTGCTCTCCCCCACCGTTGCTTTGCCCAGGAAAAGCACCGAGAGGTCCCTTTACCAGGGGAAGCCAAGTGTCTGGGGAAGCGAGCTCGTCTCCATGGGGTGTAAACCCGGCCCTTGGGGCCATAGACAAGGGTCACAGAAGGCTGCAGCGAGTCCACAGGCCTCACCGAGGCTCGGCTCCCAGCCCGCCTACCCTGCGTGCTCCTCGCTCACCGGGTCATCCCCTCATTGATGCTGGCCACGAACCCCGCAATGGACCGCCGCCCTGCGGTGGTGTCGTGGTAGCAGTCGATGCCGACGATCATGGCCAGCTTCAGCTTCAGTGAGAACAGCACCGTGTCAGCGACAGCGATCTCCTCCCTCAGGTGCCCACCCTGCCTGTGTCACCCACGGCACCGCACTCACGGGCATGTCAACTCTCCAGAGCTCGCCGCCCATCTTGCAGCTCATCTGCAAGGCGATCTTGGTGGCGATGGCCATGGCGGTCTGCTGCTTGCCCAGGGTGCGCGCCACCACGCATTGGCTCGGCGTGGGGCAGTCCGTGCACAGGTACTTCTTGATGGCATCGTATTTGTCCTTCCGATTACTCGACAACAGGCAGACAACCTGGGAGACAAAATGCCTCCTTCCAAAGAGCTCAGGAGCTGCACGCCCCATGGCAGGGAGGACAGAGACCAATCCCCCTGCTGCTGTCAGCCAGCACCACACTTGCACTCTGGTCCCCTCTCAGGGCGGCACGGACAACACTGAGACACCCCAATTAGATCTGCCTAAGTGACCACTGCTTGCAAAGCAGGAGTGCAAAGCCAACAAGGCTCCGAGGCTCAACTGTGTTTGAGCAGGGGACCTTAGCTAAGCGTGGGCGGTGGGTGGCTTGGAGTGACTCAGACAGGACAGGAAACGTGAGTGGCGACACACAGTTTCTGAATGTCCCCAGTGTAACGGAGTGCCCCTAGGAGCATGGCTTTTAAACTCAAACCTCTGGCTTGGGAACTGGATGGAAGCACACACTATCCTAGCAAGTTGGTGGGCATTCTGAGGTCAGAGTGGAGTCCCTGATCTGCACGTCCCCTGCCCCAATTCCAGGGCTGCATCCAGCTCTTCAGCTCCAATTCCCGGCTCTGACCTTTTTCCTGTGCCCCCCACCCCACCCCGCCGTGCCTCTGCCTGTGGCCTCTAAAGACACAAAGAAGCTAACCGAGGACAGTTAGGGCCGCAGGCTGGGGGAGGGGGGCTTCACTGCCTGTCTCTGCTCCTGGTGACCAAGAAGCCCCAGGTGTGGGGATCCCTCCTACACTTGCTTCCTTCAGCCCAGCGCCTGCCTGCAATGTCTCCGTACAGGCCACGAACAGGTGTCCGCCAGTTTTGAAAAGCAGCCAGAGATACAAACCAGTAACAATCACTGAAGGAATATCTTGGCTCGACTACTCCTCCCGGGGCAGGCCAGGGGAGCCGGTGCCCACACCTGGCGTCTCTGAGTGACCTCAGCTCCGCCTTTCCTGCCTGCCCACCCAGGAGTTGCACACGGACTCACGAGCACAGGGCCTTGCACTCGACTCTTCACAGACCTGAGACAACTCAGGTCCACAGAGCACAGGAATGTCCTCACCACCATGTGTCGCACACAGCTTCAGTTTCCCCCAGCCACGACACCTGTGCCGGAGGTGGCCTGCAGCAAGCGTCGGGGACCCAGCAGGAGAACCCCATTCCGCCAGGCACCTCGAGGAGATGCTGCATGGCTACTCTCAGTGCTTGCTCAGTGCAGGAGCCCCACATGCAGAGGCTGGTAACAGCAGGGACAGCACTGAGGTCACTGCCCACCTCACCCAGCTGCCGGCCCCCCAAGGGACGGGGTCCGGGACTCCGGGCGGATGCGGCTGCAGAGCCTGGGGAGCTGCACGGCTCTGCACCGGGTGGCACTGTCCCTCATGTGTACGAAGGCTGCACTCTAGGTGCAAATCAAATGGGAAAAACGGCACAGCAATCTCCATAAAGCTTTGGGGGTAGAAGGGGTTGGAGGAGAGAGAGAATGATTGGAAATCTCTGAAGCCAAAACCACGGCCTTGGCACACACACCTGAGACCTGGAAGCGGCTGGGGTGAGCGCTAGCGTGTGGCAGGTGGCCCGGGCGCTCAGCCCTGGGGGCCTGGGTCAGGGCACAGCAGGGTGATGGCCAGCACAGGGTGCTCTGTGCAGTGTGAAGACACCACCCCAGCCAAGCCCGGCACGAACCCCCTCCTAAGGCCAAGGTGGGAGCAGAGGCAACCTCGGGCCGACCGCACTGAAGAGCTGTGAGGGACGCTGGGCTCCGCAGCTCCACTCAGCCCTCAGAAGAGCCCACAGCAGTTGAGCCTTGCCGTGCCGGCCGCCTCTAGCTTTGCACCTGGAGGACAGCTCGGGCACCTGCCGGGGTCCTGCTAGTGCCTAGGCAGGGCTGTGTGGCCAGCCATCCGGCTCCAGAGTCCACATCTCTACTGACCACGCCACTTAGGCCACAAAATCCAACCAGAAAGCCAAAACTGCTCCTTAAGGGCCCAGCTCCAGCTCCAGCTCCAGCCCCAGGTCAAAGCCATGCACCACATGTGCCACTGTGTGTGGCCCCCAGCAAGGAGACGCCACACCCGGGCAGCGCCTGCTGCTGGCCCCCTTGCACCCCAGGCGCTGGGCCGTGCACTCAATGCTCACGCCCAGATCCAGGCCACCCCACGGCCCAGGGGCCCCCGCTCGCCTCGCCCCACACCCCGGGCCCAGTGCGCTCACCTCCACAGGCTCTGCTCGCTGAGCCCCGCCCACCCCATCTGCACCTCATTCTGCTGTGCGTGTGCTGACCTTTACTCTTGGGCCTATCTGCTCTTTCCAAGCTTCCTAGAACAGCTAAAGCTTGCGATCAGAGCACATGTGATGGCTCCGTTTCCTTGCCCTTCCTGGCTTGTGGCAGCGCACATGTGCGCTGTGTCCACCACATGCAACTGCCACATGGAACGGGTCGCGGACTCTGGCCACCTGGGGACCTCGCCATGCTTAACAAGCTCGGGGACTCGCAAGTGCCCCAGGCCACACTCACTATCTGTGTGTCTGAGGTGACCTTCTGCCGCAGGACTCGGAGGTAGGCTTCTGTCCTGTCGTCCACCTCGATCCTGGGGGCAAGGACACAAGACAGCACTCAGGGAGGACACAGCTGTGCCAGAGGTAAATGCTCCCTGCACACGGGAACCCAGGCGGCATTTCCTCGTAAACACACCAAATGCCTATGCTCTGCCCTCCAGGCAGCGCTAATGTGCATGTGTGAACAGCTGCCCCCCATGGTGATCAACCCCACGCATGCACGCGTGTCTGTCCGTGTTAGGAGACACCAGGACACACGCTCAGCTGACAGGGTCCAGTCCCCAGCCCCCAGGGACCACTTGCTCTCCTCTCCTCTCCTCTCTGGAGCCAAAGTAGCAGGGCAGTGCACTCACATTATCGCTTTCTTCATCTGTATGCCCATGGCTGGCGTAACCTTGAACAGGTTCTGAATCAATGAGTTGGCTGCTTCATAATTTTTCCGGGTATAGATCATCAGCCAGTTATCCAGCGGCCTCGCGCTGATCAGTGGGGCCCCTCGGGTCTCCTTTGACCAGTCTGCAAACTGTGGGCTGTAGTCGAACTGGAAGAGAGTTCACAGGTGCCGGGAGGCCCGCCTCAGCCTGCTCTGTGCTCAAGTCACACTCAGAGTGACAGATCAAATGCCAAACATGCACCCAGAGCTGGGTGTGGGGCTGCACACCTGTGATCTCAGCACTCGGGAGGCTGAGGTAGGAAGACTACAGCCCAGACTACACAGCAAGACCCGGCTCAAAGGGCCCTCCCAAAAAAAGAGCACAGCGCACAGTGGACGACAGCACTTCTATTCCAAACACACCCACACCAGCTGGCTTGTCCCGGTACCCTTCTCACCACAGAGACGTGAAACTCAGCAGCCTGAGTGTCTGACGCTGAAGCCAGCTCCGCTTGCCAGGCGAGGAGGCCCCTGTGCCTCCTGCTACCCACCCTCCCACCGCCCACAGGGGACACGGAAACGACTGCAGGTCCACGGCTCCTTCCCCGTTGGGTCAACATTCACAGTGCCATATGGAGGTAGGAAAGTCAGTTTGCTATAAAAAGGTTTGGATTTTTTCATACTTGTACAGCTTTAATTACATAAAAGTACTTTTAGAATATTTTCCCTTCCTTTTACAAAGATCAAGTATAAAAGGCACTGCAATATATAGTACGGATCCCTACAAACACACGGCTCAGGCAAGTGAGGCCCGTGAGATGGGGAGTTTTTCACGGGAAAGGTCACCTTGGCGTGGAAGCAGTGTGGACACTACCGGAGTTATTCGACCCCTCAGGTGGCTTAAAAAAGGAAGCCCCCCCCTCAGTGTCCTGGCTCCTTTCGAGAGCCAGGCTGCAGGCTGCAGGATGGATGTGGTGGAGTGGGGTGGGGTGGGGTGGGGGGTAGTCTGGCCTGGACCAGCACTGGCTGTCCGAGCCCCGTGATCTGCCCAAATCCTCTCTGCTCCCAGATGCGTCTGAAGGCGGCCTTACTGTTTTTCCACCTTGGTGAATCTTTTCTGTTTGCAGAATCCTGCCTGAGAAGGACAGCAAGTTGGAGTCGAAGCTCAAGCCCCAGTCTCGCAGCTCTCTCTGCACGTTGTCGTCTCTGCAGAGGGGACACAGCACTGCGCTGAGCTTGGGCTGGCAGTGGCGAGGCCGAGTGCACTCTGTCCTGCAGCCATTTCCCACCACACAGGTCAGGGGTGAGGTCTTGCCTTTCCCAGACCCACGCTCCTCACAGCACCCCTCACTGTACTGAGAGCCCGATGCCCAGCTGTCAGCTGCACAGTGACCGGCTCAGGGGCAGGTCTCCGGGAAGCATGTGGCTCCAGGCAGAGGCACGGGAAGGGCAGGGCTGAGACGGCGGGGAGAGCCCCAGCCTACTTGTGGATGTAGTCGATGAGGCGGCCCACTTCCCGCTGCCGCTGCTCGGGCGTGAGCCGCGTGTGCGCCGCCAGCTCCTTCATCACGGTGAAGTCGTTCCGCATCTTGTCGGTCAGGCCTGCGGACACAGCGCTCACTCACAGGTGGGCAGGCAAGAGGCAGGGAGCAGGCGGAGGTGCCGGAGAGCAGAGCTGCGCACCTGTGAGGTAGCAGAGCTCCGGGATGAGCATCGCAGGCCCCGGCATGGTGCCTCCTGGGCCCCGCCTCCTCTTGGGCTGGCTCACCAGGACTGGCTGCTTCAGGTCCGTGATCTCCTGGTTATACTGCTACTCGGAGAGGAAGGGTTGGGGGCGATGCTCACGCAAAGTCAGGAGCGTGTCACAAAGTGTGACAAAGGGCCCCCCGTGTAACCGAGTCAAAGCCAACAGCAAGGCTGGGTTGCTTCCGCTGGCGTGCAAAGTGCCAGCTGGCAGCCTTGGCCTGCCCACCACGCCAGGTCGGTCTCTCCCACCTGTGCCATGTCCCAGCCTGTGCATGAAGACTGTCCTTCCCACCACCTCTTGGGGCCCCGTGACCTCTCTAGCATCCTGAAAAACTGGGTTGAGCATCACCTGCTGGGTCCCGACTCCTTGGCGATGAGGCCCCGCCCACCATAGCAATGCATAGGAGGGTCCCGCCCACCAAGACGCGGGGCGGGTGTTCTCACCTCAGACAAGGGCATCTGGGAAGGGCACAGGGTGGTGCGCAGCTGGCACAGACATGCCCTCGCCACTTCCTGACAGGCCTTGCCAGGGTCCCGTCTGTGGAGCCTCAGAGAGCGCCCCTCTCCTCATTCAGGCCCTACGCAGAACGCCTGCCAACGCTCCTGCTTTTCCCCACTTCCGCTTCACGCTCCTGAGCGGGACCCTCTCCTGTGCTCCAGGGCTCCCCCAGGCCTCATCTCTATCCCCAGGCACCGCTGCCCCGAAGCTGCTCGTCACGGCCCGCCTGCCCCCCGTGGGAACGGTGTCACTGCAGACAGGTCCCACACGGCAAGGGAGACAGGACAAGGGAGCCGAGCCAGGGCAGCGTGCACAGTGCGCACCAGCCCCTCCAGGCAGGAGCCCAGACACAGGCACACAGGCACCTGTGCACACCGGGGAGGCCAGAGCTGGGCCTGCCCGCCCACTGCCTGCAGGGCGGCCCCTGGGTGAAGGGTGAAGCTGGTCAGAGGGAGGGAGCGGCCGGGCAGGCCGTCAGTGTGAGCTGCTCCTGGCCCGGCCTTCTCCTCTGCAATTCACACAAGTCACAGGCGGCCTCTCACAGAGGCGGCTTTTCTGCAGTGCTGGTGAGGATGCAGCCCCAGGGCGCCTACCTGCTGGTAGTACTCCAGGAAGCTGACTTCCGAGCCGTCCGCCTTCTTAAAGGTGCTCTTGGGATTCTGGTCCCAGTCGATATCATCTACCCGGTAGGTCTTGTTATTGTACCTGTGGGACCAGTGTGGTCAGGTGGCCTTCGGCAGACTGCGGGGAAGGGTAATGCAGCAGGGCAGGGAGCACAGTGCCCGACACCCCGTCTCCTAGCATGCGGGGTGCCCCCGGGAGAGGCCCACCCTGAGACCCAGGTCTGCGACCAACTGCTGGGAATGGAAGGACGAGAGCTCCAGCCGTCTGCCCCTCCAGACAAGTTATGTCCCCCAGAAACAGCATGGCCGCAGCGGTAAACCTGCCTCCCTTTCTGCAGCCACACCCCTAGCATCAACCATTTCTAACATCACAGCACGACTGAGCACAGCCGGCTGCCCTGCACCCTGAGCTGCAGCCTTACTTGGTGAGAACAATTAAACCTATCAACTCTTTGGCCACTTGTTCTTGGAACTTGTGCCCCTCGGTCTGGTGGTACAAGTTCAACATGAAGTCCAAGACGGTCTCACTGCGTAGCACTTTGTGGCTGACGTCCGTGCACAGCATGATGTTGTTCTCGTACTGCAGGATGGAGGTGGTGAAGCCAGGCCAGATCACCAACCTGCAGGGAAGGGCAGCTCACGCAGTGCTCTGCACACTCACTGTGCCACCCGTGCCCAGGGCTGGACTCAGGTGTCGAGTCCCTGTCCTTATTCCAGGTCCCAGCTGGGGACCTGGCTTTCCACAGTTAGGGTGGCAATAACTGTCTGCAGCGCATACAAGTCGTCAGCAACCTGAGCCACACCGCTGCTGCTCACCGCACCTCCACTCGCTGCCAGCCCCCTTTTTGGGGCTCATACCGCTTGACTGCCCCAACCTCTGCGGGGCCCCCCTAGCTGCAGGCGCCCACACCCTCGGGGCTGCTCGGGAGCCCGGGTGCATCACCAGCTCGCGGTCATGACCCAAGAGTGAGGTACAGACCCAGTGCTGGGCAGGGACTGTGCTGTGCCAGCCACGGCTCAGTGTCCCCGCGGACAGGCGACACGAGCACACCACCCTCACCCCGCGCTGTGCCCAGGCCTGTGGGCTGCGCGGCACACAAACCTGTGATTTGGAATGTCAATGGGGTCATGCGGGTTGTAATAATTCCGTCCGATCTGTTGCAAGTTCATGATTTTTAGGAGCCTGGAAATTGAAAGTCAGACAGTCAGAGGAGTGAGTGCCGACCACCTCTCACATGACCCACAGCAGGGCACGAGGCTTACAGCAGGGCTCCCAAGCGGTCCCTGCAGCCAGGCCAAGGGTGGGTGTTTTCACATGGCCTGTGAGTTCATAAAGGTTTTCAAAATTCTTAAAGCATCTAAGGTTATTTCAAGACACATGGAGCGTATGGAATCGGAATCTCCGTGTCTGTCAGTGCAGTTTTACTGGAGCACAGCCCGGCAACAAGTGGAGCAGCTTCGTGGGACTGTGGGGCTGTGCGGAAGTCAGCCACCCCTTCCTTTAGGGAACGGGGCTCCATCAATGACAGTCACTCAGCAAGGATCTGCCAAAGGGACAGCGATGCGAGAGTGACTCAAGGTGAGTTACACACGCAGGTGTCCCGCCCCATGACAGCTGGCAGGGACTGCATTCTGCAAGCAGCTACTCAGCAAAGCATCTTCCTGGGATGGGGGGTGGGGTTTGGCACCAGAGGGGGAGGGGCAGAGCACAAGCTCAAACAACACGGCAACACACAGGGGGGCAGGCAGGGCAGTGAGACCAAGTGAGTGAGCTTGCACCAGTACAGCACTTAAACAGTGGCAGTTCAGGGATCACAGCAACCCCAAGCTAGGAGACAGGCACACAGGTAGTAGTTATTTAGGTCTTCTGTGTGTTTTAGGTTTTCTTTTTCCCATGGGTGCTGGTGGGCAGGTCCAAGGCCTCCTGCAGGCCAGGCAAGCCCTCCAGTGCCGAGCTGCACCCCAGCCCTGAACGCTCCTGAGCGGCACGGAGGACTCGCGCACCTCCTGAAGATGATGTTGTAGAACTGCAGGCAGGTGGGCGACGTGGGCGGGAGCTCGTTGGTCAGCGCGATCGTTATCCGCACGCGCTCCCCGTTCCGGGTCAGACTGGACAATTCGGTGACCTGAAGCCAGAGAGGCGGAAACCAGCTTAGCCGGGGGCAGCACCCTGTGCCACCCACCACACGGTGCCTGCTTCTGGCTTCGGCGGAATCTTAGGTCCTCTCCTCGGCAAGCACAGCTGTGGGCCTTCAGTGTCTCTGGGACGCAAGGAGGACACAGTGATGCCGCAGTGACCTCCCGCCGGTTACCAGTCCCCTAGAACCCGGCCTCCCCAAAAGCCGCCGGAGCGCTGGTCTGAGCCAGAAACCCCCATCTCCCTCTCCCATGCAGACGTGTGGAATAACCTTGTGCTGTAGTCTTATGGGTAGAAACAGTATTGTTCCATCAAAAGCGTGACTCCTTCCAATGAGGTCTTCGTGCTGGAAGAGGAGTGCGGAACGGAGGCGGCGGGCTTCCATCAGCGGGCTGTAGTCCACGTGGTACTGGTATAGAGCCCACTGTGGGCGCGACGTCAGCCGGAAGTGGTTGGTGCTCAGCCTCACCTTGATGCCGGACGAGCCTGTGGGGCAGTCGCATGCAGTCCCCTCCTGGGCCAGGCCGGCAGAGCTGGGGACAGCACTCTGCATCCCAGCCCTCAGACACCTATCTCCAAGGAAGCTGCAGGGTCGGGCGGTCTAAACTCCTCCCTGAACCGGGCAACGTGTACCCCCTAGCCCAGGCTCTCTGTACAAGGGCCCTGCATCGCGTCTACTCAAGTAACTTCCAGAACGTGCAAAGACATCTATCAGCCACCTCACCGGAGCCGTGGGGAGAGAACACAGGAAGCCCAGCTGCCTCCCCACCGCGCGTAACGCAATCTCTGAACAAGTGAGAAAGAGGAGGTGCCTTCGTCCCTTACCCTGGGCACCGGCAAAGCGATCCCTGAAGGGCAATTTCTAGCTAACCCACCTGTTTTGGACTCTTTGACATGGTCTAGGCTCTGTCTTGTGTTCACACCAAGATCATGGAAGTCCCTACGGCGGCGTCCTCCTCTCTCTGCCAGTGACAGCTCCTGAAACCCAGCAGATATCTGGAGTTCTTAAACACAAAGAGAAAAGCAGCTCATATGCCTGGCAGCACCAAACATCAAACAAGGAGCAAAAGCAGTTCCCACAGGGCCATGAGACAGCCAAGAGAATCCCCCCACTCCCTGCATCTGCCGGCAGCCAGGGAGCAGGGTCTGAAGCACTGTGTCCCCGTGGAGCCCTCGGCAGACTGGGGGGCGGCCCTTGCAAGGCACCTGCACCTCTGCAGCACCCAGGCACAGGGCTCTGGTGCCAGGAATGGGGCACATCCACAGACTGGGAAGGGGACCTTTCGGCATTCTAATCCCTGAGGACTGAACACTCACTTTTCACAACGTGGCATGTTGCAAATATGGCTGCAAGCAACGGTAGTTTAGAGGGTTTAAATCTATAACCTTGTTTAAAAAACTTAAATCTCACACAACTTTCTACTTGAGCCCCTCAAAAATCAGCAGTGTGGAGACAGGCACCTGCGTGAACCCCGTGGCCATGATACACCTGTCACCTGGCGCCAAGTGACAGGTATGTATAGATCAGCTCCTGCTTAGTTCCAACAGCTGTGGCAGTAAGATCCTGAACGACAAGGTCACTCAGAGTACAGCAAGCATACAATCACAGGTCTGGGATCAATGGCACCAAGTGGGCTGGTGTGAACACAGGTCCAGGGTGCAGTGCTGATGCTCTTGCTGTCAGGTACCACGCAAGCAGACTGTGCAGAAGAGAGCAGGCGGCACTCCCCGACACCCACTGTGTCACTTATCTTCAGAAAGAGCAATCTTCCTAACTGACCACTGTCTCCGCCCTCCCCGCAGCGAGGGTGGGCAGCTGCCTTGGGCCTTTCAGATGGCCTCACCCTACACAGGTGGAGCAGGCTTGCCATCAGTGCTGTCCAAGTCAGGCCCGCTTGGGATGCGCTCCCCCAAGATGCCCAAGCCTCTGCGCCTCTGCAGCGTCCAGGCACAGTCTGGGCTGGCACATGGTTCTACACTTGATCTTAGCCAAAAGGCCAAGAAGCGAATGGCACACGGTTCTGAAAGTGGCTTATTAATGCTTGAAGGTAAGCCGATAACACTTGGCATGGCTCCTACGGCCCCTGGCACGTCTGTTCTCAGGGAGGAAGGGATCCCACGGCCACATGACCATGCACAGCATCCGCGTGGCACGCAGGCCTCCCATGCCCTTCACCTTGTGACTTGGCTGTGGCCCCAGCTGCTCCTCTCTGCCGTCCTCGGCCGACCAGGTCCCCCTCTGCCAGGGGATGTGGTAGTCTCGGCTGGGGGTACCCGGGCTGCTGACTCTATGGTCACAAAGACAGAAGGCCGTTCTTTCTCGCCCAGAGTCCAGGAACCAAAGAAAGTATCTTAAACGAGTCCCCCACCACCTCTCTACCGGTAGTCAAGTGCTTCATTCTTGGATCTCTGTGCCAAGAGCCACCAGACAGTGCCCGCCCAACCTCTCAACCCGGCCCTGGCCATCTACTTCCCCCGGCACACTGGGAGCCCAGGACCTCACACCCCTGGGCAAGCGCTGCACCCCGAGCTCCTAACTTCTCAGCCCGCGGCTCCGAGGCAGGCCCCACGCTGGCGACGTGCTCACCAGGGCCGCCCCCATGTGCTGCGCTTCGTCCTGGCCGCGCGCCCGTCCCCGGGCTCTGGCTCGGGCTCGCCCCGTCATCGTCCCTCTCGGAGCAGGCAACTGCGAAGGCAGCGCTCAATGTGCGGGGCACAGCGGACCGCCGCTTTCGCTTCGGCGTCGCCCTCAGGGCCCACCAGGGTCCGAGCCGGCCGGAGCCCCCTTCCGGTGGCGGCCGCCGAAGGATTCACCGTCCAGGTCCGCAGAGGGGACCCGCACACGCGTGGGTCGCCGCTTGCCGCCCCCGAGGCGCTGCTCCGAGCGGGCCGCCCAACCCGGTCCTAGCCTGGCGGCTTCTGAGGAGCCCCGAGCCCTGGCCCTGACGCCCGCCGTGCAGCCCGCGCCGCCGACGGCGGACGCAGCGCGGGCGCGAGTCTCCCTCCCGGCCCCGGGTCCCCTCCCGGGCGCAGGCGGCACGCACAGGCCACGGCGGGGATGGGGCAGGCGGGTCCCTCGCGTCCTCGTCCCCCGCGTCGCCCCGGGCGGCCTCTTCTCCGCGCGCAGGGCCGCCAACCGCCGCAACGGCGCCCCTTGGGCTGAGTCCTCCCCCTCCGTGCGGCCCCGCGGGCGTTCGGAGGCGCGGCCCGCACGTGACCCGCCCTGATTGGCGGCTGCGCAGAGGCGGGTTTCTGTGGGGCGGGGTGCGAGAGCCCGCCCCGCCCTCCACCGACCTCCACCTTGGGAAGCTGCGCTTGCTGTCCTAGGCCCTGGGCTCCCGCCTGCGCGGGCTCTTAAAGCCACGAGCCGCCCCACCCACCAGAAACGAGAGATTTGAACCCCCCCCCGGAAAATAGAATAGGAAGAAAAGGTCCAAAAGGGTAGGGGAAGTGGGAGGGGAAGGGGAAAGGGTACAAGGGAAAGGACAAATTATGAGAAAAGGAAAAGACTGGAAACAAAGTCTGTGTAAATAGGGAAGGGTGGAGGGGTGAAGGGCGCACAGGTATTGGGGAAAAAATAACCAAGATGCATCATGTACGGGTACAAGCACCCTGTGATAAATGTAAAGGTATTGTATCCCTAAAATGCACCAATGAAAGAATTTAAGCAAAAACCAAAAAACAGAAACCTTCACTGAAGGCTAGGGCACGAGGCAGCTGCAGACCTGCAATCGTGGCTGTCAATCCACGCGTGTTCAGGAGTGCAAGTGCCCGCGTGCAGGGCAAGGGCGCTCCCTTGACCTCGGCTGCACCTGGAGGCTGCGCTGAGCCAGCCTCCAGGTGCAGCCCCAGGTGGGTCCCGCCAAGAGCTGCTCCCTCCCGGGGGCAACTCTGTCGAAAATAGGTGAACTGGAACGGGCTAATTCGCCACACCGGAAACTGGGGCCGAGGCTAATACCCGACTCGGCACTTTGCTCGACTGTAAGGAGACTTCGTGCTTACCAGGGCTTCTTCAAAATGCCTGGAACCACAAGCGTTTCGGATTTCAGATTTTTAAAAATTGTGCAGTATTTGCATGTAGTCATGAGATACGCTGGGCACGGCACTCAAATCTAAACACGAAATTCGTGTATGTTGCACAGGTAGACTTTTACCCGTAACCCGGAGGTGGTGTAAACAATGTTTTCAATGCAGGTGCTGTTTGGCTGGGCTCCAGGGTTTGAGATCAGGTGTGGAGTCTTCACTCTCGCAGAAGGTTCCTCCAGCCCTGCAGCTTCTTCGTACAGATTTAAGTGTCCCCAAACGAGCCCGAGTTTAAAAAGCTGCTGGAGGAGCTTCTGAAAGACACACAGCCCCAGAGAATCCCGACTCAGTAGGTGCGAGGCATTTTCTCTTACAAAGTGATGCCAAGTCATTCTTAGGGTCAGGGAAGTGTGAGGAGTCGGGGCAAGACTTGAGATCCTGACGTCACTAACACTTAGATGATTCATGAGCAGAGGCAAGAACTTGAAATGAGGAACAGTCTGAAAATGTTTTGCAAAGATTTTCACTTTTTTGAGAGAACAAGACACGGTCTGGAATACAATGCGAAGGTGAACTTTTCCGTTAGTGAGGAAGAGGTTCCCCAAATTTACCAGCAGATGGCGCAATAAAACAAGAAATAGGTGCTTATGGCTGAACTGGGGAGAATGTGACCCCTAAGGACACGGGAGGCTGAAGGAATTATTTTCCCACCGTGTTTATTCTCCGGATGCCGGAAAATAAAAAAAGTCCTTGCAGCTGTTACCGAGATGGTGAAGCAGCAGCCAAGCACGTCTAGTGTGATCTACGAACAGCCCACTGTAAGGACAGAAGCAACTGGGGAAACTGTGGTTTCAAAGTTGTCTGTATCCAACCGGAACCCTTGTGCCACCTGTTATTGGACGTGACTGGAAATTGCGGACGAATACAGACCCTCCTCTGGGAGCTGCCATCCCAGGGGGTGGCCAGGAGGTGCCGAAGTCCTGGGGGCTCTGCGGGTCATTTGCTAGGATAACCTGAGCCCCCGGCACGGTGGCCTCCCTGGTCACGGCAGATGCACGGGGCTGGGAGAGTGTATGCCTGAGAGAGGTGAGGAGGAGCAGGCGAGGACATGCGCAGTAGACCAGGCTCTAGAGATGAATACGAAGGAAGCCCCTTTGGTGTGCCCAGCCCTGCTGTCCTCTGGGGGACAATTGGAGGTGAAGGGACCGAGGCACAGGGAGGCTGAGAGGCGACTGTGCCGTCCTAGCTAGCTCTGGGCACAGAATGCATTCTCAGGGTGCTGGGGCTGTGTTATTTCATGAGTGGTTTTGGTTTTTGATTGAGGCTAGTGGTGCATTCAGTCTGCAATCCCTCCCTCAGCCGCCTCCACCCTGAGCCAGGGCAGTGGTGCTTTCCCCCTCGGCCCTCACCCCTGCTCTCTCTGCCTCCTGCCTGGCCTTGGGTTCACCACACACTGCCTTCCGAGCCCACCCAGGCTGCGGCACCCCCCCCCCCATCGCCTCTCTGTCTCCTCCTGGCACGGCTGTCCCTGCCCTCAAGTGACCCCACTGGCCTTCCTCCCTCCTGGGGATGTTGGGGCCATTTGTCAGAAGCTGTCTGCGTCCACCTTTCGGTCTGCAGCGGCAGCTGGAGCCCCTTGTCTGTCTGCTCCCTCTCCCCGGGGTTTCTGTCGACTGCCTGTTTCTGTATCCCTCTTGCACGTGACACTACCTGGCCATCCCTGCCTTAAAAATGCAGGAGAGCCGGGCTCTCAATGCTGTGCCCCCATGTTTGTGCCAGCATTGTCACAGTAGCTACGGCGGGGGAGCCCGAGTATCCTGGACCCATGACTGGATCCACAAAATGTGGGGCCTCTACACAGTGGAGTTCTACTCAGCCTTGAAAAGGAAGCAGACCGGGATCTGGCCTGAGCATGGGAGGACCCTGAGACGGGATGCTGAGGGACAGCAGCAGACCTGAGGGACTGTGCGGCCCGCTTTCCCGAGGAATGCAGAGAGGTGCAGTTACGGGAGACAGTCGGAGGTGGCTGCCAGGGCCTTGGGCAGAGGCTAATGGTTGCAACAAACGGGCACAGTCCCGGATCCTCCAGGTGGAGAGGTCACGCGTGGCTGACCCTGCGGTCTTCTGCACTCGCGCTCACAGATGGCTACAAGGGCAGACTCGTCTCACGTGCAGTTTACCATGGTAAGAAAATTAGAAAAAACCCAAAGCAGAAAGAGGAAACCAAGCACGCCCGACCCTGCCCCTTCCTCTTTGGGCACCGCCTGGGAGGAACAGCTCTGGAGGCTCCTCCCCTTCCTGCCCTCCCTTGCCCTCTGTGTGGACAGAGACAGCCCCAGCTCTACGACCTGCTGGCTCTGAGTCCCAGGGTCCCTGTTGCCCACTGCCAGCCACACCTCTGGGGGTGCTGCCTGCTCTGCTGCCTCAGCACCCCTGGGTTCTGGCCTCCTCCCGCAGCGCGGCTGTCCATCCTGGCTTGGCCCTGGTCTCTGCTCTGCTCCTGTCTGTGACGCTGGAGCCCTGAGCAGAGGGCTTCCCAGAGTGCAGATCCTAATTCCAGCCCCAACCTGCTGAGCCAGAGCTCTGGCCGGCAGGGCCATGTGCCTGCGGCAGATGGGTTCCAGGAGGCCCGGATCGGCATCCCGGGAGCGTGGAGCAGGGGCCACGCCTGCCTGGCTGCTCCTGACCTCTGGGGCTGGCACACTCGTTGCCGAGACTTTCGGTAGCAGCTTCAGCACACCTGCCCGCGTCCCTGACTGACACTGCCCGCCTGCCACAGGAGGCAGGGCAGGACTTCTGCCTGTACTAGCTTCTAAACATAAGGCGAATGCTAGGCTTTACTAACAGGGCCATGCCCTGGTCCCAAGACCCCAACATGTACCAGAGCCCTTGATGCTCAGGTCCCTTAGGGGAAGAGGTGCAGTGTTGCAAGGTCTTGTCTTGTACATCCAGAGTGGAGGTGGTGCCACCGGGTGGAGGGCTTGGGCTGTCAGCAGCAGCAGTGACCTGCCTCGGCTGGGGCCCCACAGGCCTACTCTAAACCAGCCTTCCCCATGGGCTGTGGCCTGACATAGCTCCCCGGGCCACGTCACAGGCGGGAAAATGCAAATGACATGACCACACGTGGACCCCAGGAACGGGCCCAAGCGATGCTTCTCCGTGGTGAGCCATGGCAGACCACCTGCTGGCCCAGTGTGGGAGGCCACATGGTTACCAAATACAGATGTTTAAAGGGCATGTTTCATGTTCATCTTTTTGGGGGAGAGGGAACAGAGTCCACCTCTCCAGCCCCCAAGCATAGGCTCTTAAGTATGAATACAAAACAACATAATTGCTGTATAAGTGCAGCTTTGAAATAAGTCAGGGTCCAGAGCAGAAAGGAGATTCAGAATTCAGCCAGGGCCCCATTGGTTTGGACAAACACGCAGCCTGTCATGGTACACTTTCCGGGTCAGGGTTTTGAGGTACTGATGACCCTAAAATTAGGGAGCTTTCGTATTTATCCATCCCTGGTTGATCTCTAATCTGAACAAAGCTGCATCTCCACCTCTACCTGGGTTGTTTTATGTTAGAAGAAATTGTCCCAGCCTTTCTGCATCTGTGAACTGCAAAGCGTGCCGATTGGAGTGGGCTTTGAAAAGTGCCATTTTCAAAATAAAGTTCATATTGTCTCAAACCACAGTCCTAAAGCCACACACATGGAATCACATTTGTCGGTGGAAATTTCCATTTCTCCCTGTGGTTGCTAACACAGAAGTCCTGGATTTCTAACTGTGTAAACTGTGTGTGTCTTGTGGGAATCTCAGCGGGCACAATCAGACCAGGTAGGAGTAAGTCTGGTGGTGAGGTATGAATCTCATCTTATCTCTCTCTAATTATTTTCATATTGATGCCTTTGAAATTTCATCCATCTTCAATTATTTAAATACAAAGAGCAAAAGTAAAATTCTTGCATTTTGTTTGCTACAGAATCACAGCAGATTAGACTGAGCTGTTGGACATGATGAGCCACTGTCCAGGGACCTCGTTCCTGTGTTGATGAGCAGTCTCCCAGAGAATTGCACTGGCAGCATGCCTCGGAGTGCATGGCTTAGATCTACAATGGCCTTCAGAAGTCTCCTGTGTGTATGAATGGTGACTAGGTCACAGGGCACCATATTCATCAGCGTCCTTCCATGGATGAGTTCGTGGCTGGCTGTGCTGTTGGGAGGTGGAGCCTCGGTGGAGATGTCACTGGGAGCACGACCTGGAAGGGTGTGTTCTTGTCCCCAGGTCTTCTCTTTCTTTGCTTTTGGACCATCACAGGGTGAGCAGCTTTCCTCCAACAGGCCCTTCCACCATGCCATTTCTGCTTTGGAGCCAGCCAACCATGGACCGAACCCACTGGAAACCATGAGCCAATAATTCTCGCCTCCTTTAAGTTTCAGGTGCCAGGTATCATGCTCCAGCAGTGGGAAAGCTGACTAATACAGGGAGGGTGTCTGAAACCCGAGTGGATTGTAGACGGTAGCATGAGATACACCTTGGAGTGAGTTGGTGAGCAGTGGTTTGTAACCCTTGGAAATGTGGACGGTGAGGACCCAGTTTTAGAAACACATGTTTACCACATCACCTCGTTCCCTATGCGTCAGCAGGGTGTTCAGAGCCTTCTGACTCCCAGCTCCTGGGCCCTAGCCACGGACTGGTAGATTGGAGCCTGGGCCTCCAGCCTGGACTTCGGGACCCCATGAGCCTTTCTGCTGAGGAGGTAGATGGGGGTTGGCCTAGCAGTGGCCGTCTAGCCAGCCATCTGTGTGTTCCTTCGCCTGGGTGAGCTAAGACCTGGGTCCACACGGGTGGCTCGTGTGGGGGCTGGTGGGGACAGGCCACTGCAGAGCCTCTTCAGCCCCTCCCACTTGTTGGCCCCTATTCATATCTCATTCACATTTAGGGTCTGTGGGGTAATAAATGCGCTGCCGGTGTTCACGTTTTTATCACCGTAATCCCACCTTGTTGGGAATCATCGTGAAGACTGAATATCACGAGACACTCAGATGGCTGTGGCTGCTCCCAAGCATGCAGTGGGGTTCACGTATCCCGAGCAGGAAGCTAGGAGTGCAGATCTACCAGCCTCAGTTGCAGATAGAGTCAGAGTTATTTTTTAGAGTTGGTTTTGTTTATTTTTATGGAAACAAAACCTCCTTCATTCACTATGTTAACTTTTGTTAAGGCCTAATGCTGTCTTAACTGGGTGGAAGTGGTTCTTTGTACTTCAAGGAGGGTTTCAGATGCAAAGCAGTGGGCTGAACAGGATTGCAGAGGCAGACTTAGCCGCTGAGGAGCTTCACCTGGGCGGTGGAGCTGCACCTTCAGGTGTGCTCACGCTCTGTGTGACCCTGCCACCACAGATTTTTAAAACTAGCCAACTGCCTCTTAGAGAAAACATTCTAAATTTTTTCCCCAAAATCAAACCAGTTGGCCTCTCGTTTAATCCTGATTAGTCACATTTTCTATCTTTTAAAATAGTTGAAATAGTTAAAAGATGTAATGACACTGTAGAAGTTTAGGAGGTAGACAGCAAAGCTTGCCTGTCATTCAGTAAATTGCTAAAGCTTGTGATGTTTCTGTGTTCGCATCTGTGCTTTTTCCTGTATTTTCATACATTTTCTATTGTAGTTTGCACATACAATTTTATAGCCTGCTTTCCTTCTTTTCATGCAATAATTATACCATGTAGCTAGCTTTTTCTTTCTTCTGGAAAAATCTTGATAAAAGATTCCTTGAAGTGGAGTGCACAGTGTGAGGGGAAAGTTCTTTTTTATGAGTCTTTGTGCATTAAAAATTTTCTTTTCCAGTTGGGCGTGGTGCCACATGCCTGTAGTCTCAGTGCTCGGGAGGCTGAGGCAGGGGATCACTGCGAGTTTGAGGGCAGCCTGGGCTACTTAGTGAAACCTTGTTTCAAAAACGGAAAGAAAGAAATTCCTTGTACAAGAAAGATGAGCTAACTCGCGTTGCCACCAGCAGCGCATCCTGTCTGGCTCTGTGTCACCCTTTAGCATGGGGTGGAGAAGCCACAGTCATGAGCTGCATCAGCACGTGGAGGGGAGAGACTCGGGCCAAGGCAGGAACCAGCAGGAGCAGAGGACAGGTCCTCAACTGGGAAGACCATTGCTTCTAGATCATCCTACAAATCAAAGGCATTGGAATTAAATGTTACGTTAGAAGATTTAGAAGCTTACCTTAACATTGACATAGAAAAATAAATAATAATGGAATTGAGGACATGGCAGTGGCTTTCTTAGCAAATCCCAACACTTGATTCAAAGCGGTGTGACACCAGCCTTGGGACAGGGAAACGGCAGTGCAGACCGACAGGCAGATGAGGGGTAGATCCCAGGGTAGAATGGAATTTGGTATCCAGAGATGACTTTCAGTTCAGTGGGAACAAGATCAAGTTTTCAATAAATGACTGGTACAACTAATACAGTGCCTAGAGGAAAATCACTCTATTTCTAGCTTCCTCTGTAGACAGAACCAAATATTTGATGAGTTAATGATTTACATATAAAAAAACCAGAACATTCAAAGAAAAGCCAGGAGACTGAATTACAACATAGTGATGAAGGAGGTCTTAGTGGAGTCTTAGAAAACCTAGGAACTGTAAGAGAGAATGTGCATCTATTTTAAAATCTAGAATTTTGAGTAAAGGGTGCATAAATAAAGTACCTGAAAAATGACATTTTGGGAGCAAATACATGTGTTGCACAGGTGTCAGGTAAAGGTTGGTATCTGTAACAGAGGAGGAGCCCTTGCAAGATCTTGTAAAACGGAACCACAGGAGTAGACAGTTCAGGAAGGTGCATGAAAAACAGCTAACAAGACGTTAAAGCTCTCCAGTAGTCCATAAGATACAAAAGACAGTGACTCCAAGATGGAAAGGACCACAGGGCAGAAATATGGTCACAAACACGCAGCTGCCAGTCAAAGTGACATTGGATTATTTGACATCAGTGGGAGAAATCAGAAGTGAGGGGGAGCTGCGGAACATCCTGAGGAATCCTTTCCGCCCTCAAATGTGCTTCCGAGCCCTGCATCAGTCAGGTGTGGGATGGGTCAGAGCCATGCAAGGAGATGTAGGGAGCTAATCACTGACTTCTGTTTCCCAGAAAGCCACTGAAGGCTCTGTCTCCACAAATTAATGAGCAGCAAGCCATGACAGGGAAGCCCCTCGGAAGGTCGTGGCGAAGGAAGGTCCAGGATGCTGGCTCAAGGGGGTCCTGGAGATAATGGTGAGCAGTCTGGGGACCCCTTGGCCCAGATCTGCGCAGAGACCTCCTCTTGAGTCTCATTGGCCAGGGAAGTGTGACATGTCCTGTAGGAGCCAGTCGCTAGCACGGGGGGTGACATGTCCCTGAGCTCAGTGATGGCCAGCCTTGGCCCAGGGCTGTGGACAAAGGCGAGTTCTGCTGGGAAGAAGCAGGAGGATCTTGAAGAGGGTCAGGCCAAGGGTATTACATCTGGACATCAATGGTCTGTCTCCAGGTTCTTCTAACACACCGTACACCCAGGGCTGTGCCAGTGCTACACGGCTTCAATTACTATCGTAGAACACGTTTTACTGTCTGATAGAACAGTTCATCTGCTAGCTTTATTTCCCTTGCCTGGATAGGGTGTAGCATTGCTGCTTGTCTTCTAGGAACGCTGTAGAATCATTTGACCAAGTGGTTAAAGCTACAGATTCTGCATGAAACAGACCTGAGTTTGACACTGATCAAGACAGGAGTGTTTATGAGCTTTATACCCTGGGAAAGTCCCTAGGCTCTACAAGTTCAAGTTTCATCATTTATGACATGGAAACGATACCAGTTAATTTAGATGAAAGGAACAAATTATTAGAAGGACGTAGACTGCTATCTCAAGGGGAAATACAAAATCTGGTAAACTTACAAGAAAAAAGCTGTGAATTAGTAATTTAAAAACCAGCCACAAGGAAAAAATTTAGACCCAGAAGGTTTCACTGGTGATTTTTGCACATTTTTTTTTTTTTTAAAAAACAAGAGTTAATGTAAATTCCTTCCAAAGCAAGGAGGAGGAGGAGGAACGTTTCCCAAGTACTCATTTTTATGAGACTGGTGTTATGGTTTGGATTTAAAGAGTCCCTAAAAAGCTTCGGTGCTCAGAGGTGAAGCTTTTGGAAGGTGAGTGGATGACTTGGCAGTGGGCGTTAGGAGGCGGGGCCTGTTGGAGGAAGTAGGTCTCCAGGGTGTGACCTTCCAGTAGCCCTAGGGCCTTCCTCTGCCACCAGCTATCTTGATGTTTCTGCCTCTCCACAGGCTTAAAAGCCATGGAGTCTGCCAACCATGGACTGAACTTCTGAAACTATGAGCCTTAAATAAGCCTTTCTTCTTTTAAATTATTTATGTCAGATATTTTGCCAGAGCCACAGAAAGCTTATAACATAGCCAGTATCACCTGATAGCAAAATCAGGAAAAAACAAACAAACAAACAAAAGCAAGAAAACTACAAGCACAAATCCTTCATGAATATAGGCACAAAGATTCTCAACAAACCACTAGCAAACTGAATTTAACGTATAAAAAATTATTCACTGTGTCCAGCTGGGATTTATCTGAGGGCTGTCAGGTTCACGGAGTGCCCACCAGTAATATATGAACATGTACAATTTGGATAATATGTGGATGGTGTCAATAGACTAGAGTACCAAAATCACACGGCCAGCTCAATAGATGCAGGAAAAGTATTTGATGAAATTCAACATCCTTTTGTGACTAAATAAACCACTCAACAAACTAATACTGGAAGGGAACGTCTTCAAACTGATCAGGGTATAGAGCCACATCAAATATCGCACCTACTCAGCAGAGGGCTTGGGCCTCTAATCAGGCTAACTAGAAAAGAAAATGGAACAAAGGCATCCAGCTTGAAAAATCAACAGCAAACCTCTCTCCACCTGCAGACAGTGAGGTCTTACATATAGAGAATGCCAGGAAAGATGGCAGAGAGAAGGGTGAGAATGAGAGACCAGGTCAGCACAGTCACAGGGTACAGTGTCAGTAGCAAAAATTCAGGTGTATTTCTATACACTAGCCATGAGCAAGACAATAACGAAGGGAAGAAAGCAATCCACTTACAATAGTATGAAAAAGGATCAAGTATTTAGGAATCAGTTTACCGAATGGTACCCTAAATTTATTCCCTGAAGATAGCACAATGTTGTTGAAAGAAATCAGGGAAGAGCTTAGGCGATGAAAGGACATATGCACACCGTCCGTGAATCAGAAGACTCAATATCAGTAAGATGGGCGTCCCCCAAGCCACCTGCTGCAGCCCTATCAGGGTACCAGCTGCCCCGCTGCAGGACTCCACAGGCTGATCCAAGAATTCATATGGTCACCCAGGAGGAGAGAGTCACCAGCGTTACTGTGAAAAAGCAGAACAAAGTTGGAGAGCTCCTGACTGCTGCTTTAAAAGCTTCAAGGCTACAGTAATCGAGACAGTGTGGTTCACAGGAGGGGTGTGCATCGGTGAAACAGAACTGAGACTTGGGCTCATATTTGTGGTCAGTTGACTTTTGACCGGGCAATTTAATGGAGAAAATAGTTTTTTTAAACAAATGATGTCAGAACAATTGGACTTTGCGTATGTGAAAACATGAAGCTGGACCTCTACCTCACACCACGTACAAACATCAACACCTGGAGGTGAGAACTGAAACTATAAAAATCTCACAAGAAAAAGAGGAACAAATATTTCTGGGCTTTGAACAGAACATTATATCCTAGATATGACAATTAAAACATAAAATAAGAGTACAAAAGCAACTCGGGCTTCATTCAAATTAAACACCTCTGTGCTTCAAAGGGCTCTGGCGTTGTCTCACTGTGGGTGAAAGGACAACCCACAAAGTAGGAGAAGTTACTTGCAAACCATATTTCCAATAAAGGGGTAGCATCTAATACACAAAGAACTCTTAAAACTCAACTACATCAAGGCAACTGGGCCTGAGGAACATCTACAAATAGCCATATGGAAATACTTTAGTACGATGAGCTTTGATGGACATGCAAGTCAAGCCCCACGAGATGCTGCCCCACACCCATGAGGATGACGTAATAAAAAAGACAATATTGATGAGAATATGGAGAAACTGTCCCCTCCTCTACCACTGATGGGAGCATGAGTGGAGCCCAAAGGGCGGGAGTTCATTACCTGGGTTAGACGTAATGGTACCATGTCCCCTCTGCTCTCTCCCAGGCTCACACCCAAGGGAAATAATGATAATAGCAACTGCATTTCCAGCACCCTAAAATGAAACACCCAGCTCAAACAACCGCCCGCTGATGACCAGCTCACCCTGGTAGGTCCCCCCAGGGAAGTGTTTTCCAGAGATATGAGAAATGGAATTCTACTCGCTGCTCCACTGTGGGCAAACCTGGGAAATGCAATTCGAAGTGGGAGTAGCAGCTACATAGAACCATGTAGGCCCTGATTTCAAATCTACATGAGCAGCAATGAGCTCAGTGGTGTCCAGAGCTGGGCAGTTGGGGCAAGAGGGGTGACTGTTCATTGCTGCCAAGCTCCTTCGGGGTTGGTAGAAATGTTCTAGACTGGGGTGACGCCTGCATAACTCAGAAGACGGTGACAGCCGTTGTTTTACACCATACAGCATACACTTTAGAGGTGGAGCCTGTGATGGCTTAAGAAAGCTGTTATAAAGCGGAGATGGTCAGAGTAGAGACGGGCGTAGTGGAATGTGCAATGTGTTCTACGCCGTGTCTGGTGCACCCCAACACTTCTTAGAGCACAGCCATCACTAATACTGCTCACCACCATTCAGTGCTGGGGGGGCGTCTCACTGTGGTCACCCACAGAAGTCACCTCAGAGGGCTGGGGTGCGGGCCCTGGCCAGGCACTGCACCCAGCCCTGGATGTGATCCCCAGCACCAGAAAACAAAACATACTTCATATCGGCTGGGGAAAAGTTAACCTCTTAGCTGGGTACAGTGGCACATGCTTGTGATCCCAGCTCCACAGGAGGCTGAAGCAGGTGGGTTGCAAGTTCAAGGCCAGCCTGTGCAACTTAGTGAGATGCTGTCGTAAAATAAAACTAAAAATAAAAAGGGCTGGGGTGCAGCTCAGTGGTAGAGTGCCCCTGGGTTCGATCCCCAGTACCTCTGGAAAAAGAAAAAGTCTTCCTGGATATTCATTTTTCCATCCGAGAAATGTGGGTCACTCCAAAGCACGTGCCACTGTGGCTCACATAGATCAGACGCCCTGCTCGTGGGACACGCCATCCTTCCTCCCCTCCGGGCCCTCTCCAGACTCAGCCTGGGGGGCCCTGCTCCCCGTCCTCATCTTTCCCCAGCGCCCCCTGCTCACCGCAGCCGCCCTGGCCTCGGAGCCTCTTCCTGGAGTGCCCTTCCTGCTCCTGTTTCCCCAGGGACCAGTGATGCCACTGGCTGGCTGTCAGCTGCACTTCCCATCATGCACCTGCCTGTTCCCTGTCACCACCACCGCCTTGCTGACCCCGATGTATTTACTGTGCAGGGCATGGTGCTTAGCACTGCAGGAGCGTTATGTAGTCCTCACCACACTCTGCAGAGGGGAGCACTGCCTTGGCCCTCGTTACAGAGGAGGGAACCGAGTGCTGCCGAGGGAGAGGTCCGCGGCACTTGGCAGATTGGAGTCCAGGGCCACTCATTTGCTAAGTGATGAAGTCAGAAGAGACTGCACATGTGTGCTTATCTGCCGAGTCACTGCCTGTGCTCTTCAGTCTACACTGCAGCTGGGTTGGCGCTTGAGTGGACTGATGCCAGAGTGATTTCATCATAGACACACCGGAGTATCGGGTGTTGCTTCTGCATATTCTTCAGCTCTGGAGAAGAATGGCTGGATGTTTTGTTTGGTACAGATTTCAAAAAAACCCTTGATGTGTACGACATCATGATGAGGAGACATCACTGGTTTAAAAATCAAAGCTACTAACAAGTACAAAAGATGCCCATTGTATAGATGTATTCTGTTTTCACCATACTTATATTTATAACTGCTGTTAGGGTCAGAAAATGTTTGCCAAATGTGGCCTCATTCTCATGATTTTTCACATCAGCTCCATTTCTCTTCCATGCCAATCCTTTTTGTTCCTCGGGCAGATTTGATGCTGTGGTCAGCGAAGGAAGTACATTTCTATGAACTAAGATGGCAGCAGTTGGGGCTAGATAACTAATGATGCTCCTCAAATTTGGCTTTCATTAATTCACTCTGAGGAAATCTAATAAGAGTCTAAGAAGCAAATGTCAGCAAAGGAGGCGGTGTGGGAACAAGAGAAATGTCCACTAGGAGGAGAAAGTTGGTGTGACCTACAGGATGCATCACAGTAATCTATGTGGTTGTTAAAGAACTGTGTGTAGTCTATGTTTATTGTCATTAAAAGTGCACAGCTCATTGCTATTGGTGAAAGCTCTTCGCACACTGTTTTGTGTCATGTGACCTCTTTGGGGGACGTCTCTTTCCTGCCATGTTCTCCTTCCCTCCCTTTCTCTCTCTCTTCTTCATCTCCTCTCTTGTGTTCACCTCGGGTCCTCTCCTTTCCTCTCTTGTATCTTCTCTCTCTACATGGGTCTAGACCTACATACACCAGACAGCATGTGCACACATTGCATATGAATCTGTGCTTTGTGTCATAGACCCTTTCACTCACTGGGACGAAATACTGACACCTTCAACTTAGCAGAGGAGAGGTTTACATTGGCTCATGGTTTCAGAGGTTTCAGTCCATGGTCGGCTGGCCCCAAGGCAGGAACATCATGGCAGAAGGGCCTGGGGGAAGATAGCTGCTCACTTTGTGGCAGGCAGAAAGCAGAGAAAGAAGGGAGGAGCCCAGGATAAGAATCCACCATTCCAGGTCACACCCCAGTGAGCACTTCTGGATAGACCCCCGCCTCAATAGTGATGAGTGCACTGAAGTGTGAAGTCACTGATGAGTACAGTGCCCCACGATCCAAGCTGCACCTCTGATCACGTGGTCTTTTTGGAGGACGTTCTAGATCTAACCATAGCACACTGGATTGTGGCATTATTCATCATTTTATTGTCCCTTTATGCATTTTTATATCATTTGAGCTTTTGTGAATACATTCCTCTCAAAATAGTTAAAAATAAAAGCTCATTTCCATTTTTTAAAAGGAACGCTACATGCCCTACATGCCAGCCATGGTCTCACTGGAGAGAGAGGAACCTATTCCTGCTGAGTCTAAATCTCTGCACCCTCTGCAGGGTGGCGGTTAACATGGGCAGGCTGAGCTCCCGGAGAGGCTGCGGGACTCTTCAACCCTGCTTTCCACTGCTCTGGCGTCCATGCCGATGAATATTTCATCAGAGGTGGCACAGTTATGTAAGGCACGCTCTCTCCCGATAGCACGGAGCTCGCCCTGGGCATTGTCCCCGCAGTGGGGAATTTTATGTGAGAGCCCACTGAGCTCACCGGTGGGTCAGGGGGTTAAAGCTACAGAAATATGATGTGAGAATCATCTGAGCTCAGCTTCATAGGAAAGATAAACAGAAGGATTATCAAAGCCTTTGACAACATTATTTAAATGCCCCACAAGGGGGTGGGGAAGGGCCAGGGATAGGTGATCTAGTCAAAAGCAAACCTGTGAACAGCAGTAACCCTGCCGCGGTGGAAGAAGATGCCACAGTGCCCTGCCCCACGGCTGCACTTGCAGGTCTGGGTTGCTTTGACTTTGGAGTTGTTCAGGACTGCCTTCCCCAGCTCCTCTGCTCCATTCCATGGCTGGAACTGTAAGTGGTGCCGAGTGCCATTCTCAGATGCTCTGCTTGTCACCACTCTGGGGCAGACAGAAGCCGCCCTGGATCTCCGTGAGACGACAGGGGCACCTGCATCTCGCCAGCCTCCTCTGGGGCTTTGGCGGGGACTTGCTGCTGCCCCTGTGGCCAAGTGGTCACCAAATCATTCATGCCAGCCCACTGCTGTGTGCACAGTGTGGCCACGACTCTGCCCTCAGTGCCCGCTGGGTCCAAAGAGACCCGAGGCCCGTACCTTGGGGGAATGAGGACGTATCAACAGCTCAGTGTTGGGGACATAGAATTCCCTCACCAGCCCACACTGCTCCACGGCAGTCCCTATACAGCAGCCCTGGCCTGCAGGGAGCTGGGAATTCCTGACTCTGGTTTGCTTCCTCAGAGCCTGTGGGTTTCTGGTTTTGGGGGGGGGGGTGTTATTTTTGCATAGGTTGGCTCCCTTTCGGGTCATTTCTCATAGATTCAAAGAGCCACTTCCCTCACACATCACCGCTGAAAGGAAACAAGAAAGTGCGGCTGCAGAAGTCAGAGATTTTCCCAGAAGCCCCTTCGGTGGAGCAATGTAAGCAGGAACCAGATGCCAGATGAGTTGCCCGTGAACAGCTGTTCGCACATCCTCAGGATCATCTGAGGGTGGAGCAGGGAAGGAAGAGGGTGTGGAAAAGCAGAGGGCAGAGGGCCTGGTGGGGTTTGGCCCCCATGACCCCCTAAGACTCCTGTTCTCATGCAGAGGCAGGGCTCTGCAGCTGACTTGCTGTTGGGAGGCGGGGCCTGTTGGAAGAGCAGTCCCTGGAGGGCGTGGCCTGAAAGGCTCCTCCCTTCTCTCGCTGCTTCCTGGTCACCATGAGGCTGGCAGCTCTCCTCCACCAGGCCCTTGCACCATGACTTCCTGCCATGGAGCCCACTGACTTCGGGCTGAAAATGTGAGTCCAAATAGACCTTTACACTGTGAGTGTTGGACACTGTGTCTTGGCAATGAGAAAGCACTAAGAAGGGCCCCAGAAAACTCTGCCTTCCCCTGTGCTTTTAAGCTGCACCCAGGGAAGCAGAAGTGAGCGTCCATCCGATTTGTTCTCCATCAGGTGTTGGTTGAGATGTGCAGGAGCAGAGCTGGAAAGTCTGACCACTGTGTCTTGGGCTGATTTTCCAGATGTGCAGGACTGGGCTCCAGTGGAGATGCAGGCTTGGAGTGAAAGACAGCCCCAGCTGCTTGGGACTCGGTGAGCTGATTTGGGGTTGCTTGTCTGAGCAGGGGTTGGTTGACACAGCCTGGTGCTCTTAAAGAAAGCCTGGAACACACGGAGATGCAACAGGCCAGGCACCACTGGTGTCGCGATTGTGGGTAGGCAGCCTCACCCTGTTACGCACTTCATTTTCACCGGGAGACCAAGGGCCTCCAATGTGGTGTTGGATGTGTCCTAAAAGATCATGAAACAAACCATTTGGGGGAAAGGACATGGTATAAAAATGAGAACGGAGAAAAGGAAAAGGAAAGGGAAATTCTTGCAACAGCCTGAACTTCAGCTTCTGTCTGCCGATGCCACAGAAACCAAGGTACCGGTTCCTGTTTTCTGAGGGGTGAGGCCCTCTCTCTGTAGAAGTCTTGTCTCTCCGTGAAGCTTCTAAGGGTTGTCTTGAGTGGCAATCAGATTAGTAGCTGCACACTGAGGTCTGGAGAAATGGTCCATGCTGTGGGATTTGGAGGTGAAATCTTCGTGCTGGGTGGTGGTGCAGGACACCCCACGTTCTTGGGCTCACTCTATTCCTCCTTCACCCTGCAGGGCGGACGGCCTTGTGACCATTTCACAGATGGTAACATTGAGGATCCAAAGAGATGAGGTCAGTGGCTCAGGGTCTACACTAGTCAGCGGTAGATCCATGAGTCAAATCCGGGCAAGAAGCTGTGCTTTGCAGGGATTCTTCGAGGAATCCTGCAGTGGGGCCTCAGGATTAGCGAAGCTGTCCAGATTCTGCCCCAAGACTCTGTGGTCTTACTTTAATCTGTGTGTACTGTAAAGTAAAACTACGGTGATAGAGCAATGAACAACGAAAAGAGTTGGGCAGATCTATGAAGTAGTATACCAAAGTAAGACAGTGGGTTTCATTTAGGAAACAGAGTTAGGTGTTCCCGGTAAGGGTCTGTCGCGGGCGCGCGTGTGCATGTGTGTGTGTGTGTGTGTGTGTGTGTGTGTGTGTGGCGTGTGAAGTTGTTGACAAGAAAGATATTAAGTGCCATTCTCCTCCAGGTTATTTGATTTGACTTGCGCACTGCGGGGTGGAGAGGTGCGGTTGCCTTTGCTTTCTGAAGGCCCTGGTGCCCAGCGGGCTGCACCCCTCTTTGCTCCTCTCTCTGTTTTGTTGGTGTTTGCAAGCAGTCCCAGGCCGAAGCCCTGCTCTGGAAGAGCAGGAAGTCCCCACAGCCGTGGCTGCAGTGAGAGCCTTCATCTCACTCTTAGATCTCCGCTTAAGCCGTGATGTACAGTGAATTTGGTTACGGGGAAGAGGAAACGGTAATTGTTGAAGTATGTTTTCTTAAGCTGCAGAATCATTTTTGAAATGCTTCCCTTTAATCCGCTGACAGCCCGAGAGTGGGAGAACATTGTCTTCCCGCTGCAGAAAAATCCCAGCCCCTGAAGTGCTGGATCGGTGAGCTACAATTTGCCATTTTTCAAAAAAGAGAAAGGTGACTCGCGTCCTAGAGGAAGGTTTAAAAAGTCGCTTTTCCCAGCCAGCACGGCCCTGGCCCTTGGTCACAGGCTCCGCCTGAGGGACTCCGTACTTAGAACAGATCTGAGCAGCTGTGAGCTCTCCGTGACCAACCCGGAGTGCGGCTGGCTGAGAGCTGGGCCCACCTGTCAGCAGTCAGGCCGGGTCTCTGGGTCACCCTCAGGTTCCCAAGCCACAGTCACCGGAAGGGTGTGGCCAGGCTGTGAGATGAGGTGGGGCTTCAGAGCTCACACCTGGCTTCTGTCCGTGCCACATCCCGTGTCGGCTGATTCAACTCCCAGAGCCCCACCACAGCTGGGAATATGGGCCCAGCCTGGCCCGTGGGAGACCTGCTTGACCTCTAGCACATGCCTCTGGCGAGCGTGGCCTCCCGACCTCTTCAGGGTGCTCTTCAGTTCGCTGGTCTTGCTGCCTGGCTGCGTTGGATGGGGACTCAGCTTTGGAGAGAGGAGGCGCCCCCCGAACACACAGTCCTGTTGTTTGCTTCCAGCATTCTGTCTGTCAGCAACCTAGTCACCTAGGCTGGGCCTGCTCCTGGGTCCTGCCTTTCTCTCCCCAGCAGGTGGCAAGCGGTTCGTGGACTGGTACCGCAGTCCTGCTCCTTGGGGCTGGTCCCTGACCACGCTGAAACACAACCTGGCATGTGGAGCAGGAGGGGCAACTGTCGCGGGGACCCCCGAACCCAGGGGAGTCTTGGGGACGATGAGCACAGAGCTTGAGGAGGCCACGGATCTACACTTGCTCCTCCCCTCAGAGGGGCCCAGGTCCGGAGTCGGGAAGGAGGGCCCAGGGCGAGTTGTCCTCGGGAAACGGGCAAAGTCGCAGGTACTTTCTAGACATCGTTAGAAACCATTGGCAGGAGAGGTCTGGGGGAATGTGGAGTGAGCGGATGTCCTCGGGGGTGGGCTGGGCCCATGGGGATTCACGGTGTGGGAGCAACTCTCCAGTCTGGCAGGAGCTTTCATCAGGACCCATGGGGCCCAAGGTTTCCTCCCTGTAGAGGGACCTCGTCCAGCTCACCCTTCATGGATGTGGGGAGTGGTCACGGCCGACCGGGTGCCATGTGTCTCGCTGACAGGCGTCGGCTTGTCTATGTGACTCCCCCTTCCCCAGAAGAGATGGTGACCACTGGCCACTGTTTCCCTGTCGTGGGCACGGGACAGTAGGGGCCACGGATGTGGCTCACTCACCGGGAAGTGCCTGCAGGTGGACCACGGAGGCCATGCTGGCAGAGGTGCAGACAGGGCAGGGACCACACTGGGGCAGCCCAGGGCCAGGGACACTGAGAGGGATGCAGGGGCAGCAGCTGGAGTGCTGGGTGCCGGTGCCTACTCGGGCAGCCCCTGTGGGACCGTGTAGGGTGGTGGAGTGTGTCAGGCAGCCCGCGCCAGCCCTTCTGCCCTGCCCTGTGCCGGGCGCCGTCCTCAGGCATTCACAGTATCGACCTGCCCACCCCTGGGAGCCCCCCAGAGGAGTCATGGATTAAGTTGTTTCCTCCACATCCTGTGTGGACGTCTTAGGGCCAGCTTTAGAAACTGGGTCTTTGCAGATGCTCTAAGTGTCTGGGCCTGAGGGCTGGGCCCAGCCTGCCGCTGTGGATGGTTAGAGGGCCCTGCGTCCCAGGGGCAGAGAGCGGGGGAGAATCTGCAGTGGGAACCGGCTTGGAGAGGGGACCATGGAGCAAAGAGAGGAGGGCTGCGTGGAGCTGGAAACCACCAGGGCTTGAAAACCCATTAGCTCGGACACGGAGAGCAAGATGGCCTCCTTCCTGGTTTGTTTTACAAACCCAGTCTAATCCTCATTCCCAAACCCAGCAGTTCAGGAAAGAAAATAGAGATTATTCTCCGGTACGCTTAAAGATCTCTAAATCCTAAATGAAATACTAGGAAACCAAGTTCTGTGCTCTCCCGAGGAGATGATGCACCACGGCCAGTTATGGTTTGTTTCAGTGACGCCAGGTCAGCTCATTACGAGAACTTAGTAACAGAACTCATTGAGCAATCGGCTGAGGAGAGAAGCTGTATGATCACTGTGATAAATGCAGGTGAGGATCTGACAGATGCAAAGAAAGCTGGGAATAAAAAGAGACAGCCAGGGCCAGAGATTTAGCTCAGTGGTTCCACCGCCTGCCTCACAAGCACAAGGACCCAAGTTTGATTCCTGGTACCAAAAAAAAAAAGAGGCAGCCTGTCCTGGGTGTGAATATTCACCTGTAGCTAAGAGTCGGCACCACCCCGGCAGTAGGAAGTGGACTCGTGCCCATGGTAATCAGAGGGAAGGGCTTTAAGCATCACTGCTCACACCTGATAACCTCTAACTAATGCAAAAGACGAGAAGCAGAAGTAAGAGATAAACAGCAAAACAGAAGTTGAGTGGAGTACAGAAGCTGCATCCCACATCTTTGCTACAGCCACAGAAATACACGCAGGGCATGAAGGATACTGAAGGTCGCATGCTTTTTCCACGATAATGGCAACACTGAATTCAATTCTGGTGGGGTAAATCTTGGAAATAAAGGTAACTTCAGGTTCCGAGTAGAGGAAGGGTTCCAGCGCTGGCGGGTAGGTGGCCGGGACGCTGTGTCCTTCCGTGACCTTGAAGGCTGGCCCCGCTCAAGGTCAGCCCCCATGGCCCTCGGCCTGGGCTCTGCCCTGCAGGCCCCAGACTGCATGGACCCAGCTCCCTGCGTGCCAACACCTGGTCACCTGGACTCCCTGCCCCTCAGAGGGGGCTTCCTGCTGGCCTGGCCACCGGAACCTCCAGCCCACGCCAGCTAGGGGCTTCGCTGCCACCGCGCAACACGAGGAGGCAGGGAGGACCCCTTTCCCGTCTCTTGCCCAGGGCCAGGGTGCCCACGTGGGACCACGTGTCCTCCTCCGCCCTCAAGTGGTTCTTCACAGGGTGCCTTCCTTCCTCCTGACCCCCGAGTGGCGTCTGTCTCTCCATCGCTCCCACGGCGCTACTGCAGGTGGTGAGATTTGAAAAGAATTGAAAGAGATTCATACTACAAGTTGTGTGATGAGTGTAGACACACATTACATTGGGATAAGATACGTCCAAAAGTGAAAATCGAACACACGTGTCTGCATTGTACGTGCCGCTTGCATGCACATATATTCAAGATTATTAAGACAGGGGCTGGCCAGGGTAGGGCCAGGCAGGTCGCTGGAACAAGATGCAGAGCAGATGACTCGACCAGATAAGGGTAAAGATGGCATTGAAAATCAGAGGCAGAGGGTGAATTATTTAATAACCTGTTTTCAGACAACTAGAAATCATTCAGCCCAAAATCAATTGACTTAAATCCCTCCTTTATAAATTTTTCTAAACATATTTTGGTGATTTGATAGGTAAAAATGAAACCTACAATGATGGAAAAACTGGGTCACGCTACTACGTGGAGACGCATGTGCTTCTGCAGCAAGGGCCCCTCTCTGAGCATGAGAAGCCGAGGTCCCGAAGTCAGCAGCACGAGAGAGCCTGAGCTCCCCACTGACTGCTGTGCCGCTCACAGAGGCCAGGTGAGGAAATTAGCCCATGTGTCCACCCGAGGACGATGGCTGGAGAAAACAGTCCATACAGGCAGTGGAGCACTACATAGCCGTAAAGAGGAGTGAAGCCGTGTCATCTGCAGAGTTGCGGAGTTGGGGATCATCATGTTGAGCGAAATAAGCCAGAGTCAGAAAGACAAATGTCACGTGATTTCTGCTGAAGAGGGAAACAACAAATAATACAATATGACAAACAAGCAAAACACCATGATGTGAAAGAAAGGGAGATATTGGGCTGGGGAGGGAACAGGTACAGGAGGGTAACAGGGTGTAGGTACAGGCAAAGTGTGTCATATGCAACCGTGGAAATGTCACAGAGAAACCCACTATTGTGCACATTAATGTATGCTGACGCAATAAAAAATAATATGCAGAACAGTTCCATTAAAAAGGATATTAAGGAATTGTTGGAGATGTGTGACCAAATAAACATTTAAACTTTTCCATCAACTTAAAGCCTTCAAAAGCAAACTTACAGTAATGATAAGCCAGGAATTATTATTCAAAAGAATTCTTTTGATAAAAGTTTACAATTTACAATGTACAAAGAATTCTTTTAAGTCCAAAAGGTATATACGCCTATAATTCCAGCTAATGCAGAGGCTGAGGCAGGAGGATTGCAAATACAAGGCCAGCCTGGGCAAATTAGAGAGCTCCTGCCTCAAAAGTAAAAATAAAGATAAAAAGAACTGGGGTATAGCTCGTGGTGAGCGCTTGTGTAGCATGCACGAGGGCCTGGGTTCGACCCCCAGCACTGCAAAATTAAAAAATAATGATAAATTCCTCAGCCTGCCTCGCAAGCGCAAGGTCCCAAGTACCAAAAGAAAAAAAAAAAAGATGAAAGCACAGCACTTGCATATGAATTTTATGCCATTATTGGATACGCATGTTGCAAACACCCGCTTGTTTTAAAGGAATGCACCAGGTGGTCCACGTGTGGAGAATGAACCTTTCTTCCCCAGGCCCTCGCTTCAGCCTGTGCCTTTCTGGGATGGCTTTTCTGGGGAGGCGGGCAGTATGGGAGGTCACCCCTTGCTTCACCCCCTGGTGGCGCAAACAGGAGACCCTCTCCCTCCAGAAAGGACCCTGCCCAGGTGGGTGCGCTCCTGTCTCCGGCTGCCAGGCCTCATCGCTGGAACCACAGGGCTCAGCTTTCTGTCTCCGTGCAGGGGCAGCATGCACAGTGCAAGGGACAGTGTGTGGGGCTGGCTCTGGGGACATCGTACGGGGGACACCAGCGGAGTTTGGCAATGAAACCACCAGGCCGGGGTGAGGGGCGCTGGGAGGAGAACTCACGCCCTGACCTCGCTAAGACAGTGGCCCCCCGGCTCCCATGCTTTTTAAAAGCCAAATTGAACTCAGCGTTACTGGAGTGCGCTGCTGAGGCCATGGATCCCCTTTCTGCTGTTTTGTAGATGAAGTGGAAAAGCCATGCATCCTAGCCAGGATTGTTTCTGTTGCTTGTACTGAGCAAAATCAGAAAATGAGAATCTTGGAGTGGATCAGGGTCCCAGCGGGGGCAGGAGTTTTGTGAGGAGGTGGGGCAGGTGGTTTAGCCAAGAGAGCCTGGGGAGGGAGGCCAAGGCGGGGGAGGGCAGGAGGGGCTCTGTTCTCGCCCGCAGCGACAGTGGGCAAGTGACTGAGGGGGAGAGGAGCCTGCAGTCGCTGAGCCTGGAGGTGGCTGGCTCAGAAGGAGCCCAGGCAGCAGGAACCCGCCACCCCAAGGTGCCCAACCCTCTGCTCCTCCCCTCAGATCCTGGCCGGAGTCTGCCATGAACAGAGCCCCATTCCATCCACACTCCACCTCAGAATGGCCTTATTTGGAAGCAGGATCTTCAGAGGTGTAGGGTGGACCCAAACCCAGTGACCAGGGGCCCTGGCAGAAGAGGCGAGGACACAGGGAGACACTGCGATAAAGGCCAGGGGAAGGTGGAGACAAGGCCAGGAGGGGCAGCTGCCAGGCAGGAAACACCAGGACACCACAGGAGCCACCAGAAACAGGAAGCACCAGGAAGAGGCGCTTCCCGGGCCTTGGGGGACCTGCCCTGCTGACTTGCTGCAGACGCGGCCTCCAGCGCTGTGAGGGTGGCCTGTTGTGTCTTTAGCTACTGGTTGGTGGTGATTTATCACAATGGTGCAGGACCTGTGCAGCGGCCCTGGGGTCAATCTGGCGGGGCGGGGCGGGGCTTCCTGCTTCTGCACAGCGCCTGCTGCCAGCATCAGGAAGTAATGGTGCAGGTTCTCGGGAAAGGGGCTGTGGGGAATGTGCAGGATCGGGGGAGACAGGAAAGAGCTCTGGAAATGGGGGGAACAAGCAGGCTCAGGAGCGTGGGACGCTGCAGGGCGGTCCTGGAGCAGGGGCTCTGGGCTCAGGAAGTTTCAGCGAGGGACCTAGAGCTGCCAAAATAACCTTGTAAAAGAAAACAGATTTGGAGGACTTGCGATTCTAATTTTGGAACTTATTACAAACATGCCACCTGAGGGTCACAGTGGTTCTCTATTTTGTTATGAAATTGTCTTATTTTTTCATAGAGAGCTCTTTATATTTTCTTTACTAATATCTACTTGTATTACATTAAAATAAAGAAGAGAAGTAAATCTTCATGACCGCAGATTCGTCCATGGTCTTAGATAGGACACAAAAAGCACCAGAGGTAAAGAAAACATGGGTAAATTTAGTTTCATCAAATTAAAACATGTTTTTGCCTCAAAATGTACTGTAAAAGAGTGAAAAGCCAAAGCATTTGAAAGCCATATATCTGCTGGCATACTTGTACCTAGGATATTAAAAATGTTCTTATAACATCAATTAAACAACTTGTAGGAAAATGGATGCATCTGAGATCATCATGTTAAGTTAAACAAATCGACACCCAAGTGTCAGTATTGCGTGGTATCTTATCTAAATTATGAATAGTCCAAATTATGAATAAAGAGCAAAACAAGAGAGGGATTGATAGGAAGAAGGGAGATGGGCCTTTCTCAAGGGGAAGGGGATCCAGGGGTGGAGGAGGCAGGAGGGATGAGAAAGGTGATGTGCATCTGTGCAGCTCCACGCAAGGAGCCACCACTGTGACTGCAGATGCAGGCGCATAACAACCCTAAAAAGGGAAGCAGGAGGGTGTGAGCAGACATTGCTCCACAGAAGACGCAGAAAAGCCGGTAAGAATCTAAAGGACTCTCAGCCTTGCTAGCCCTTCAGGAAATGCACACCCAGAGCAGCGCAAGCACTGCTTCAAGCCCAAGAGGATGTCTCTGAGAAGAGAGCCAGCCAGTGCCGGCTGAGGGAGGCTGGACGCTCATGAATTCTGAACCGAAGACTGTTAATTCGTCCAAGACCTAAGCATGTCATTACCACGTAACCCTGAGGCCTCATCAACTGAAAATGTGTACCTGGGCATTCACAGTAGCCCTGAAGTGGACACAAGCCAAATGTTCATCGGCGGACTGATGAACATACAAAATGTGGCATATCATAAAATGGATTATTATACAGCCATAAAAAGGAGGAAATGCGCACACGACGATGTGGCTGGACCTTGGAGGCAGATGCTGAGTGGAAGAAGCCAGGCAGAGGCCACACATGGCACAATTTCACCTCCACAGAGGCAGAAGCAGGTCCATGCATCCCATGGCTGCTCTGTGCAGGGCATGTGATTTCTTTCCTTAGTGGTGAAAATGTCGTAAAATCACAAATCGGTCACGGCTGCACAAGCAGATGGACATACTAAAACCACAGAATTGTAAACTTCTTTGTTTACTGTAAACAAACTATTTTTACTTTTACAGTTACCTTAAGATGGCTGTCCAGAACCTTACAACACCTGATACGTATAGGAACAGTAATGTCTTCCACCTTTCCCTCAGAACCAATCACAACACCTGATACGTATAGGAACAGTAATGTCTTCCACCTTTCCCCCAGAACCAATTACTCTCACATGCTCATACTGCTTCACAGGGTTATTGCTTTGCGCCTCCTAGCGGTCCCCTCCACATCGCCACTGCTGTACACATCGCACTGTACAGGAAGCTCACAGTAGCACGGCTGTGATGACGTCCAGCAGACACGTGAGCTGCTTGTTTGTTGGCAGCTGCCAAGTTCATGATGGAAAGTCTGTTTGGATCTGTGAAAGTCTGCGACTCAAATGTTTGGGTTGGGGTCTTGCTGTAATAGAATATCTTCCACCTACAGGGGTGTGTTAGTTACTTTTCTCTCATTGCTGAGACAAAATACCCAACACCCATAGTTAGAAGGGAAGGGGTTTATCTGGCTCACAGTTTGTAGAGGTTTCAGTCCATAATCGGCTGGCTCCAGGGCAGGGATGGCAAACAGGCATCGCAGAGAAGAAACAACATGGTGCACACAAGGCAGAGTCTTTCTGCCTCTTATGCCATCCGGACTGCCGAGGATCAGGACAGTGCCAAGCCAATAGCTCACATGTAGTGGATTAGTAACCACATGCCCCTAACCCCAGCATCACACACTCCAGATACAACTGCGTCTGAAAAAGAAAGCCCCATCTCATCCACATGAGGCTTTGGGGGGCGTCTAAACACAAACCACAACATTCCACCCTTGGTCCCCCGACTCATGCATAACCCTTTATGCAAAAAAGCATTTAATCCACCTCTAAGAGTTGCCAAAGGCCTAATAGTTTCAGCATTGCTGAAAAGACCAAGTCCCAGGTCTCGGACTTAAGACAAACTCTTAGCAGTGAGCCCCTGTACAAGTGAAAAGCAAGTGAAGTACTTCCAACGTTCAGTGGCACAGGACAGACATTCCCGGTGGAATTGTAGACTTTCAAAGGTTGACATTTACTGTGTGTGGGGCTTAGATTAATACATTTTATTTCAGAGACCCCAGCACTCTGGGAGACTGAGGCAGGAGGAGCGAATATTCAAGCCTAGCAGAATTTCAACTCAGCAATACCTTGTCTCAGAGCAAAAAATTAAAAAAGATGAAGCTGTAGCTCAGTGTGGTTCAATGCCTGGGTTCAACACCCAGTACCACAGAAAAAACAATCCAGCCTCTTAAAGATTTTATTGTGTTCTTGCCAAAATCTCTGTAAAAAAAAGATGAGTTTAGTGAAAGCATTTGAAGGCCTTGAAATTTCCCATGAGAATCAACTCATATTCCTGTCCGTGGCTGCACAATTTATGTCCTTCTGAGTGGAGTCCCTGTGTTCATCTTCCTGGGGGGCGTCTCTGGGCGGAGGAGGATCTTTTCCTTCTTATACTACGGTGAAATTTCTTCCTGCTACGGTTTGAGAAACATGAAGTGAATGATATTACATTAAGGATGCCCTCTTTGTTTTCCACCCTCTTCAAATGTTTCTCCACATTTTAACCTTTTGAATCACCTCCCAGCCATGAAATAAAATATTTTTGTTTGTAAACATCAAAGGCTCTTTTTAAAAAAAATTTATACCACTCACATACCATAAATCTTTTTAATATCTGTAGTTCAGAGTCAATCAGCCTAAGATGATCTATACATCACAGCCTGTAACAAGGATTTGATCTGTGACTCTGTAGAAGGTGGTAGAATATTTGTCACCATAAATAGCCATTTATCAAAAGAACATAAATTAAAAATAAAACCCTGCTTGCCTCATAAATGTGTGACTCATTTATGAAGGGAAGCTATCTTCATGATAGGATTTTTTCTTCTTCAGGCTAAAATACTGAGAGCCACATTTTACAATGGAGTTTGGTTCACAAGGGTATTTAAAATGTCAAAATAACTGGGGGTGGTTTTAGGCTATAAAGTGTCGTGTCTTTCTGAAGCCCGGACACTGAAGACACTGAATTTGACTTGCCGTCAGATGTACTGATCGCATGAATAAGGGGAATGTCTCACTTGGGATCCCGACTTTGATTCTTCTAAATCCCCGGAGCCAGAAGCAGGTGCCGAGTGGGCCCGACCGTCTGGGCTTCCATCTGCCTGGCCTGCAGCCTGCCGTTCCCCTGCCGGAAGGGGCTGAGTCTCTTCTCAGAAGGAGACCACTGTTCAGGCCCCTGGGCTGTGTGTCCCCGCTGCTCCTGGCCTGGACCCCACATTGGGTCCTTGGGGTGTCCACACGTTACAGCAGGGGGGAGGACAATGCAAAGAGGTAAGCAGTGTGTAAGGAGGGCCACGGAGGGGCATGTGCTTCTGTGTGCACGTGTCTGTGTGCACTTGTCTGTGTGTGCAAGTGTCTGTGCACGTGTCTGTGTGCACATCTCTGTGTGCACTTGTGTGTGTGTGCACGTGTCTGTGTGCACATCTCTGTGTGCACATGTCTGCATTTACTTCTGTGTGCATGAGTCTCTGTGCACGTGTCTGTGTGTGGATGCATTCTCTGTGCATGTTTCTATGTGCAAGTGTCTGCGTGTTCACATGTCTCTGTGTGTATGTGTCTGCGTGTACTTGCATGTGCTGTAAACATCTGTGGTTACACAGATGAGGGTTGCTCTCGAGTGGACCCCACTCACCTGGAGCAGCAGTGGAAGGAACGTGTGTTTGCATTCAAAGGACAAACTGAGTGATGTTTGCACAGACCTTATGGCAGGTCTTGCCACTCTGCTATGCCCTTTGGTCATCGAATTGCTCTTTCCTCCAGTTCCACACCCTGCATCTGTTTCTGTTTATTTGTGTCCCCGGGAATGTAAGGGCACAGAAGGTACCACGCCCCTGGAGAGGCCACGCTGTGGGGTGCCACAGGCTGGCTCAGGTCCCAGCTGCCCACTCAGGACCCGGGGCCCCTGGGACCTTGGTTTCCTCACACCTGAGACAACAGTGACCCTGACATCTGTCAAACAGTGAAGCCTAATAGCAAGCCGAGCTCATCCAAGCCTAGGATCCCTTCTCTGCCCAACTGCAGAGCTCAGGAAACCTCATGTGTCTTGTAAGGAGCGGGTGCATGGCCTTGTTCCCATTGTATGGTGTACATGTGTGCACTGTCCTCGTGGGAACGTGCCCGCATCGTCCTGGGTGACGTGGAGTGGGCAGGAGGGTCAAGGAACTCCATGTCAGAAACTGCATGTGACAAATGCCATGCACACAGGCGCCCCAGAACCCCTGACTCTCTAAATGCACGCGTGCAGGTGGCCGCCTAGCTCCTCCGCTCCAGCCTTGTCCCTCTGTGGGACCCGAACCCTCCTGAGATTCAGATCTCCTCTCCTCTGGAGGCTGCTCACTGGACCTCAGGAGCCACACTGTGGCCTGGCCACTGGGACACACGTCCTTGGCCGTCCGGCAGAACTGTCACCAGCTATTCCAGAGAAGGGTGGCCCAGGCCCTGTGTTCTGAGAAATTCCAATCGCCAACGGGTTGGACCAGCCCAGCAAGTTTACATCTGTTTACACAAAACATTTATCCCTGCAGAATATTCTGTCAGCTTTTCGAGAATACAAACATGACTGTCTTGCTGCAAAACCTTGCCTTTCCGGACCCACTAGGTGCTGATGATTAGAAATTCCCTCCCTCTCTCCCTCCACCCCTCCTTCCTTTCCTTTGCTTTGTGACGCTGAGTATCCGACCCAGGGCCTGCCTTCCACACACTATGCACGTGCTCGACCACCCAGCCGCGTTCCCGGCCCAATACAGATATCCCCCGTTTAACGACCAAGCTGTTTAATGACTATTCACTTAAGACCTGCGTGGGATTTGCGCTGCAGGAACGTGGGCAGCAGTGCGGCCTTCTGGTAGCCTCTTCTCCAGCACAGCACTGCAATTTTGCTGATCGTCCTGTACAGGGCAGTAAGTCCCCGGCTTACAAATGAGTTCCGTTCCGGGAGAACGTTGGTAAAGTAGGACTTGTTCGTAAGCCTGACAAAGCGAGTCTTATCACCTTGGACACAAATCTGCACCGTCTCTCGCTTTGCGCCCCCTAGCGGTCCCCCAAGCACTGCCTCCTGCGCTCCTGCTTGGACTCAGGGCACCGCGCTGCTGTCCACTGTGGCGCTGACCAGGGAGCACACAGCAGCGCCGCTGACAGGATCCCGCAGACGCGGAGCTACTTCCCCGATTTGTTCGCAATTCAAAGTCTGTTCATATCTGCAAAAGTTCGAGACTCAAATGTGCGCAAGTTGGGACTCACTGCGCTGTGGGTTTATGTTCTGTTATACGGTGCTCTGCGGCTCCTGAGTTACGCAGATAGAAGCAAGGCCAGCAAGCTGGAGTTTCCTTCGCCCTTTCTTTTCGTTGTTCTTTGTCCCGAGCACAGTAATGCGAACGCGCTGTACGAGTCCTCTTTAGCAACAGATTCACTTCACAACTGAGGTGCAGGCGCAGCCCGGTCCTTAAACGAGGAGGGGCCATAATCAAAAATTCTTAAGTCTGGACATTTTAGGATTTCTTTCTTTTTGCCTCAGCAATTATATCACAATTATATCACAACTAATTTTATTATTACTTTGGAATTCTTAAAGAATGTAGACAAATTGTAGCCAAAACACTGTGTATGTGTGTGTTTGGGTACATAAATAATCTTGTGTAGACTATATAAATTATATATAATTAAATTAGTTATAAATGAAAAAGTAAATTTTAAAGCGTACCTTTCATTTAAAAAATTAACTGATTGACAGAAGAGTAGGCAAGCAAAGACGAATTAAATTTAGAATCTGTCTGGCGTCATCTCTGCCTCTTCTTATTCACTGGGTCTGGCACCCTGCGACCCCCAGCTCCCCCCCCCCCCCCCCAAGTACAAAGGGAAGCATTTGGAATCCATCCAGGGCATCGAGGCTGCCAGGACAGCACAGTTACAGACACTCAGGAAAGAGGACCCTAGGGCTGCTGCAGGAAGTGGCCAGGACTCAGGGAGAAGGTGTCCAAATCGAGGTTGTGGTCTGAGAGGTTTGCAGCACTGTCTTTCCCGTAATACACTTTCCTAACTTGAACATTCATTGTGTTTCTCCGTCACATCACGCGTGCCTCCTTACCTGACGGGGAATCCGCAGCTGGGAGGGTGTTTGCAAACGCTTCAGACAGGATCGTCAGCACCGCCCCCTCGGAGAGCTGCTCCTTGCTGAGTCCCTCTCCCAGGAGGACCAGGCCCACCATGACCCCGTCCACTCTGGCAGCCACAGCAGAACGTTCTCTGCCATGTGCTCGAAGCGAAGCTGGGAGAGGAGAGAGAAGTGTCCTCCTCTGTCCCTCCTCCCCCCGGTGATGCTGGGAAACTGCACAGTGGGATGCAAGGAATTCTTTTTTTTTTCTTTCTTTTTGAAGACAGGGTCTCACTATGTAGCCCAGGCTGACCTTGAACTTGAGGGGATCCACCTGCCTCAGCCCCGTGAGTGCTGGGAATACAGGTGTGGGCCACTACACCCAGCCTAAGGAATTCTTTAAATTTCCCAAAAGGAGACACAGGAGATCTTTTCTTGTGATATCATCTCAACATTTAAAAATTTACCTCCTGAAAAGCATCTGGGCATTTGTCATGGGTCATGTTCCTAAAGGGGAGTTGTTGGGAGCAATGCTACATAATTCTAGGGATAAATCATCTGGTTAGCCTAGTTCTCTTGCCTACAGCCCAGCTACAGAGTAACTCCAGTTTGGCCTCCGGTCACAACTGAG
>NW_004624747.1:26983521-27056096 GCF_000247695.1 Heterocephalus glaber | reverse complement strand
GAGATGTACTGAACTCTCTGCAAGCCTTCCGTTACACCTTGTTTATCCCAATGTGAACTGTTGAACTCTCTGCAAGTCATTTGTTACATTTGTTTCTCCCGATGTACTGAATAAAAGGTGTGGTAAGCTGGGGGCTTTCGTCTTTGGCGCCCAGAGGAGCACTGATTAGACCCAAAGCTCAGCTTCTTCTCAGTCTCATTTTTCTACCTTTCCTGTAATTCGCCGTGTGCTGCCGTGGCTCGCAGGAGACCAGGACTAACTGCAGAGGTTCTGGTAACGTCCCCTTCCCCTGTCCCCTACAGGGAGTGTCACTGTGAACAGCACCGTGAATGATAATGGGTCCAAACAGTCACAGCACCTTGGAGCCCAATGACTCCCACGGTGTTCTGGTCTGCAGAAACAGAAAGAGAGGGCCCGACTCCCCTGATGTTTTGTTACAAAGATTTCCAAACACAGACATGGGGGGGACTTGCAGCGAGCTCTCTTGGCAGCAGCCTGTCTGCCCGCCCCGTCCCTGTCTGTCCGTCCTCTGGCCACCTTGCCCTAAAGTGCTAGCCAGCGCCCATGGAGCCAAGAGCTGCTCTCTCTTGGGTAGGGGAGTGAGCTGCTGACCCTTCTCCTTGGCCCCTGTCTCAGCAGCACCAGGGAGAGGAGCTGGTGGCTGGGTGGGTGCTGTCCCCACCTTGACGCCTTTTCCCTGAGGCTCCTCCCTCAGGACTCCTGCACAGAGGCCAGGTCGGCTGACCCCCACAAAGTGGGGAGCCTGGAGCTCTGCATAGCGGCCCCTCACAGGACCAGGTAACAGTCATCAAGGGCGTCCAGCCATGTCCTGTGCCTGAGAATTTCACTCCTGCATGTGTCTGCCTCACCACACCGGCTTCCAGACGGGTGGTTTCCTGGCACCCGGAAAGCCCCTGACTTCCAGCCAGCCGGTGTCCCCACCCGGGAGCTCCCCACCGCATGGACACTGACAGAGCCCGGTCCACACGTGTGTGCATCTTGCTGTGCACTGGGCTGGAACACCGTGGACAGAGCAGTAACCCGTCCTTCCAGGGAGGAGGTGCCCAGTGACACGTCGCCCTCCAGAGCAGTGGAGCCGAGTCTTCTGGCGTCTACTCAGGAGCCTGCTTCCTCTCTTCTCTTCAGCCCCGAGTACATGGTGCCCTAGGCAGTGCACGGTCCACCCTCAGAGAGGGGGACATGCCCTGGGGTCCAGAGCAGCTGTGTCCGAGGCCTGCTTGTCAGTGGGAGAGGCAGGCATCTGTGCTGGGCCCGTTCCTTGCCTTTGTTTACCCCCCGGGTCTTTCATGCCCCCAGTTTTCTTCCCAGGGGACAACAGGCAATGTCTGGAGACACTGCTGGTGGCCATGACCTGGGAGAGATCCATGGACATCTGGCAAGTGAAGGCCAGAGATGCTGACAATGCACAGAGATGTCTGCAGAGCACAGAACAGGACCCGGCAAAGAATTTTGGTGCAAGACATGCACAGATGCCAGGTGAGAAGTGTTCGTCCATCTGGAGAGGACCTCTGGACTAGGTGCTCTTTGGGGTTGGATTCAAGAGCTGCTCACCCTTCAGGGCCGCCTCCAAGGACGGGTGGGAGGCTCTGCCCTCCTGCCAGCAGCTCCTGTGCACTCCCTGCTACAGAAACTTTGCTTGCCTTGTGCCTTGATATTTTCTGGTTGCTGGGACACGACACCTGCAGCTCTGCAGAGGAAAGGTTTGGCTCATGTTTCAGTAGTCTCGGCCCTTGTAAGGTCAGCTGGCATGGTGGAGGGGCCTGCAGAGGGGAGAGAGGAGCTCACCGCATGGTGCACCGGAAGCAGAGAGAGAAAGGAGGAGCCAGGAGGGAGGAAACCCTTCCAGGCCCCGCCCCAGGACCACCTCTTCCAACCAGGCCCCGCCTCCTCCAGCCAAGCCCCACCTCCTCACAGCTGTGAGTGTGTGAAGCCCTGGAGGACAGTTTATATCTAAACCGTAGCATGGTGTTTAGGGTTATTTTCCAACATTAAGAATACTCCATTACTGTCTGAAGAAAGGCTCCTGTGACTCCTTGACGGGTATTAAGTAATACTTTGAGGTGTGTGCTTTCTGTTTTTACAATCTTTATACACGGTGGAGTTGGCTCCAAATCGTGGGAGGTGGCCTCTCTTGGTCACCACTTCTCTGGGATGTCCGGGCTGAGGCTTCTTGTACACAGCAGGAGCATAATAAGTGTCTGTTGAGGGAGGCAAGGTTTTTTAATTTAGTTCATCGTAATACATTCAATATCCGTGATTCTACTTTCCAGGAGCCGACGTGCTGTGCCTGGATGCTCCGGGCCTGCACCAAGGGGCTCAGACTCGACGAGGACCAGAGCTGCCAGGGAGCCAGGAGCAACGCCTCCTCCCCTGTCCCCCGGAGAAGGGTGCAGGGGCCCCGGTGTGGTGCTGAGGAAGGGAAAAACCGAACTCCATGGAATTCCGCCAATTGGGATCCGTGCCCACCGGCGTCTGTGGCAATGGATTAAGACTCCACGTCTGTGGTGCAGACCTGAACCTTGCAGCAAACCGCTGGTTCTGGATGTTCCTGCACAGTTGAACAGGAAGGAGCACCCGCTCCCGTCGCCTCTTTCCTGGTCCTTCCCCGGAGGAAACACACCGAGGAGCACGGAGACAGCTCGCCGCGGAGGGGCCCTTCCCTGGGGCCGGCAGAGCTGTGGAAATGTCTTCAGCCACATTTTCTGGGGAGGCTGAGTCTGTGCCGGGCCTCTTGCTGAGGATCTCAAGTCCGAAGCCACACGGGGTCAGCTGGGGACGGCGGCCTCCGCGAATCCCTGAGAGCCCCCAGATCTCAGGTTCAGACACCTCCGCCCCATGCCACCCCACGCCGCCCTGCATCGCCCGTACCATTGACAGCAGGAGGACACTGGGACAGAACTGGGGAGGAGGAACCTCAGGATTTTCTCTCTGCTCCATCCACACGAGGCCCGAGAACAACCTGACAAGAGTTGACAAGCAGAAAGGCAGATGGGAAATAACACCCTGTCCCTGCTGTGTGATATTCAGAACAGAGGTGAGGCTGCAGCAGGAGGCTGGGTACCAAGCAGGGCCTGGCGTGGTGCGTGATCCTGGAGCCGCCCCGGATGGACGGCAGGGTGGGGAGCTGGGCAGAAGAGGGCGGGGCGGCAGGGACCACTTGAAAGGAAGCCGAAGTCTCCACGGAGCAGGGGGCCGAGGAGGGCGCCCCCCTGCCGGGCTGGTTGATGAATAGTCCCAGCCTCAAGCTGGGCTTGTAGCTAACTAATCCAGGAGGCCTCAGCCCTTCTAAACGCAAATGAAGGGGCCCTTTCCACCCAAGCCCGAAGCGGGAGGATTAGAAAAGGGAGTTCAAAGCTGCAAAATGGCTCATGCCTTCTTTCTTTTTCCTCCCCACCCTTTATTTTTTTAAAGGGGCCAGAAATACGGTTGGTTATTATCTCGAGTTATTGCTACAAAGAATTTCGAAATTAAAAGATAAGCGTGCCGAGGAAGCTTAGTAATTTTCATAAAGGGCACTTAAAACAGATGTGCCCTCTTTAATCGAGGCATGCTTGAAAAAATAGGAATGCATTTTTAACATAGCAGGGGGACACATCACACGCCCGGCGCTTGCCTGCGAGTGTGGTGGGCGTGACTGTCCACGGGCAGGGACAGAGAGGACGCCCGTGCCGGCCGCTGTGCAAGGGCTGCTGAGGGCTTTCATCTCCTGGCCAGGAAGAGTCGGTGACCCACGTGTCCACCAGCCCTGGTGCTAATGAGATCGTTTAATTTTTTGAATCTGTTGAACACTTTGCAGTTCGACTGCACCTGTAAGGAGCCCCGAGATTTTATTTGCCAACAACCTGCGCCCTCGTCGCTGTGCGGCAGGTGAGTTTGCAGACACAGCACAAGGCCAAGTCACCTAAATCCTGTTTGCTTTTAAATGCAGACCACTGAAAGATCAGCCTTTCCCCTGTGCTCCCGTTCATTCATTCATCCAGTCTGGGGCAACTCCTACTGGAGCCAAGTGGGTCTAAGCTCACCCCTCAGGGAACACAGGAAATGGAACCGGAAGGGGAAGCCTGAGGGATCCAGAGAGGCCCCAGACCTCCTTCCCGCCACAGCTGCTGCTTCTTTCACATCCTGAGACGCACCGGGGGCTTCCCCGGGCCCCCCACGATTGCTGTCACTGCTTCAAATGCTTCTTTCCGTTTTCAACAAGGAAGGCTGAGATGTTTGGCAGAGGTGCCGGGGATCAAACCTAGGACCTCACGTGTGCACTGTACCGAGGGCCATCCTTTCCCACAGAGGCCGCCCCTAGCCTCTGCCCTAGTAGGCATCCAGTAAATATCTCCTGACTTTGCCTGGCTGAATGCTTTTGTAATTTTCCAATTTCGGCTGTTAACATGGAAACATGGGCCCTCCGAACCATCTGTCACAGAGTCGTCGGCCTGGAGACACCCGCCTCCCATTTTCTTCCCCACTTCCCCTGAAGAGGCAGTGACGGTCAAATTGGCTCAGCCTTGCCCAGGAGATTCGAGCGTGCTTTTATGCTAGCTTTACATGTATGAATTTATTACTGGGGCATCTGATATTTTTATTTCTATTCTGTATTTTAACACGTAAGGAACTATCTTAGCACGGTGCAGGCTAGCAAGTTCCAAAAGTCCTAAGAGGCGAGAAAGCTGCTGTTTCACCCAGACAGTGACCCACAGCCAGGTTTCCTGCCTGGGAACCCCATGCTCCCGGGGCCCGGGTCTCCCTGAGGGCTCTTCTGCTTCCACACATGGAGGTCCGCCTGTCTGTCCTTAAAGATGTTCTCCAACAGGAGTGCACAGAGGCGACAGCACACGTACCTCTGCCTCGTAAGTCTTTTATCAAGCCGTACTCTGAGATTATACACTTTAGGGCTTGTTTTGAACCTCTTAAATGCTCCCGAGATTACTGCTCAGCGTTAAACGTCTGAATGCTCTAGGGCCGAGAGCCTGGCAGCCACCTCCCCCAGCCGTGCCTCCCGCTGCCCCAGGGTTCTCCCCAAGGTTGTGGCTATGAACCCCACTCTGCCTGGCTTGTGTTCACCAGCGCCTTGTCTTCCACGGTGGGTAACGGGAGTCCCCTGTGTCCAGCCCCGTCCCTGGGCTCCAGGGTGTTTGTGTGCTCGACCCTTGCTGTTGAATGCTAATTCATCTCTTCCATGTCTTTGATTCCTATGGTGCAACAGCGAAGGAGAGTGAGGCATTTCTCCTGGTGTCGCAGCTACTCCTCGTGGTGGCAGTCACGACGGGCCCGACCCAGGGCTTAGCTGTAGCATCTTCCCGCCTCACGGCAAGGGGCTCAGAGCACCCAAGAGGAGGGACCGACAGCGGGAGAGACCAAGCCATGCGGTGTTTGTGACATTGCAGACCAGGCTCTGTCCCTGCAACCTGCCCGGGGACTCTCAAACACCTTTCAGAGAGAAATTGACCCCATCTCCTCCGGCCAGCCTGCAGATTTCAGTTCTCACTGCTGAAGCAAGTCATGTGGCTTGGAGCACCCACGGGTCCAGTCCCACCTGTGTCCCTTCGGGTGACCTCTTGTCCTCAGGGAGGAGGACTGGCTGAGTGCATGACATCGCTGCATGCACCGCCCTCATCCACGAAGCCGGGTGCGAGTGGCGGGTGATGAGCAGCCCGGGACAGGGCACCCGTGTGCTGCATGGGGTCTGCACCTGACCCTGAGGCGGTGGAGCTGCCCCCGAGCCCAGACCGTGGCTCCGTGCCATGCTGTGAGGGCACCACGGGGAACACGGCGCTGCGGAGCGGAGGCCAGAGCCCAGCTGGCTGGACCTGGTGCCCTCGGCACCGGCTGCGGGCCCTGAGCTGCTCCCACTTCTGCGCTCATAGCATAGCAGGCTCAGGAAGTACCCAAGACCCGGGGTTTGTACACATGAAGAGGCTCACGGGCGTACTCCATCTTGGAATTTACATTTCATGAAAGTTGATGCATATTTGAGAACACTGATGTTAATTTTGATATGATGAGGCTTCCCTTTGTTTGTTTGTTTTGGTGTTTTGAGACAGGGTCTAACTGTGAAGTTCACTATGAACGCCACACTATGTAGCCCAGGGCAGCCTCAAACTCACAGCAATCTGCCTGTCTCAGCCTCCCAAGTGGTGGGATTTCGGGCATGTGCTGCCATGCCCAGCTAGTGTGGCCCTCCTCTCCCTCTAAGCTATGCCCCGGAGGAGATGACTCACACTCAGGGTCATCTCTCCTTTCTCACAGGCAGCCAGGTGGAAGGGTTTGAAGAACCACCTCCCCCCATTGCCGCCAGTGCAGCAGGTGCGGGAACATCGCCTGGAATTCACGGCCCAAGCCCGATGCACCCCGGGGTGGAGGCCCAGCTGTGGGCAATGCGGCCCCCACCCCACCTGCAGACAGGGCCACGAGGCCCTGCCTTGACTGGGGTCCTCAGCTCTGAGAAAGGCCGGGTGCAGCTCTAAGTCTTCCCCTCCCTGTGCAGAGCCTGAGGCTCAGAAATGGGGCTCCTGGGCTCCCAGACCTCAGTGAGGTCCGGGCCCGAGGTCTGGGTGACACAGGACAGCCAGTGGGCCCTGCGGAGGGATGCTGCTTCTTGTCTTCCTTCTGAAGTCCTGGGTGGCTCTGGGGTCACTCTCTTCTCTGCAGGGACTGGGGACCCCTAAGTGACAGTGCGGCCAGGGAGTGTGGGTTTAGCAGGTGATGTGAATGATGCCTAATTCTTGCATTTCCAGGGACTCAGTGTAGGCTGGGCACTGAAGTGACTGGGATCCCTTGTGAAGCTGGAAGCACTCTGCCCGGGAGGTGTGTGTTCCCTGTGGACCCGTGCTGTGCCCGGGTGCCACGCACCCCGCTTTATACACAGACAGCTGACACCCCGAGGGGCGTCACATGGCAAGGGGTGAGTGGGTTCAAGCCCGAAGCCTGGCCCCGTGGTGCCCACTCCTGACGGCCTCCACGCCCGATCCATGGGGAATGGAGCCACCCTGCCTCTGCCGCTGGAAACAGAACAGCAAGGCGCCAACGAAGGTCAGCAAGCAGCGTCCCGGGTAGGAGCTCTGTTCTGCTCAGCCTCACCCACTTGTTCCACGTGATCCTTCAAACATTTCCTAGACATCGGGGTTTTGGACGCAGCTGCGAGAGTCCAGGCCAGCTGGGAGTCCTCTGAGGGAGGAGACCTTCACTCTCCTGAGGGAGGAGACCTTCACTCTCCTGAGGAGAATGCAGTCAAGGGCACCCCGGGAGCTCGGGACTCGCTGTGGAGTCCAGGACAGGCGGCATCAGGAAGGAGAGCAGCAGACCCGGGGCCAGCACAGCCAGAGACGCGTGGAGGGCACAAAGACGGTGCAGCAAGGGCTGTCTCTTCCACAGTGGGACCCCGCACGCAGAGTCGATCAACTGACAATCAACTGCTCAGGCTGGGGGCAAACTTCTTGTCCTTAGCCCAAAAATAACTCGAAATGAATCATGGACCGAAATGTACAACGTGCAACTCTAAAACTCCTTGAAGGTAACATGGAAGAAAGTTTGGAGGACCTCAGATCTGGGGATGACTGTTAGACACATCAAAGGCACAAAGCATCAAAGAAAAACTTGATGAGCTGGACCTCATTAAAATAAAAACTTGCACTCTGCAAAGAGACTGCCCAGAATATGAGAAGATAACCCACAGGTTGGGAGAGGGTATTTGCAAATGATCTGTTTGGTAAATGGTGCTGTCCAAAATATACAAAGAACTCTTAAAATTCAACAATAAAAAATTGAATAACTCGATTTATAAAAGGGCACGGTCCCTGAACAGGAATCTCCCTGGACAGAGGGAGCGTGGCAGGAGATGTCCCCTAGGGAACTACACACGCAACAGGGGCCGGCCACTGGTACACACCTGCAGGAGAGGTCCCGACGTCACCAAATGGAATGGGGACGGGCAGCAAGGCCCTCCTTGGCCGTCGCTGTAGGTGTGCAGAGCGGCAGAGCTACTTTGGAAGACATCCGGAGGGATCTTACAGAGCTAATAGACTCTTTCCCTGCAGTTCAATAGTCACGCTCCCAGGCCTTTACCCACAGGATTTGAAAACTTCTGTCCACATAAACACCCATGCCCACATGTTCGTGGCAGCTTTATCTGAGACGACTTAAAAGCGGACATGGTGTCTGTTGGGAGATGAGAGGCTCTCTGCTCCGAGGGCATCCAGACAATCCGTGTTACCAGGCTGAGAGAAGCCAGCTCTAAAGCCAGGGGCAGGCATCGGAGAAGCTCGTGTGTGCAGCAGGCAGTCAGAGAAACCAAGGGCCCCAAGAGACTGCACTGCAGGATTCCAGCTCAGGACTCTCCGGGGAGCTGGAAGCTGGGGCGAAGGAAAAGCTGGGTGGGGCCCAAGGGCTGAGCGGGGGGCTCGGGCGCTACTCCGGGGCACTGCAGCGCTGCTGCGTGCAAGGCCTGGTCCACACCCACGGGATGCCCGGAGCACCCTGCTGTGCACTGGGGCCCTGTGTGGTCACGCGTCCATCGGTGGGGACCTCACAGTGGAGCAGCGTGATGCGTGGGGACAGGGCTATGTCCCACAAGCTCTACTTTCTGCTTCATTTTGTACTGAACACAAATATGCTCTAAAAATAAAGCTTATTGCTTAAAGGAAGAACAACAGAAATGGCAAATTACACTGTAAATTTCAAGAATCTCAAGGCCAGGTTCAGAGTCAGTGGTGTTCTTTAATCGAGGCTGTACCCGGCACCTCCTGCCCGTGGGTCTCTGATGAAAAGGAAGGGGAAGAGACAACTCTTACCTGCACTTGGGGTCTGGATTCAGGGTATAATGTACAGCTGTGCGCTGGGTCCCGCGTGACGTGTTCCGAGGCCGCAGAGCGAGCCAACCCTACACCCTCCGTGATCCCCATTCTCGTGACCCTGAGGTCCAGCTTCATTTACAGCCTGGCACCGCGGGAGGTCAACACCAGAAACCAAGAGAACGAGACCATTACGACCATGCACGGCCCGTGGGCAGCCACAGCTCTGTCCCTCTCCCACGACTCCTCCTGCTCTGTGCTCGCCTGCCTCCTGGGATGCTGAGAGGTGACGTTGCTTTGTGGTGGACGGGAGGGGGGACTCAGGCGTTGTCCCTAGCAGTGCCAGGTTCCCACGTGAGGCCTGTCTGCACACAGTGCTGCAGTGCCATCAGGGGCCACGAGGCAGTTACCCAGTGACTCACAGGCGGCATGTGGACCCCGTGGGTCCACTGGGCAAGGGGACAGTTCGTTCACATCCCGGTTGGGACAGAGCAGGATGAAGAGAGATTTTATCACATTACTCAGAACATTTTCCCTTTAACGTTTTCAGACAATGAGATACTCTGAAGTCACAAAAGCCACAGAGAACAAGACTGCTGCTAAGGGATAAGGGTCCAGGCTCCTGAACATGAGGCCTAAGTCCCGTAGGGGTCAGGCAGCCAGCACCCGTGACTTCTGTGTCCCCAGGGGAAGGCACTGCCCACCTGTCCCAGGGCTCAGCCTTCTGGTTGGCGATTTCCATAAGAGGTCCTCATGGTCGAGAAATCTGACCGATCAAAGGGGCTCTGGTCTACGTGTACTGGGAGGAAAAAGATTTTCACAAAAGAGTTCTTTCCCATCTCTACTATACTGTTCATCTGCACAAATATATTCTGACAATCATATCAGACTCTGAATTGCTTTAAGTGTTGATCCCTTTTTCTCTGGTCCTCCTGACCTCTAGAGGGGAATGTAGTTTTGACTGTACCATTGTCGTTAGAGTTAGGGCAGTGTCAGCTGTGCTCTGATTAAGAGCAACACACTCCTGGCAGTCTGAGCTCTATGAGCAAATCCCAGGGCCCAGCACGTCCATAGCTGGGGTTGCTTATTCTCCCTGTGTGCATGTTGCCAAATCTTTTAAAGACTTCAAATTATGCCCATGAGTGATCATTAAAACCAAAATGCTCTCTGTAGCTTAGAGTCTAGCATTTTGTGATCAATTCCATGTCCATTTACCTTATGTGGAAGATCAGATGCCTTTTGATATTGTTTATGTGCAGCATAAATTATCTTCCAACAACCATCTGCAAAGGGCAGTTGACTTTGTCAGTCAAGGTAGACGTGTCGTATAGAAACCAAAGAGGAGAAACAAGACAATAGCACTGGCTTCTAGCTCTTGGTAGCTATTTGACCCCCAGCAGGATAATATTTCTTAGCCTCAGTTGTCCTATCTGTAAATAATAACAATCTTTCTCTAATTTCCAAGACTCTGAGGAGGGAATAAGTTATCAATAAAAACTCAGGAACAGTAAAGCCTCCTTCGTGGGAATGAGCCTCCGCTGTGGTTACAGGAGCAGAAAATCACCTGAGGTGTTTATCAAGTTGATTCCCTTTCCTCCTGGCTCCACTACCCTATGGTGTCTGGTCACCACTTTTGCCAGGGACTGGGGCAAAGTGACAGCCCTTCCAGGTGAGGTCAGTCAGGCCCCCGCTGGGCTTCCCAGTGGGCTGTGCCTGGCAGCCAGAATGGTGTGGAAGCCACTGGAATCATCTGCATCCGAACAGAAGGGACTGGGGTTCAAGGGGCCAGTGGCCAGGACAGCTGCCGGGGACATCACCCCACAGCCCATGCCACCTGTGTTCATGAGTCAGAAACACACCACCCACGGGCAGCCAGGTGTCAGGAGCACCTGTACAGCAGCTGGTCCCGCTTCACACATAGGAGCAACACCAGTTCTCCAGATACAAATCACAGAACCAAAACATGTTTCATTTCTCTTTGTCAAGAAAGACCCGTGCTGTAAGTGTCTTGCCTTCATACTTCAACATGTGATTTAGGCCGGGGATTTAGCTTAGTGGTTTCGCTGCCTGCTGCGCAAGCACAAGGACCCGAGTTCGATCCCCAGTACCAAAAAACAAACAAACAAACAAACAAAAAACATGTGATTTAGTGTAAGCGTTATACTGACAAAAGAGATTCCTAACGAACACTGTAAATTTGGATTCTGCAAAGGGTTTGGGCAATAAAGTGTCTGTTTACCTTTGCTGTTTGTTGATCTTTTTTCATTTGTGAACTTGTCCCAGTGTGGAAGCCGTCAGGGTCTGACCACTTGGTAGACTCAATCAATGCTTGCTCTTCCAACATTCAATTCTTACTTTAAAACTGAGGAGTAACTTGAGGGTTCAACAGCTGTGGTTGGTCAGCCAACAAGTTGAGAAAGTGGATTAAGATAGGCCTGGTGATTTGGCCACAGATGACATTGATTCTGGGTTCCAGTATTCATAGTTTAAAACAAGTTTTGGACCAAACCATATTTGTTGAGTGGTCCGGCCATCCAGTGTGTGTGTGTGTGTGAAAGTTCCTGGAGTCCACCCCTGGCTCACAGTCCAAGCAAGGTAAGAGCAAGAATCAAGATGGCGCCTGTGGAAAAATTCCAATGATCAGCAGTCGGCTGTAACAAAGGGAATAGTGCAGGAAACATGTTTAAAAAAAATTTAGAGTGAAATGTATAATCTATGTCTGGGTCTGTGTATAAAAATATGGTTTGTCAAAAAATTTCAAGCCTGACTTTGAAAAGAAATGGAAAAGTGTATACTAGAAATCACCCAGTTCCATAAGTGCTATATTATTTATTCATGGAGTGCCCATGCTGGCGGTGTAAGAATGGGTCGCATCGGAGCTCGAGAGTGCATAGGTGTTTTGAACGTCCAGTTTCCCTCTCACTGGAGTGATGGGCAGCAGGAAACTGGATCCGCACTGAGCCACCTTGGCTGCAGAGGTGAACCTGAGCCAGGTTATGCCAATAATTGCCAGCCCCCCAGGATTCTAGCTCAGAAATTTTTGTATGTTCTCAGGAGACAAAAATGAGTGATCATCAAAGGCTGCAGAACTCAGCAGGACTGTCATGAGCCTGAAGTTACAACTTAGACATGCAATAGAAAATATCGTGGGTACCTCTCCAGTGTATCGCCTGTAGTAATTAAAAACTTGACCCCTGCTGTTTTATCATCTCATTAGCGACGGGGGCACCAGACTTTAATCCTTGTTTGTCAGGAATCAAACATACCAGAGGAACTCTGATTATAAATTGATGAAAGTAAAGTTAAACTTTTAAATAAGAGAAGTGACTGTTCACTATGTTTTTTTAAAGCTGATTAAAGAGATCTATGTTTTTTGTCTATAAAAGTAATATCTGTGTCCAGGCCAGAATGTGGAGGTCATGTCTGGGATCACATTTGCCATGCATATTGCAGAGGGGTTTGCTTTGTTCTGGTGTAAAATAAATACCAGCCCAGAATGACTTCCTGAAAGCGCAGGTACAAAGCCTGTCGTCCTCTCCTGGGATGTGGTGGAGTTGAAACACCTTCTACCCCTTCAGGTGTGTGCCTTGTGCTGGCTTTTACCAGGGCACTAGCGGCCCTCGCAAGCAAAGCCCTGGCCAGCCTTCTGCTGCTTAAATAGCTCACCTTAGCGGAGGACAGGTGAAGGACCAGGGCCTCTTCCGCAGCTGATCTCTCCAGCGTTTGTTTCGGAAATGCTAATTTCCTTTGGAACCTGTGTTTTTTTCTTGGACCCAAAGAATGCCAGTGTGGTGCTGGATTCCAGTCCACGCCATGGAGCAGCTGGGCAGCTCCACACGGGAGGCCAGGAATGACGACCACCACGCATCTCACTTTCCTCCCAGCCCCCTCCGGGCTCCATAACCACCAGGGACAGTCGCAGTGCCCAGCTGTGAGCTTTCTAAGTGTCACCTGCTCCCACAGCAAGAGCGCTGTGCTCCTCTGGCTGACGCTCTCAAACTTTCTTCTGCCCACACTCCAAGGAAACCGGCGACTGGCCTGTCTGAGGACTGGTCGTCGGAATACTTGGAAGCACAAAAACAAACAGGAACCTAGATATCTTCGACCCCAGCACTGCTAACATTTGGGTGCCGATAATCCAGTAACTCTTTAGGGTGAGGGTGTCCTGTACTTCAGCCTGCTGGGTGCCTTCCCTGGCACCCCAGTTGTGGCCACCAAAAATATGTCCAGACGCTGCCAGCTGCCACCAGGAGTTGAAACTGTCTCCAGCTGAGAATGACTGGAACAGTGTGGATGTAACACATCACCACGTGTCTCAGACACATGCGCACACACACACACGCACAGAGTGAACCTGCAGACCAGCCTGGAAAGGCACATAAACTCTGATTGATAAAAAGTAGCTTCCTATCGCTTCTCGGCCTTTTGGCTAAGATCAAGTGTAAAAAGTAGCTTCCTGGGCCCGGGAATTTAGTTCAGCGGTTCTGCTGCCTGCCTTGCAAGTGCAAGGTCCTGAGTTGAATCCGTGGTACCAAAAATAAAAAGTAGCTCCCGTCCTCGGGAAGGGGAGGAGCAGGAGCAGGCCAGTCACTTCCCTCCTGCACCTGGAGTGCTGTGTGTGCCACCTGTCCCGGGCCAACTCTCCAAGGGACAAATGAATCCTTCAAGCCCAGTGCTTTCCGAGGTAGATAAACGGAGAACAAATGAATTAAGAAGGAAGGCAGCTACCGGTGTGGAGAAGTCAATGCGCTGTGTGGAGGCATTTGCAAGTTCCGCACGCCTTCTAAGCAAACGGACCGAAGGGCCGATGCCCGGGAGAGCACTAACCTGGAGGACTCCGGCGGAAGCACAGCGTGTCTCCTTGGGGCCTTAGCGTGTGCTGCTGGTGGCATCAGAGTGAGTGAGCTGCTTTCCTGTCTGGTGAGTGAAGGTCCCCTGTGAAGCACGGAGAGGGCCCCAGCCTGCAGAGCGGAGGGCGCTGGAAGGGCCAGTAGCTGGCTTCCTTGGTGGGCCTGAGGTGCCCAGCATCTACGGTCTCAGGAAAAGAGAGGCCGCTGGGGCTTTCCCGCGGCAAGTGCCCTGCATACCGGCCTAACGCTACTACCTACAAAGCCGCCATCCCACTAACGGGCCAGTCTGACGGCGACCAGCCAGCGTCACCCCAGGTCGGGTGGAGGCCGGGCCTCGGACTCTGATGGGCACCTGTGGACCTGGGCAGTGGGGCTGCAGCGGCGGGCACTGGACATGGCCCTGCCCAGTCCCCGCCCGAGGGCCCGTCCTGGGAACATTTCAGCAAGGGACCAAAGGTTTCCTCATCCCGAAGCCAACTCCGAAACCACTTACAAAATGAAAATGACTTCAAATTCACTGTAGTCCTGAAAGCTCTCTCTTGCTTGGCAAATGTTTTTATTTCTTTCATTTTTGCAAGGCTCGCCTACAGAATATGGGCTTCCACTCAGGGGTGTGTGGATATTAGGGTGACGTCATTAATTCTTAGATCACAGGAGGATTGGAGACGTCAAATGCTGTGCGGGACAGAAGCCAGGAACAAATCATTGCAAGACCCTAAACGGAGCAGATGGTCCCAGTTGGTGCTGCGACGGGGCACAAGTGTGCGGCCTGAAAATCACTGCTCTGCAAGATGGTGCGGTGGGAACCACACGGCTTCCGAGAGAAACGGGGCCAAGGCGGGACCCTCGAAACGCCACTGGTGACACATCACGACAACGCAGAGCCCCAGCGGGATGCCGGCCTGCCCTAGAGAAGCACCGGCCACCAGGACTGTGAGTGCTGCCTGGAGGAAGCCCTGGGCTGGCATTCAGACCTCAGTCCTGGGGGTCACCGGAAGTGCTGAGCAGCACTGTGTGTACCAGGAGGAACCCGGCCTGTGTCTGCAGCTGCATGGACCAGGCCCAGGGCTCTGTCTCCGGTCTCAGTGATGCCTAAGCCCGAACCCCCGCATCTTCTCCTGCACTGCTCATCTGGCTGATGCAGTCCGCTGGCATTTCCTGGTGTGGACGGCAGGTAGAAGGGTCCACCAGCCACCCAGAGTGCTGTGCTGTGCTCAGACGACGGCCCCAAAGGTGTCCTGGGCATTGGGATCAAGTTTTATTTTCAAAATAAGTCTTGTTAAAAAGGCCTCCAACATCACTGGGTATTAGAGAAATGCAAATTAAAACAGCACTGAGATCCCTCTCACCCCAGAAAGAATGGCCATTGTCAAGAAATCAACCAAGAACCAAGGCTGGCAAGGCCGCGAGGAAAAAGGACCCTTCCAATACAGCTGCTGTGGAAATCAGTGTGGAGAACCCTCAGGAAACGCAAACTAGAGACTGCATTCGACCCAGGTGTCCCCTTCTAAGTACCTCCCCAAGAGTTAAAGTCATCGTATTATAGAGATCCGCGCTCACCCCTGTTTATAGCAGCACAATTCATAGCAGCTAAATCTCAGACATGGCCTAGATGCCCATCATCAGATGACCGTTTAAAGAAAATGTAGCATTTACATACAATGGAGTAATACTCTACCATGGAGAAGGATACATTTGAATCATTTGTGAGAAAACAGAGGTTTCACAAGCCCGTAATCTTCAGTGAAATAAATCAGACAATAAGCTGAAATATGTAGTGGATTCTCTTGCATGAGGAAGTCAAAGTATAAATAATTTAAAGAGCAAAATAAAAGATGAACAGTAGAAAACAGGGAGCTTGATCTTTTGCAGATGAGAAAGGGATCTGAGGTGGAGGGAGAGGAGGGCAAGAAGGGGAAGGTGACGTACAGAGAACTAAGCTGTGCTGTCTGCGAACCCCTCCCCACGCCCAACACAGTCATCAGGTTCAGCTAGTGGGGCTGCTAAAAGCTATCGAAAGTCAGCCCTCTAGCAAACCACCCAGCTCCCTGAACCTGAGATGAAAATAAGGACAACAGTGACACTGACGGTGCCGTGGGGCTGGCTCTGGGGACACTGCCCGGCCCGGCACACTGCAGAGCTGCCTCACCTGTGGAGCGGGCGGACCGCCTCACTGCCTGAGGCTGGGCACAGGGGGCTGGCGTCTGGCTGGCCCTGGCGGCCCTGGGCAGGACAGGAGTGGGGGCAGGCGTGGGGCCTCCATGGAGCCGCAGCACAAAGCCAGCTGGCACAGTGAGGACCGGCCTCATCCTTCCCCGGCAGAGCATCCTGGGCGTGCACTCGCTCCCTGTAGCCACGCCCGGGGGAAGGGGCATAAACACACCAGCTGGCTTGGGGACAGAGGCAACCCATGCACAGGAGCGGGCGTGAGACAGTGGAGCAGGTGCTGCCGGACTCTTCAGATGCCCAGAAGGGAAAGACGAGGAGGTCCCCTGGCCGATGCTGAGAGCCAGGAACCCGTCAGGACTGTGGGCCTTTGCCCCGAGTCCTGGAACAGAGTGAGCCTGGAGGCCAGGAGACCTATCCCAGGCACCGCAGGCTGGGGCCCTTGCTGTGTCTCCTTCCTCGCTCCCAGCGGTGCCCCGGGGGATCTGGCACTCACAGCTGACACACAGATGAGGGCACCGGGGCCAGGGCGCAGTGCTTTGCCCAAGATGCAAAACTGCTCGGGGTGGGCAGGGATTTGAACCCAGGAAATTGGGCCTTGAAATGTGAGCTCACCACCCTCAGCTCGAGGGAAGCCAGGGAGCCGCTCTGGGCTCCACATGAAGGAGAGAGACTGGGGGTCAGAAACGCTCCCCAACAGGCCAATGTGCACCCAGAAGCTGTGACTGCCCAGTCCCCCTGCTTCTGGGTGGTGGAGGGACACAGGCTATGACGAGCAGTGTGGACGAGAGCGGCGGTAAAGGGCCGCTTGGCGTCTGCCACCCAGATGCCCCCTGGGCCTTGTGGTGACTTCACTGTGGGAACAGGGAGCTTCCCCGTCCAGAGGTGCCGATTCGGGGTTGGAGACGCTCGCCTACCATCTGAAATGGCGCGGTGTGGAAGGCGCTCCAAAGTATCTTGGCCCCGGGGAATCCCGCAGGTCTGAGGAGCAGGATCTCTGAAACAGCTCAACACCGCCACGACTCAGTACGCTCGCCCGCCTCCTCTCGGCCGGGCCCTGGACGAGGTTGACGGGTCCCGGATCCTCTTCCTACTCGCTCTCCACCCACTGTGTTCCGGGTGCTCCCAGCCTCCCCGGACCCCACCCGGGACCCCAGGGCCTCCTGCCCTTGCAGGGGCTCACCTCGAGGCCCCAGCTTCTCCTGGCTTCCTCCCCACCGTCTCTGGGTCCTGGCCCTTGTTCCTCCTCCTGCCCCGGCTGTGTCCATCCTCACGGCTCCTGCTTCCTCCTTGTCTTCCTTGCATCCCAGCACCTTCCGGCCTTTCCCTGCCAGCCTGTGGATGACGGGAGCCGAGCTTTGTTTCTCTCTCATGCCAGCGAGTGGTGTGATCTCCTCCATTCCTGTGGCCTCAGCCCCCATCCTTCGTCCTTCGTCCTTCGGCGATGACCTCGGTGTCAGCCCCGGGCCGAGATTGTCCCATCCCCCACCCCCAGCTGCCCCCCAAGCCCCTCCCTCTGCACCCTTGCTCCTGGCTCTGCTGAGGCCTGGATGTGGCCTGGATCCAACCCATGGCCTCAGGCATGGGGAGGGCATCTAGGGGAGGTCTTAGGGTTAGACTAGAGCCCCAAGAGCAGAACATGCACACACACGCACACGTGCACACACACATGCACACACACACGCACTTCTTGTCTCTGGCCATGCCGTGCCCTGCCTCACCTTTGCAAGCAGGACACCGCCACCAGATGCCCCTTTCACCTTGGAGCTCCAAATCCGTGAGCCAAAATCAACCTCCTTCTCTACAACTCACGCGGTCTGTGGGACCATGTCACTGTCAACAGGAGACACACGACTGCACCGGTCCCTCTGCTTGTGCCCCATCTGACCCAGCATCTCCTCTGTCTTCTCCTCCCAGTGCTGCTCGCAGCAGCCTGTGCCTGTAGCTCTGTCCCGACGTCCGCAGCTCTGTGTGGCCCTCCCTGCTTGAGTCTCTGAGGTCAGCTCTTGCTGTCACAGGTCCACCCTGTGTGGTCCTCCCATGCCTGGCCTTGGCTCCTTCTCCAAAGCAGCTTTTGTGCTCGCTGCTTCCAGTGCCCGCAGCAGTTGAGGAATGTTGGCTTTTGGTCTGGCTCCCCCCTACTTAGTGCTCAGCTACCAACTTACATATCAAACTCCTCCCCACCCCCGTCAGATGCTCCTTCACCTGCTCCCCGATACTGCAAGCCTTTCCCCTCAAAGGGTAGAGTGTGGGACCTCATCCCTTATGCCTCTCTTCATTGGTGTGTCCATTTGATTGTTAATTTCAGGAGCACACAGACAGTTCTATGGCTAGTGTACAGTAGATTCTTAGTACAAGTTTTTAATTTAAATAAAAAATGTCCCCAAAAGGCTCGCAGGTCCAGAAGAGGGCTTTTGCAAGTGACTAGATCATGAGAATCAGTGGATTCATCCATTAATGACTTCCTAGCTGGCTGTGCTTTAGGAGGGGGCCTGGGGTGAACCTGGAAGCGAGAATTCCTGACCCTGGCTCCCCCTTCTCTCTCTGGCTCTTTTTCTGTTTCCTTCCTTCCATCTTCCTCGAGTTGAGTAGGTTTCCTCCCCAGGCCCACCTGCCCTGATATTTCTACCCTGGAGCCAGCTGACCATGCACTGGATCCTCTGAAACTGTGAGCTAACATAGGCCTTTCTCCTTAGGGTCATGTGTGTCAGGTAGTTGGTCACAGTGGCGAAACACTGACTGATGTGAATGAACAGGAGAAGACGGAGACTCTGGACCTTAGCTTCAGAGCCCCTCAGCAGCTGTGATGTTCTGTGTGTTCACATGTGCCGGGACTGCAGAAGCTGTGCCTTTGGAGTCTGGGCAGAAAACCAGTCTCCCTTAAGAATAAATCCACCATGTGCCTTATACCTTGGTCTTAGAGTTGCAAGATTCTTCTGTTTAATAACTGCATTTCAGATTGCATTTATGGAGCACATTGTGAGACATCATGCTGCTGTGTTCTTCGATACTTTTTGTTAAAAATAATCACACCTCAGAAAGGGGAAGCAGATCAATTTGCAACGACAAAGGACTTACTCTTCAATTTCAGACAGTACTTACTTTGTAGCCTTTTTCATTTTTTACCAAAATTTTGTTTTCAAGCAATAAAAATCATAAAATATGGTGCCCACATAAGATGGGGGACTATCCTGGTAACTTAGCGGTGTCCTTTTAACAATGTGTGGTGCCCAGCGCCCCTCACGGGGAGATGGGGCGGGCAGGTGTTCAGGAGCTTCCCGGCTGGGAAGGACTTGGGCACAGCCGAAACCCAGCCGCGGCTTCCTGTCGCAGAGGGTCACCGCAGCGGAGAGCCCCTTCCTGAACGGAGTGAAACAGACCACATCTGAAGCCCTAAGGAGAATTGCGAGCATCAGTGAACGGGTTGGCAAGATGACCTGGGGATTCCCCCGGGGACTGGGGCAGAAGAACGTGTGACGACATTGACCCCAGTACCGGATCCTTTCGCTTCGAGTCCCTGATTCTGGAGATGCCCGAGTATCACCCTGCAGGGACACTTCAAAGCCAGCCTTGCCCCATCCAAGACAGGCACTGCTCCAGAACCAGAGGCTGCGAGTGGAATACGTCACAGATGTAGTGTTAATTTTCAGACTGAAATATCTGTGAAAAGAAGACAAAACTAAAACAAAAACATCCGAAGTTAGAAACACAAGCTACATGGTGAGGAAGAAATTTATAATGAACAAAACCCCAGGATAAAGGAGACCATTTCCTTAGCTCTTGGCTCCAAAGGCCTCTTGTGCAAAACTTCAAGCCGGAAAAGAAGATATTAGGCCAGAAGAAAGTTGTGTTAATTCTTCCTTTGGTTTCTGTACTGAGGATGAGGGCCTCTGCACTGAACTACATCGCCAGCCCTTCTTTATGTTACTGTTTTAGATTTTGAGATGGCGTCTTGCTAAGCTGCCAAGTTGCCCACACTGGGCTCTGCTTTGTGATCTTCCTGCCTCTGCCTCCCAGGATGCTGGGGTTATGGGCCTGCACCACCGTGCTGGACCTGCACTAAAGCTCCCAGGGCTGGCTTTCAAGCAAAGGGCACCCGATGGGCTCTTCTCATTGCCTGCTGGCAGCATGGCCACAAAGGTCACTTGACTGCTCTGGAAGTAGGTGTGCTTGGTCAGATAGCGCAGCGGTTAATGGAAATGTTCCCTTTCCTGTCCAGCTCCCTGGTTCTTCTCTGTCCCCGGAGGGCCGAGCCCACCCCGCTGACTCCACTTAGTACAGTTCCCTAAAGGCTCAGCTGCTATAACAAGGACATCCGAGAAACACCGCTCCAGCGAGAGCCGAGGACAGAGCTGTTTCCACCCGGGGCCTGGCGTGACCTGGGAGGGCGCCCGCTTCCTGCTGTGGCCGAGCTGTCCTCACTGGGCCTGCTGTTTCCTGGCCAGGGCTGCAGACAGGACTCAGAGACAGAGCTCTGGCTGGGGCACAGTCCGGGTGGGATGGGCGCGCACTGGGAGGAGGGCAGGCAGTGGTGGTGTGCTAGCCTGTGGCCGCCCTGCAATCCATGCCTGTGCCGTGTGCCGTGCCAGACCCTGGCGACCCTGTCGGGATCCCTCTCCTGTGGGATAGTCGCCCAGCCCCGAATGGGACCACAGGCGAACACTCACTGCACTGGAAAGATCCAGTGTCTGCAACCCTCACGCCAGGGCAGGGACGCCCCGGCGCCCAGGCTGCAGGGACTGGTGACCAGCAGTGCCTGCTGTCCAATCCCTCCTTCCTTCACTCACAGCATGTTCAGTGGCCCCGGGAGGAGCTGAGGGACAGAGCAGGTGACAGCTGAGGGAGGGGACTCCGGCAGAGGGTTGGTGCCTGCGGAACTTCCTCGCCGGAAGTGGCTGGAGGTGGGGAATCCTGTGGCCCTGAGGACCCCCAAGGACCCCATGATGGGAGAAGGTCAGAGATGACCCTGAGGAGGTGTTGGGGGCTCAAAGGCCATCACTGACTCAAAGCCCTACTCCGGTGGCCACGGGCGCCAGTGGGGGTGGAGGCAGGAAGTGTCTGTCTGGAAGGGGCCGACAGTTCCAGGTGGATGCAGAGCCGAGTTCAGGGCCTCTCATGGCGGGGTGGCCTCAGCAGGCCCCTGACTGAATGCTCACCCTCCTGACCCCACGGTGGGGGCCATGGCGGAGGACAGCTGCTCACAGCATGGCGGACAGGAAGCAGAGAGGCTCATGGGAGGAGTGTGGGAGGGAGAGAAATCCTCCAGGCCAAGCCCCTGTGACGACTTCTTCCACCAGAGCCCTCCTCCTCACGGCGAGCCAGCTATGAGCTACCATAATCCAGTCAGCTCCGAAAGCCCTGCCTCTGAGCACACGAGGGTTTGGGCACATTCCAGATCTAAATCGTGATGCCCTTGCACCTTGCCCACTGTGTCCAACAGATGGGGCAGAGGTTTGTAAGGACGACAGCAACCAGGCAGCATCTCCTGAGCCCCTGCATGGCAGAAGCTTTCGGTGCTCTGTGCTCTCACAGGGTAGAGAGGGCTTGTGGGAAGATTTCTTTCTTCCTTCCTTCCTTTCTTTCTTCCTTCCTTCCACCCTTCCTTCCTTCCTTCCTTCCTTTCTTTTTCTTTTTCTTTTTTGTGGTGGAGGCTCATATCTGTGACAAAACAGTCCACAGATGCAACAACGGAGCCCACAGTCGGGCTTCCCCTGACTCGACGATGCCCAGCAGGATGGATGAGGATCCTGGTGAAAAACAGGTATCTTGTGTTGCGGAGACTGTTTGCTGAGTGGTATTCTGGGACAGCCTGGGAAAACCGGTCTAGGACCATCGGTGTGAAACACGTGCCTCCAAACCAAGGCCAAACCTCAGCAAATTAAAAAATTAAATTTGCAATATATTTCTGGAAAGGCAGCTATTTGTATTCCTCTCCTGCTTCCTGCTTTTCTTATTTAAAGAAATTAGAAAAGAATATTGATAACCAACACAGCAGGCCACTCACTGATGACAGCATCCCGCATGATGGGACACTGACCCGGCACCCTGTACCTGCTGTCTCCGGTTACTGCCCGCCCCAGCTGTGGTCTCCTCGAGCTGCTCATCGCAGCTCCCGGCACACACGGCCCGTGCCCCTTGTCACGGCTGGCCAGGACAGCCCGGCTGGCCCTCTGCAGCACCTCACGGAGCCAGAGCCCAGCCACAAAGCCCCGCCAATTAGCTCTGTTTCCAGTGCAAACAGGAACGCTGCCGGAAGAAAGACACAGACTCTCAACGCACAGAACTACTGCAGCCTCCAAACAGGTGAGCAACTCCTGGCGGGTTCACTGCGCCTGAAAAGTAGGACGTTTGGGTTTCTTTCTACAGACCGCATCTTTGCCAAGACCACCAGCAGCCTGGGCCGCGGGGACGGCCTGCGGAAAGCAGAGTGAACGGGGACAATGAGGCCTTTCTCTCTGCGCTTGCGGCAGATTTCTTTCTTTCTTTTCTTTTCTCTCTTTTTTTCTTTTTTGTGGTGGAGGCTCATATCTGTGACAAAACAGTCTGCAGACGCTGCGTGCTGGCAGAGCTGCTCTCCGAAGGCCTCGTGCGTGAGACAAAGGCATCTCTTACGTGCGGGTCTCCCATCCATGAGTGCCCGACCCTCACGCTCCCTTTGTTTAAAAGCAAAAAAAGATCCTACTTAAGCAAAAGTAAACGCAGCCTGATCCTGTGCCAACAACATTAACCAGCTTCTCCTCAGCGCCTTTGAAGTTGGCGGGGGGCAGCATGCTTGTGGTGCAAGGGAAGAATGATACTTTAAGCGATTCCTTTTCATCCCTTTAACTTAATGAAAGATTAATGGCCTTGTTATGTTTGTTTCTGCTCCTTTTTTTCCTTTAATTTCCACCCCCCTCCCCCATTGAAATTGAAAATCCTTCCCCAGAATGGTTTTTCTGGATCAGTGGGTTTTGTGAACACAGCTCTACCCCTTGGCCACTGCCTGCCTGCGAGCCGGGCCAGCCCCGCCAAGTGCGTCCAAACCCTCCAGGTGCAGTCAGCGCAGGTGGGGCCCCCGGGAGCCCTGGATGGCATCCAGATGCCCCGCCCCCGATGCGGCTAGGCCTGGGGCAGGGCCTTGGCGCTCTTCTGTGAGACCCTTCGCGCCCCTTTGGGAGGCGGGCCGCACGCAGGCTGGCCGGCAGGGTCGCAGTTAGGGACTGGGGACTCGTGGGAGGGACGGGGCCAGGACCTGGACCTCACTCAGCTGGGGACCCCTCCTGTCCCTGCCCCTCCCCAGTGGTGCCCTCGTCCTGTCTCCCTTGTGCTGTTGAATGCCATCTCCAGCCACCGATTGCTCCTGACAGATGGGGGTGCTGTTCTCAGCGCCAACACACCAGCCATGCCCAGCGCTTGGGTGAACAACCCCCAAAACACACCGAGGACAGCACTTCCGCCCAAGCCCGAGCCCTTTCCCCTCCGTCGTGCAGGGCGATTGCAGCCTCAGCTGCTTCCTCCATCCAGCCTGCCTCTCAGGTTGCAGCCCTGAGAGCTCTCTAAGGCAGGACCCTTCCACTCCCTGGCTTGGTGGAGACTGTTCCTGGGACCTCCATTGCCTGCCAGGCCTGTCAGTCCCCGTGTGACCTGGCCTCTGTGGGCTTCCATCGGCCCCTTGCAGGCTCTCACCGTCCCAGGCGCCATGTTGGTTCTTTTACTTCCCCTCTTCTTCCACTTCCTCCACACCAGCACTGTGGGTCACTCAGGCCCCAGAGCCCCGCATGGAGACACAGCATTTCTCCTGCCTGTGTCACTTCTATCCCTTTCTCCCTCTTATTTTCTTTCCTTGTGGATGGTCCAGCTCCTTCTAGGGCAACAGAAATGCCAAGAAACGGTGGCCGTCTTGCTAAGTGCCCATGGTGCTAGTGCCCACAGACTGGGCAGTGAGGACAGCATGGCCAGAGGGATGACGACGCCCTAGTCTCCACGGGGGACCAGGTGCCCGCTTTCACGGTGGCACTGGTAATAAAGGCACGGTGTGCCAGCTAGGTTCCAGCGGCAGAACCCTGGAGAGGGTGCCAGAAATGGGGCTGCCCATGTGAGCAGCCCAGGGGATGCTGCAAAGTGTGACCAAAGTCCTGAGGTCCTGCAGCTGGACATAGTCATGTATTTAGTTTGCAGGCAGCCAGTTCCTGAAAGTTTAGGGGTCGAGCGATGGGATGAGGTCCAACAGAGGAATCTAGAGACCTGGAGCAGTGTCTGCTTACTCACTAGCTGTGCAAAGTCAGGAAAATGTAATGAGATCTCACTATGAAAGGCAATGAGCCGCTGTATTTGTTCATAATCCCTGTGTCCACACAGCCCGTTCAGGCTCCACTCCAGTGCCACCGGCCAAGCCGGGTCACCTTGCCCAATGGTCGCTTGTCTTTCTTCACTGGTACTTGTAGAGGTGGTGTCTTCCCCAGGGTCTCGAGCCCTGCTCTGGGGCTGACAGTGAGCCCTAACCCAGCCCTGCATCAGAACCTGCCGAATGCTTGACGCTTATGAGGCCTGTGAAAGGGAAGAAGTAGCCCAGAGTTTGGTTGGAGACACCTTATCAGCAGAGGCAGCTCCAGAGGGGAGGTCCCAGGCCATGGCTGCTTTCCTCCTCCGGGCACAAACCTGGCTCACACAGGTCTAATCTTGCATATGTGACTGAGAGTTTTCAGAAGCATCCTAGGTTTACTCAGCTTCTAGCTAGCTTCATCAGTGATGCTAACCTTCTGGTCAATTTGCCGCTAAAACCCCTACTCCAGGGAAATGTGTGGTGAGGAATTCTCCAGACCCTCTGATGCTTCAGCTCTGGGTTCCCAGCCCATCCGTCCTTCACATGTCACAGCCAAGGCACCACTGGGCCCTGCAGGACCAGAGTCCTGGGGTGTGTACAGATCTCCCGGGGAGCAGGGCTGGTTTTCTTGTTTCCAGCCCAACAACAGCTGCGTTACATAAAAGCTTAAACCCTGTGCTTGGGAGAATTTAGTGAAGATACACCCCGTTGCATGGCGTTAAATACATTCCCTTCTTTTAATAACTTGAGTTGATTTCAGATGAGGAATCACAGTCGTCTAATGCTATGAAAATTAAGCAAAATTTTCTGCCATTACACCAAGCGCCTGCTTAATAAAGCAGTAATGAAAAAGAATAATTTATTATGGCTTGTGAGTTCTGACAGCTCTAAAAAGACGTCCTTCCTCTTCCCCCAAAGGGAGAAGGAAATTTTCTTTTTACCTTCAACGCACTGGCATTGAGCATAATTTCTCTGTCTGTAGAACTTTACTATTAAAGAGGAGACGGGATTAGATTTTAACATCACAACCTATTTTAAGCAATTATAATCCACGAGTTATCTTTCTCATTCATTCCCCTGGGGTGAAAAGGCAGAGGAGACTGCTCTGGGCCTCCACTCCGATCAGCCTGTTAGATGAATTAGCTGGAATTCTGAGTGCGGGTGTGGAACCGTTTGTGTCCGAGGCTATGGGAGCGTACAGTCCAGCTTACGAGGGAAGTTTTGCCAACTGGGCACCAGTACCGGGGTGGATCCAAGCTTCCTGCTTGGCCTGGGTGTGCCGGACAGCAAAGAAACTTCTTGCTCTATATGGAGCCAAACGGGAGTTAATTCCATGGATTACTTCCACTCCCTTAAATTTTTGATATTTCCTCGCATTGGGCAGGAGCTGGGGAATACCAGTTAGTACCACTGGTTATATCTGCAGGAAAATTTGAAAGCCAATAGTTAAACACGGCACTGTTTAAAATCTAAGTTGTATAAATGCACAGTTCAATACAATTTCTTGTGTGCAAAGGCAATTTTTACTCCCAGCTGACCACTTCCTGAATATTATACTTCCTTTCACTAGGACCCGTGTTCTGGGCTCGATGTGAGTGGCATGGGTTGAGGCAGGAAGCACTAAGCAGCAGAGAGAGGCCCAGGGACGTCTCTGTCCGGCTGTATTGGCACAGTGGGAACAGTTAAGCTGTGGAAAGCCGAAGGCCTTACAAGCTGGCTCCGGGTGTTGTGTTGTTCTTTCGTCTTGTTTTCTGAAAGAGTCAGTGTGGACATCCACCAGTGTACCATGGCACTGGGCGGATAAGGGCAAGAGCTGCGTGGGCTCAAAATTAGCACTTGCATCTGAAAGCCATGAAAAATCATTTTATTTATTTGGGTCATTTGTTCAGCTGTTCCCAGCCCCAGAGACGCAGTCAAAGCTCTTGGAGAGCTGATGCAACTGTGTGTTGAGGTCTGTGGTGGAAAAGTGGGCTAATGTGCTGGACTGAGGGGCCACATCAGCCTGGGGGCCAAGGAAGGGCTCCCTGGAACAGCCTGATTGAGCTGCTTTGTAAGACTTAGCGTGAATTAAAACTCGCCTCTTAAAGTAGGTGCTGTTTATGATCTGCTGCCCCTGCCCAGGTTGGGAGGAGCCAGGGCATAGCAGGCAGCCACGTGACGGTGTGGCAGAGGGAATGCCTGGACAGTGGGAGCCACCGTGCAGCTCCTGCCCCCGGCCAGGCGTCCTCCGGAGGGCTGTGCATGCCTTGCAGCCCACGCCCAGCCTTACCTGACCCCCACAGCCCTTCCTTCCACTGAGTCCCATCTGCTCTTCCACCCATCCATTAACTGTTCCATTTCAGTCACTGTGCTTTCCACCTTGGAATTTCCACGTACTTCTCTTTGAAGCGTAAGCTTTTAAAAGTATTCTATTCTTCTGCAGTTTCAATTCTTTCAACTACTTTTTGATCACCCTAAAGACTTCTGGGCCATCCCCCTTTGACATGGTATAACCCACTGTCTGTGTGCTCCAGAACTTAGCCCACAAAGATTCTGTCCGGGAAATTCGTATTTATCTTCATATGTAAGATTGGCTCCTAATCCGGGGGACAAAAAACTCTCGCAATGTCAGATTTTCTGAATAGTTTTGCCTTTGGTAACTGGAAATTCTGTTATTTGGCCTCTAACTTTTTGTCTATTAATAATATTGTATTCCTTTTATATCCCTTTCTTTTCAAAATTTTTGTATTACTAATGTGCCTTTTGTAAATAGCATATGGCAGAGTTTCTGTCTCTACCTGTGTGCATCCTTCCTTTTTCACATGGAATCTACTGAATCGTATTTATTAGCTCATGATGTCACTCCATGCTTAGGCTACTTTCTATTTGTGTTGTTTATTTTTTGTACTTTTTAAAAAAAATGAGGTAAGCAAGGTTTATTTATTTATTAATTTTTGAAAGATAGGGATCTCACCATGTCCTCCTCATTGTCTTGAATTCCTGGGCTCAAGCAATCCTCCTGCCTCAGCCTCCTGAGTAGCTTGAACTACAGGCATGTGCCACCATGCCTGGCTGGAGCAAGGTTTAGTTATTCCATTTACCTTTTGTTTTTTCTTAAATTCCTTTGGCAGTTATGCATATTGGCTTAATTTTCAACAAGAGGCAAGTTAAAATTTTAATCAGTATACTCAATTTTATACTTTTACTAATGTGTAATAATAGTAGTATCACCCCACCGAACAAAACAAGCACGTGTTCAGGGACCCAGGCCTCACCGCAGGTCGGGCTCGGCCACCACTGCGTCCCTCCCAGAGTCTGCTCCCGGTGCACACGGCCCGGACCCCAGCCTGGCCACCACCAGTCCCGCTGTCTCTGTGTTCTCGGCAGCTTCTGGGACCTTCTCGTCCAGGGACAGCATCAGTTTTGCTTCCCACAGAGCCCAACATCAGGAGCCCTGCACTGATGTTCTGGGGCCGGGGAGGGAGCAGCGTTGACATGTTCATCACACATCCTCGTTCTAAGCGCTCCGGCCGTGTTACAAAGTTAGTTTCTGTTTATTTCTTATAAGTCGCCTTAAAACAAGTTTATAATCTCTATTCTGAAGATGAAGAAATTAAGGATCAGAGACATTAACTAATTTCTAGGAAGATGTGTTCTTGGTACAAAGAGAAACGTCAGCCTGTGTGCCAGCTGGGCTCTGTCCTTGTAATGAACACCTGGTGTACCTGGTTATGGAGAGAAGAGATTCATTCTGGCCCAGCTTGGAGTTTCTAGCCCATGTGGGTGGCCCTGCCGCCCTGGGGCCCTGGTGAGACAGGGTGTAATGTGGGACTGTGGGACTGAGCAAGTCATTTCCATCACAAGCCCGGGAGCAAAGGAAGGAGAGGGTGCTGGGCCCCACCAGCCCTCCAAGACTGTGCCCCAACCGACACTGCAGGAACCCACGAGGCCCCGCCCATGAAGGCGCCCTGCCTCCCCAGAGTGTCTCCCCAGGGCCAAGTTTTTACCCATGGACCCCTGGGGCCATTCAGCATCCGACCATTACAGCTGGAGACTGGAGCGGTCTGTTCTGAGCTCGTCTCTGCACTCTGCAACACGGAAGCAGCTTTCCTCCTCCTCCTCCTTCTTTCTTTTTATTTCTCTTCCTCAGCCTATCAGCACTCTCATCATAATCACCGTCACCACCATCACCCTGATTATTAGTTTCTTCAGCTCCGAGGAGGCCATGCGTCCCTTGGGTGCGGTAGTAGCTGGTTTCTATGCCTGCAGCATTTCCTGTAGGCACAGACTCATGCCCCCATCTGGAATCCTGTCCAGTGTCTGCTTCTTTCTCCTGACTTACAGCCTCCAGTAAGTGCTCATTCTGCTCACTAAAGTTTCCCATACAGCCACCTGTCCAGGGGCAGAGTGGGCATTCGGGAAGTATGTATTAAATAAATGAATGAGTTCAGTGCTTCACAGATGTTCGTGAACGCTGTGAAACACTGCAGTGTAACATGAGAATGTAATCTGAAGATAGAAGGAGGCAGAAAGTTTAATAAAAGTGAGATCCCAACAGAATGATTCACCGTTCTCTGGAGTCATCACCTGATTTTGCAGAGCAGAGATAAAGGCATCTTGCTCTGTTACCACTGCCCAGGGTAGTTCTGCCTCTTGGTGTGGACTACTCTTAAAGAAAAGCCTGTCACCTGCACTCCGTGTCATTTTCTGATGCTACCCAACGTCTGACAACCACATTAGTAGCCCCGTGGGAGCTGTTATTAAGAAGCTTAGAGTCAAATTCAGGTAGCTCTGATGACTTTATCAGCTCATTCCCGAGACACCCATTGTTTGTCCATGCTATACTGGACCGTGTGGGCAGTTCAAGGCGCAAAACTAAAAGTGCACAGTCCTCGTCACTGTCTGTCTTGGAGAGGAAGGCGTGCTCGGTGGACATCTGGGCAGCGTGTAGCTGGTGCAGGCAGTGGCTCGCTCCATCCTGCCAAGGTTGCTGCACGTGGGAATAAGTTGTCCCACACGTTCTTCCACACCCCTCTCCTGTCCCGGGAGCCCCATCCTTCACTCCGACCCCTTAATCTCAACAGTGATGAGAGCAGGCTCAGCCCCAGACATCTACCCAGAATTAGAAGTAATCAATTGCTGTTCTACGGGCTTTGGGTGAGGGGTGTGCTCTGCTCAGCTCTGTGTGCTCCGAGCAGGCAGCGATGGTTACAGACACACGAACACCTCCCACTCTGAGCAGCGTGTGTTTAATGGGGAGACACTAAGGCTGCACGACACACTGGTTCTCCTCAAACTTTCCCCCCCAACTTCAGCACTCCCAGTCCCAGCTACAGACAGTCAGTATTGGTGTGGTGTTTGCCAGTGGCTATGTTGTCAGTTTCTTGTAAATGTGACTAGGATTAAAAGTAAATCTCACATTTTCTTTTTCCATTTATTTGTTGACAGATGTACAGGAGGGTTCTAAGACTTGGCTGTTGTGAATCGTGCTGCTGCAAACATGGTGTGCATGGATTGCTATAATATGATGTCTTTAACTCTTTGAAGAAGACACCTAGAAGGGAATGGCTGGGTCATGATGGAATAGTACTTTGCTCTGAAGAAGGACGAGTTAGGGTCACTTGTAAGAAAAGGGATGCACCTGGAGTCCATAATGTTAAGTGAGTAAATCTGAAACACAAGCTTAAATATTGTACTGCTTCTCTTGTGTGAGAAACCTAAAGCACAAATAAGCTAAAGAGCAAAATAAAAGGTCGACAGTAGGAAACAGGGACATGGATCTTTTGCAAAGGGAAGGATACCAAGAGATGAGGAGAGAGGCAGGGGAGGGAAGAGGGCAGACAGGATTTCGGTGTGTCGTGTCCAGGCGCCCGCTCGCCCGGTGAACGCAGTCATTACGTACTGCAAACACGACTAACCGATATCAATACATCTCACCTGAAGGCTCTGTAACTTTCTAGCTGTCTGACCATGTGCATGCTCCTGTACTCTCCAAACTTTATTTTCCTTTCCTATAGATTGGGAATTGACTCACAGCAGTTTTTCTGGAAACTAAAAATGTGCGTGCTGCTCTTAGAATTGTGTGTAATATGCAGTGATGCCTGCCAAGGTTGGCTACTGGCATTGCGGTTCCGGTCTTACTTGCTCGGCATTGCTGGGATCTTAAATGCATGCGGGGCAATCTGCACGGAAGGAGAAATCTGCGCGGGAGGAGAAATCTGCGAGGGAGATGCTCCTCAAAGGGCCGCATCACTGCCGGAGACGCCAGCTGACGGCTCCTGGTGCTCACAGCCACATCTGTGGCCCTGAAAGAGGACTGCCAGCTTTCCTCTGAGGAGCTAAGAGACTCTGGAAATGGCCCCCGCTGCTCGGTGAAGTCGGGGACCCGGGCACAGTGCTGCTTCCATGGGGAACATGTCGCGTGAGGTCCTCCTGTCCCTCCACAGCCACGCGTGTCCCTGGGCAGGTGTTCGTGTACGTGGGTGACAGGCAGCAGCACAGTGGTGGCGGCGGTCAGCCCCCGTGGGAGGCTCCAGCTGACCTCTCCACGGGTGTTGGCACCGTGGCCTTCCCTGCCTGGCGGGGTTTGCAGACCCTGAGCTGGGAGAATCCCTGTGGGTCCCCGAGCCAGGGCGCTGTGACACCCTCCCCTCTCCTCCCTACACATGGGGATCATCACTGCTCGGTCGAACGTCGTGTGTGCGGAACCTCGGCTGGGACTCACTTGGAACAAGGGCTTTGCAGATGGAATGAATGAGCTCACTGGCATAGACGAAGAGGGCTGGAGGCCAGGGGTGGCGTCCTGTGAGAAGCGGGCAGTGTGAGCACAGAGACCCGGGGAGAGCAGCAGGTGCCGGCGGGTCGGAGAGCGCAGCGGGCGCAGAGTGGAGGCCTCTCCCCGCCCCGGGCTGTGACTTCCGGGCTCTGGGCTCCGGGCAGATGAGAGAACGCAGCCCCATGGTTTGAAGTCACCGAGCTGTGGTGCTCTGTGTGGTTGCCCTCAGAAAAGGGTGCAGGAGCCCCGTAACCGCCCCCCGACAGACAGGCAGCTCCCTGCCCCACGCAGGCCGGGACAGCAGGGCTTGGGTTAGGGTTAGGGTTAGGGTTAGGGTTAGGGTTTAGAGTTAGGGTTATGGTTAGGCTTAGGATTAGGGTTTAGGGGTAGGGTTAGGGTTAGGGTTCGGCTTAGGGATAGGGTTAGGGGTAGGGGTAGGGTTAGGGGTAGGGGTAGGGTTATCGTTAGGGTTAGCGTTAGGCTTAGGGTAGGCTTGCGGCTCTGCGGGGTCCAAGGCAGCAGGGGAGGCTGAGGTCGCTCCTGCTGCAGCCACGTTGTCGCTCCCATTCTCTGTGCTGAGCCTTGTGGGCACCACTGCACCGTTCCCAAGGGCAACCAAAGAAAGCGCACTCAAATTCCGTTCCCACAGCTAAACCTTCAGACTCGAAGGACAGTGAGTGTTCCGGTTACAGCCACGCATTTCGTCTACTCTGCTCCTAATTTTGGACGCTTTGTCTTGTCCTTTCTGAGCCTTGTTTATATTCATTTCCATAGAAACCACCTGTCCCCTGTACCCCAGTGGATCGCCAATGAAAGTCAGTGCCCGGGACTGCCCGGGGCTTTGTCGGCTGCCCCTGCTTTGGCCGTCCTGGCCCCGCTCTCTCTCTCCTAGTTCTGTCCTTAGTGTGCTTTCTTCTCAGGCCTGCATCGCACACTGGCCAGGTGGGGACTGGAGACCTGTTGCAGGGGCCTCTGGCACCATGGGGGACAGGCCACGCTGCCTGCAGCACAACTTACACCCCTTCCCAGATGGATGATATGGGGGCTTGTTTTAGGCTCTTTAACTTGTTTGTTTGTTTGTGAAGTGCTGAGGATTGAAGGCAGGGCCTTTATACCGAGTGTGTTTTATCTCGAGGCAGGGTCTCACTAAAGCAATGAGTTCCCCAGGCTCACTTCGCACTTGGGGTCCTCCTGGCTCGGCCTCCCAGATAACAGGTGTGCGCCACCGTGTCTGGCTGTGCAGCTGTGTCTAAGTGGTGTGTGTGTTGCCCACATTTGAACCCAGGAGTGCTGAACGTATGTGCCCTCAAGACCCCCAGAGCTCTGTCCTCCTCCTCCTCCTCCTCCTCCTCCTCCTCCTCGGTGAGCCCAGGTTTTGAGACGGAGACCGAGTGGGGGCTGCGCTCTAGTCAGGTACGTCAAATGCAGCCCGAATCCCACCCAAAGTCCCCTCGGAAAATCCGTGACGGGCCATGATCAAAGCTCATAGCCCTGATCTTGGTGACACAGGACGAGGGGACCCTTGTGCAGGGGCCTCTACTTGGCTTTCTGCACTCAAGGGGCTAAGCTCACAGAAGTCCTGAGTGCAGCATCTCTTTCTTCTTGTACTCTGAAAAAGAGCTTCTAATCCACCTGCATGGCCACGCTGTGTGCACAAATCCAACTTCTAAATTACAGTTTCGCTCGTGCATTTATTCATTCACCAGTTCACCAAATGTTGCTGAGCACCTGGTGTAGGACGGACGCTGCCCAATCCTGGAGCAGCTCCCTCAGCAGAGCTGCCTTCCTGGCTGCCCTTCGAGGGTGGACATGGACATCCAACCTGGTCCTCAGATACCATGTACAGGGCACAGGGGCACAGCACATGCAAAGGCCCCGGGGCAGGGCTGATTAGCACATCTACTGCCTCCAACCTTATCGCTTGTGGTGAGAGCGCTCAGATGCCTTGCTTCCAGCCACTCTGAAATAGTCAGTGCATGGTTGTGAGGTAGAGCGCTGCCACACCGGCACTCAGTCCTCCTGTCCATCTGTGCTTGGTGCCCAGGGTCACCTGCTGTCGCTGCCTGTGGAAGTGCGGGTGACTGGGGCCTGAGCCAGTGCCTTCCGGAGGTCCTGAGCCCCAGGAGCCTGGCTGGTGAGGCGGGTTTGCCCACATAAGCTCCTGTCACGCCGGGCCGCTGCACTGGAGCCACGGCAGTGGGGCCGAGCCAGCGTTGCCTGGAGCCTCCCGCTCTGGGAGCCGAAATGAAGCTTTCGCCTTCCCCACTGAGTGGCCCATGTTTTGTTCCAGGCTGCCGGGGACCCGTTCTATTCTAACTCTCTTGGGTCTGCCTGTGAGTGAGGCCTGCTGCCTCCCGGCTGGGCTCACACCCCTGCCACACTCCTGGGTTTCCAGCCTCTGCGAACCTGGGCTTTGCCCTTCCCACCTCCAGGCCGTGTGTGCACCTTCCACAGATGCGGCCTGTGGGGACAGAAAGGTTGCGGTGGGTGAGATGCACAATCCTTGGCCGGACCAGAGCCCTGGGCTCCTCCCATGGGGGTGGTGCCCACCCAGCTGGCAAACGGGACTTCTCCCTTGGCACTGTTGGGCGGGCATGGCTGGGAGATCCGGCGTCCCCTGTGTGCACGGTGCCTTTCTGTTTGGGGTCTGGATGGAAGAGCACAACCCCTGTCACAAAGCCCTGCAGATTTCCGGGGACAGCACAGGAGCCAAAGAGTCAGTGACGGCCGCCGAGCAGCCCTCGCCTCCCTCTCCTCTGTGCAGCTCGAGGACCTTGTCTTTCTTCCTGATCTTCTCTCTCTTCCTCCTGTGGGAAACCGAGTTTCCTGTGTGTCCCGGACCCTGTGAGACGCTGGAACCCTCCTCGGCGCTGCGCCGGGTGGGGATGCCCTGCTCTTTCCTGGTCCCTCGAGGGAGAGAGGGGCAGGACAGCAGGGAGAGCAGCGGAGTAGAAGGCAGCAGGGCCGGGAGAAGGCAGGAATGTGTGCGACCCTCTCCTTGGAGAATGTTGAAAACACTTTACCAGCACGGTTAATGTATGAGGCCAAACGTTTAATGAATAATAAAGTTGGGCCAGATGCTTTCTCCAAAGAGAGGAAAGAGAAAGAATAGTGAGTATGCACACACACACACACACACACACGCACACACTTGTGTGCAGAGGGGACCGCAGTGCATTCTTCATCAACCCAGCCACAATCCAATTAACGATGAAAGCGTTCCGCTCAGCTCCAGAACACGGGGCGATGTTTCTGGTCTGTCTCTCGGTTACCTCTTAGGGGCACCGAAAGGAAATCCCTGCTCCAGAATATTTTCCAAATTAAAGTGTCCAACAATCAGCTCTGTCAACAAATGCCTTTTTCTTTCCTGGGTTTGATGCTGGCTTCTTTTCAACGGTGGAATTTGCAGTCCTGTCCATGAAGCCCTGAGCCCTCCATGCTACCGGCTCACTTGAAGTCTGTTTGCCAGAATGCTTAGGAGGCCTTTCCCCAACCTGCAGGTGCAGGGACGAAGGGCTGAGACCTCCCTTGGGGCCCTCCCAGCAGGGACAGCATGTCCTCGAGACCCACAGCTCGACCCCGCTATTTCTGGGCAGCTGCTTGCAGTCCGCATGGACTCCCGCCACCCACAGGGCCCATCACTCCGTTACCTGGCCACAGGGGAAGTGGGGTCATCAGCCAGACACCCCCTTGACCCCCAGATCTCCCCCGACACCCATCTCTCCCGGAGACAGCAGATACCCTCTCTCCTCCCCCAGGGCCCGCCACGCTCCTGGCTCCTGGTGCCCTCGCCCTGTGCCTGTGGCTGGGCCGAGCTGGCTTCCCTGAGCACTTTGCCCTGGACCTCAGCTCCCATCCTGGTTGCTTCCCCGAGCTCTGGATGCTTCTGCACCTCCGGCCTTGAGACTGCGTGGCTCCTGGGTTTTGGGTCACCAGCCTTCTATAGTCTGGCTCCTCCTGCCGCAGAACCCCCTCCACAGTGCGCCCCAAGGGTGACATCCACTCCCAAAGTCTCCCCCACACACCAGGGTCTGCTCCTGCCCCAACTCATTTCCCAGGTGCTTCCTGCAGGAGCCTGCTGTCTGCAGCCACCTCCAATGTCACCTGCGATGCCGCCAAGCTGGGCTCACTGTGGACCACAGACCCCTGCCTGACCCCCTGGCTTGCCCCCCATGCTGATGCTGCCTCCCTCTCTACCAGATGCTGGGTCTCGGTGACTTCCTGGATCCCCATCCTTCCTGAACCTACCCCCCTTCTCATTTATTTCCCCCCAGTTCATTTGTTGTTCAGGAATATGCCCCAGAATCGTCGGGGGAGTTTTCACAGAGCGGACAGCCTTCATTTTGCAGTGCAGGCCCGTGCTTCCTCCCAGAAATAGGCTGAGCGGGCCGAGCTTGCGCATCTCCCTGGGTTAGCCTGCCGGGACGCTGCAGCGAGTCCCAAGCCCGCAAGGCCCCAGTTAGCATTCGTGTGTCAATTCACTCTCATTTATTTCCATGCACAGATTGTGTTTGTTTATACTTCTCCTCCCAGAGCTGTTTGCACACTGATTTAAATGAGGGCTTCTCCCTTCAGCACAGGAAGGAGTTTACAGCTCATGTGTGTGCGTGCTCTTAACAGCTCATGCCCTGTTCACCAGGGAACCAGCCGCATCAGACCGGCTCCTGGGCTGCGGCTCCTGATCCAGACCAAGCGCCCTGAATGAATGACCCATCTGGAGACCTGAAGTGCACGCGGCACAGAGGGTGGCTGCTCTGTCCTGTCGTGGTTGTAGGCAGAATGGTCACCTGCACACAGCCCTACACACACACGTGCACAAACCTGCATGGGTACACACACATGCACACACATAGGTGCACTCCCAACCATGCACACACAACACATGCATTCACTCATACATGTGCACACAAGTGTATACATGCATGCACACACACGCACACCCGTTTTCTTTCCTTTCGCCACTTTAAAACCATCAGCTGTTCCTCCCATCATGTGCAGGTTTCCTTTCCACAATCTTCCGGGTATGTCTGCCTATTGTGAACCACATTGCAGGGCCTCACTCCGGGACGGTGGCCGGGAGTCGTGGAAGTGAGTGTCTGCCCTGGGGGCAGGCCCAGGTCCTCTCCGTGTCTCTCCTTGTCCCTGCTGCTGCCAGCACCACCAGCGAGGAGATGGCTGCTACTTCCTGGAGCAGCTTCCTCACACGGTCATGTGGCCGCCTGTGCCTGGAAGCATGGTGCTTCTTAGCCTCGGAGCTGTATGAACTGACCATTCCCACTCCACTTCTCCTTTCTGTGTACTCACTTGGGGAAAGCCAGGGGTTTGCCTAGGGGGTCCCCAGGTGGAATCCCCTGGCGGGGGTCCTGGAGGCCCCCGGGGGCCCTGTGCCCGCTCCTCTGTGCCCTGAGCTTCCTGTGAGATGGCAGTTGATCACACTGACTGCCAGGTCCAAAGTCAGTACATGTCCCGTAGGACGGGGTCAGGTGCCCTGCTTACCCGCCGGAAAGTGCATAGTGACCATGGGCTCTTTTTTTGCACCAGTGCAGTGGATCCCAGTGCCTTGGACAGTTTGCATATTTATTCCAAGTAGCAGATCGATGGTGTCAAATTCTACCATTTTCCTCCATTTGCAGTTCTGGGAATTGAACCCAGGCTCTCACCACTGAACTGCATGTCCTCCCACGCATAGCTCTTTACCTTTCTATTTGAGACGGAGTCTCTCTAAATTGCCAAGTTGCCCAGACAAGGCTTGAACTTATGATCCTCCTGCCTCAGCCTCCTAGAGAGCTGGAATCCCTGGCATGCACCGCCACACCTGGCTCTTGGCATTTTGTTTACTGGGATAATTTCACAAGCCTTTCCTCAGCTTTCATCTGACCACGTGGCTCAGGCAGGACAGTACGGTCGGCACAGCTCCCTGTGTGTTCCGTTCTCACACTGAGGCCAGAGCTCGGCGCCCGTTATGCCTGAGCAGTGTGTGAGCTGCTGCCTGCCTGTTCAGTGTGTCCGCATCCGGCACAGTTATTGGTCTCATCCAGGCTCGGCGGCTCCCATCTTTGGTCCGTGGGAGCCGCTGAGACCAGCGCTGGGGATGGTGCCCATGAGCAGATGTTCCCTGCGGACAGAGAGGCCGACGTCCAGACATGCGCACTCCTCCTTGGCTCAGGTCGGGAGCCAGGCCCAGGCTGTTTGGAGAGAGAGAGAGAGAGGGGGAGAGAGAGAGAGAGAGAGAGAGAAGAAAGGAAGGAAGGAGAGAGAGGAAGCGGGAAGGGAGAGACCCTGTGCCTTGCTGCTCGCGCGTCTTAGCTGGCAGCGTGGCTCCAAGAACAGGGGCCCGACTCAGGGCCGCCAGTTTCTCGTGGCTTCAACTGGAGAGCTCCGGGCCTTTGTGGTGGGCAGAGCTAAAACGTGAGTTTCGCATTCAGCTCTGCAAAGGAAGAGATCTCACGGGTTCACACAGGTCCTTGCCCTTCAAATCCGGGACCGGGCTTTCTTCCTAGAACACCTCCTAAGTTTGCTCACCCTGCACACGCCGAGCCTGGCCTCAGAGCCTGACACACGGTCCTACACGATGCTGGACGGTGCCAAAACTGGCCCGGGATGGGATGCAAGACAAAGGAGAATGTGCAAGTTCGCCTGTGATCCCATCTGCCCTTCGCTGTGCAACGCTTGTCCTGTGTCCGAGGACATGGGGATCCCACGCGTCGCTCGACTTCCGCTCCACTCAGCCGCCTGTCTGCAAGTGGCCCGGCAGAGCTCGGGTGGCTGGGCCATCCGGAGCCTGTGACGTTAGGTGTGGACGAGGGACAAAGCAGCACCCGGGCTGAGTGTGGCGGGCGGCAGCTTTCATTCCCAAAAGTCAGTCGGGCTGCATATAAAATCCTCCTATTGTTAAATTTTTATTTTTATTAGTACATGTTTGCTCAGCAACTAAGGCTAGACATTCCATGGACCCAGCTATTCCCTCTGGGAAGTTCTGGAAAGAGCGAGAGAAGCCGCATCACAGTGCCCCGGGCCCACGATGTCCCCAGCAGCTCGGGCCGGGGGCAGGAGCCCCTGAAGGGCAGGCGCTCAGAACCGGGGTGTGGGCGGTACCAGGCCTCATGTTCACCGAGGCCTCTCCTTTAACCGTGACCCCAGGACCTCAGCATTGTGTCGATTCCATCTGCTTTGCTTGGCTTCTAAATCAGCAGGTTTAAGCTTATGCTTTCATTTCTTTCTCATTTTTATCCCCCTTTCAGCTCCTGTTCCCACCAGGCCACTGCACAGTGTCTGCTTGGAGAGTCGTCCTCTCTCGAGGTCTGGTGTCTAAGGTGACAGCCCTTCAACTTCTAACCTGCTCTGCCTCCTTGCCTCTCTGCCAAGTGTCCCCAGGGCCCAGTGACACTTTGCTCTTTTGTCCTGCATTTTTTTGAGATAGGTCTCTCTATGTAGCCCAGGCTGGCCTCAAACTTCCAGTGACCCTCCTGCCTCAGCCTCCTGAATGTTAGGATTGCCCTCCTGCACCACCACGCCTGGCCTGACTGTGCGTCATTTTAAAGGGCTGAGCTGTGTCCCCCGGCAGGGTTGTGTCTTCCTTTGCCCTGTTTGCACCTCTCGGTCCCCTGCGGTCCTTGTCCCCTGTGCTGAGGCCCAGCATGGTCCTTTTCTGGCTGAGTTATGCATGGGACTCTACCGCCTGTTTCCTGTCCTCACCTCCTCAGCAGCCCCATGGCCAGCTCAGGTCCCCTTGTCCTGGAAGGAGGTCCTGGCTGCTGCTTCCGAGCGTCCCTATGCAGCTTCGGGCTTCCCTTGGGCCCTGTACCAATGGCCCTGCCTTTTTGTCACCCTCCAGCTCCCTCTTCCACCAGGGCCGGCCGAGCCCGCAGTCCTGAGAGCCCGCCAGGCCCAGCGCTTCCTCCCCGTACACCTGTCGTGTGTACTCGAGGCTCCTGGGCATATTCCACCTGATCACGATCACAGAGTACCCGAGGCGGGCTGGCTTTACGAGAAAAGTTTAGCCTGGCAGTGGGTCTCGGCCCAGTCTCTGTCCACACCCAGCCGGGGGCTCCCGAGGGAGGTCCCCAGCCCCAGCATCATCAGCCCTGGGAGCAGTGCACGTTCCTGGGCCCTCCGGTGGCTTCCGAGCCAGGCCCTCGGACAGGCCTGGGGATCTGTGTCCCAACAGACTCCCTGACGGGTTCAGTCTTGTCCCCTCATGATCTTCTCTTCTCTGTCCCTCCCGGGCCAGCAGATCGCTCACTGCACAGCACTGCGGGCTGAAGTCACTCTGGGGTCCCTGAGTGTCCACGTCGCTCCCGCCCCTGCTGCAGGAATCGAGGCACTGCCAATCGCCACACTCCCAACGGTGACAGCGATCCCACCACGGCCACCTGTCCCCGAGGCCCTGGGGTCTGCAGACATCGCACCCACCGCCTCATCCAATTCCCACTGCCCGCCTCAAGGTAGGGGCATGATGGGATTTTGCCAGTGATAAAAGCGGGAATCCGACGGAGGCCTGCAGCTCGTTAAACATAGCACTGGGGGGAAACCCTGGCTCCCGGCCCTGCCTGGACCCTGCCGGAACCCCCAACCCCCAGGGTCATGTGGGTGCTGGGGCGAGGAGACGTCCACACAGATGGATTCGACTCCCCAGGAACCCCACATCAGGCACGATGGGCCGGGGGAGGCGGGCAGGGAGAAGGAGACAGATGGGCTGGTGTGGGGGACAGGCAGGCGGATAACCGCAGGCGAGTTGACTGCCAGATATTTAAATGGATGTGTAGGTGGATAGATAGTAGTTACGTAAATAGACGTGCAGGCAGGTAATAGATGGGTAGATATAGATATGAAGATGATAATAGATGCAGATAGATAAGTATGCATAGATGTATACATACACAGCGCGCTCTCTCTCTGTATATTTATATAAATGTAGTTTATTTTTAATCTGTAACTATCGGTAGTGCCTGGGGTTCTTTGGCAGCACTGGCCAGAGGCGTGTCATTTGGTTGAGGGATAAAGGAAAGAAATTTAGCAGAAGTGGTATTTTGGGAGACAGGATGGCTAGGTGTGACCTAGGCAAAGAAAGAAAGACTTCTAAGAAAGTGTCTGGGGCTGCTGTTGTGAAAAAAGAATAATTGGAGAATTCGAATTCCTGAAGTAAACTTCAAAACAGTGAGTCAGGAAGATAAAGCCGTGGTCACTCAGCAACTCGGGCTTCTTCCAGCGCCGGGCCGCAGTGGGCTCTTGAGCATCTGCCCCTCTAACCAGGCTGGCAGGGGCACTGGGCAAGGCCGGCTGCTTGGGGGCCGTGGGGGAGGGGCCCAGTGTGGAGAGGTGGCCAGCAACAGTCACAGAGCTTGTCGTCAAGGCTCTGGGCTCTGAAATCATCAGCGGTGTGTGCAGCTTCCAACGTGGCTCATTAGCGTGCCATCTGGCTGCCTGTATCTGACGGCGGTCAGGGGAGTGGCCCAGCCCGACCCACTCATCGACTTGATCTACTTCAAGGAGCACAGAGCAGGCTGGGCGAGTCGGGACCATCAGACTTCTGATGCTCCTGTTTCTAATCCTCGGGGTTTAGATGTTCAGCATGAAAGCCCCCCAGACTCGAGCCAGGCCCTCTGCCCTCCTTTAAAACACAATGCAGAGTTGCCAGGATAATTGTGTAGCTGTGACCGTTTTTCCCTCCACGAAGCATTTTCCACGTGGACAGCGTCCTTTGAAGCAGGCCGGGAAGAGGCGAGGCAGAGGTGAGGCCGGCTGCAGGAGTTACTGACGGAAGCCAGGACGCCGCAGCTCGGGCGTCCATTGATATTCAGGGCTTGGCCCTGCTGGCAGCCGAGGGCCTGGGTCACGTCTCACGTTATGGGGCTGAGGAGGCCTGGGGACCGAATCCGTGTCCGTCACAGCAGCGGGCTCCGCCGGGAGCCTGGGTGGGGAATGGCGAGGGCTTCCTGCCCATCCACGCTCCGCAGGATAACTCACCCTGAGATTGTGGCGTGATGTGCAGTTTCCAAACCTCCTGCAGAACACGAGAAAGGAGGGAATTAACAGCGGATCCCAAAGCTGGAATTTTAAAGGGCACGGAGCAAGGCAACACCCTGCTGTTGCTATTTCTTTCTTTGTGTTAAAATTTTTTTTCCTCTCCTGACTTTGAAAGTAGCTACTGCTTTTTTCAAAGGAAAAAAAATCAAAGCCTTACCAACCATTTCTTTTTGACAATGGAGAGCCCCCCCCCCTCCCCCCGGTCCTTGGTGTATTTTGAATACAGCTCTACCTGTCTCATAGAATCCGCACCAGACCTGACTCTTCATTACAGGACGAAGAGGCAGGCAGGGCCTCAGGGTGGGCAGCAGGCGCCTGGGGGCGGAGGAGCGGTGGGCACTGAGGCCGAGGACCTCCTGGTGTCCACCCCGCACAGACCCACACCTGCCTGCCGCTCCACTGACGGTAGCCGCAGCAGATCCAGGCCGATGTGTCCCCTGCTCCTGCAGCCCTTCCTGTCCAGTCCGTGCGTGCGGTGGCAGTGGGGTCTGTCCCCCTCGAGAGCTGATGGCGAGAGAGCTGCAGGGCAGAGAGCCAGGGAGCTGAGGGAGCCCGGTGAAGGGCACAGAGGCGGACCACAGGCGAGGGGGACAGCGATCCTGAGGGGCCTTCATGCACACACTCGCGCTCACACACATCTGCACACAGACACTCAGGAAGCAAGGTGAGACGTGTGCACACAGACACGTGCCCCCACGCACACGCAGGCATGCACACACACCTACTCACATACACACATTCACATCACTCATGTATACATACATGCTTATGCACACGTACACATGGCTGCATTCAGGCTCTTTCCTGTATGTTCACTCACACACATGTGGCCACACATGCTCACTCCTGTTACGGGCGTGCACACACTCACAGAGCACGCGCACACACCCAAGCTGTTACCGTCCTTCCTCCTGCACGTGTGTGACTGAGAGTCCCTGCTCCCCTCTGTCCCGGGGTGCAGCAGGTCAGGTCTGGGGATAGCAGCACTGGCTGGCAACTGCTCCTGTTTGCCACCCTGTCCCGGGGAGACACCACCGGCCACACTGGGAAGCTCCGCCTGGATGCTGGAACTGGATGCTCCAGCTGGGCCAGCTGCCTGTGCCTTGCAGGGCTTTGTCCATATTTTAAATAAAAGGTTGAGTCAGAACCAACTTTGTGACGAGCAAGCAGCTAATCAATTATTAAATAAAGGAAAGTCCTCCAGCTCCCCTTGGTGCTGTTTGTGTCCCCAAATTTCAGGAAGCTTTGTTTCTCCGCTTTTTGAGTCTAGATTTTCCAATGAGTCCTCTCTGTGGCCCGGGCCTGGCCCAGAATCTGTCCTGAGCTGTCTTTCTGGTCCCATCCTCATTGGAGCGGCTGACCCCGTCCCTGCAGACGGCCGGGACATGCTGGAAGGACGATTTCCCGCTCTGGGCCTCTGACCCCACTCCAAGGGTGCTCGGCCCCATGAGAATGCAGGGCGAGGGGGATGCCGTGCAGGGAGGCCTGGACGGGGAGGAGCCCTTAGCCCTGCGGCCCAGGGGGATGGGACGTAGGATGACTTGGATGGAGCTGTGTGCTGGGGCCGGGTCTGGGGGCGGAGGACAATGGGGACCCAGGCCGCCCCATGGTGACACTGGGGCTCTGTGCAGCCGCTGTGATCCTGCAAGATCTGCGGTCCCCTCCTCGACGACGGGATCTGGGTCTCACTGTGGCCCAGCGGGCGGGACTGGAGGGTCCTCTGTGGAACAAGCTGTGTCCTGGTGATGCTCACCAGCCGAGCAGGCAGCCAGCAAGGTCCCGTGCTCAGTGCTGGCCCCGGGGAGTGTGTGGCCGTGCTTGGAGAGAAGACCTTTAAAGAGGCAGATAAGGTAGACGGGGGCACCGGGCTTCAGCCCAATACAGTGGGTGGGGACACAAGCACACAGCCACAGCTGTGCCCAGACAGGGAGGAGACGCCCGCCTGCAGGCCGAGTGGAGCTGGCCCGGACGCCTTGAGCTTGGACTTCCGGCCTCCGGGACTGTGGGAAAGGGAAGGGAATGCTGGGGCCTGAGCTGCAAAGTCCGTGCTGCTGTGCCAGGCTTTGCCTCCATGACTCCAGCCAACTAACACGGTGGGTGAAGAGGAGAATTTAGCTTTAAAGGATCTAAAGAGTCTTTCAGCTAGGTGAGGTGGCATGAGCCTGTGATCCCTGCACTCTGGGAGACTGAGGCAGGGGGGTCACAAATCCAGACAACTTGGTAAAGACGCTGTCTCGAAATAAAATTGGAAGAGGGCTGAGGATGCAATTTAGTGGTCTCTGGGTTTAATTCTCAGTAAGGGGGGCGGGGGGGAGAATGAGAGACAAAGAAAGAGCAATAGAGAGATGGAGAATAAAAATGAGTTTTTCCTTCCATCCCCGAAGCACATATTTAACCTTGCAACTTTGGTTGTGAAATTATTGCCTATCCATACTACGTGATAAATCACAGCAAGTCCTGAAACTGCAGGGAAAGAAGCCAGGCGAGTGGCAAGGGGATGAATCTGAGCCGCAACTCTGGCTGAACATGAGCCGGAAAACGAGTGTGTGCACGCAGCCCCAGTGCTCCCGTGCTCAGGCCCGGCACAGATTCGGGCGTGAGGTGCACAGCGGGTCTTCATCCGGTCTCCTCGAAGTTGCCGAGGAGCTGCCTCTCCCACGCAGCCCCACCGTCCCTCTCTGGTTTCTGATCCTGCCATGGTTGCTGCTGCAATGAGAGAGTTGATAAGGGAGAAACTGGGCCAGGATCTAAAATAGTGCTGTTAGGCAAATATCAGCTCCATCTCTCACTCTAATGCCAGTCACATTGCGGATCGAAGACCTCGCGACCAAGTTCCACTTCTGAGAAACAGGCAGAGATTTCTCTGTTTGGTATTTCCATGGACTGGGTGGGGACAGGAGCCTGGGGACCCAGGCCCCTCCACGAGGACCTGCAGGGACCGGCCCCGAGGTGTCCTAAGAAGCCCGGAGTGCAGGGCGGCTCCTGGTCAGCTCTCACCCGCTCTGAGGCTGTCAGGGCCCAACCTGGGGCGATCGGGCCTGGGTGGGGGCAGGGAGGGGTGGGTGGGTGCTCGCTGCTAAGTCAGGGTGGCCGATGTGAAGAGGCCACGCTGTGTCCTGTCCCCGTGTCCCCTGGACAAGGCCAAGCTGTGGGGATGGAGGAATGCCGGCAGCCACCGTGGCCTGGGAGGGTCAGGCCTGCCAGCTGGAGCCCGGGTGCAGGCAGTGAGCGGCTCTCTGGGGCCCTCAAAGGCACCTGGTGTGGCTCACTGACCACACTGGCACCCTCTGGGGGCACGGAGACGGCGGAGGCTGAGCGAGCGTGGGGAAATCCCTGACCTTCCTGTCCATCTTGCCACCCATCTAACTACCCTTCAAAAAATGAAGTGTTTGAGAAAGGGTTGAACCCTCGGCTGCAGCACTGAGCTGCATCCCCTGCTCTTTTGTTTCTTTAAATTTTGAGACAGAGCCGCACTAAGTCACTAGGTTGCCCAGGCTTGGCTTGAAGTTGTGCTCCTCCTGCCTCAGCCTCCTGGAGTGCCGTGATTCCGGCTGTCACCACTATGCTTGGCTTAGGAATTTTGAAAGCTAAGCAAACTGCTTACCGGGGTCCACGGCACAGGGGAGCCCGGAGCAGGCGCACGAGAAACAACGGTGGGAGGAGGAGGCTGGAGGCTCAGCTGGGGACCCCAAGGCGGGCACCAAGCCAGCAAGAAGGGCAGGTTGGGCGGGAGTGCTGCAGCTAGGAGCAGAGTCCACAGAAGGCCTACCCTGCGCCCGGGGAGCCTTCCCAGCCACAGCACGCGTGTGCCCCGCCAGCCTGCCGAGGCAGCCAGGAGCGCTTCCCGGGGAGGCTTCACGCACCGTGCCGGGCGTGGGAACCTGATGCTGTGGAATGACTGGGGCGAGGCCTTCCAGACAAAGGCCGCAAAAGACTCCTGTCAGGGGGCACCCGGAAGCTGAGAGCCACCAGCCGCAGGAAGGAAGTCGGACGAGGGCGGGAAAGGGGGCCTGGCTCACCACTCACCAGCTGACCCAGGTCCTCCCCGCCCGGGCGCCCGCCAGGACCACGACCGCACCTCTGTCCACCCAGAGGTCACCTCTGGCTCTCACCTCGCTCGGGATCCCGTGACGCTTCGTGCACTCGGGAGGCTTCATACTTCCCGAAGCGCTCCGTGCCTCGGTTTCCCCAGCTCCCTTCCTGGTCTCCCACTATTGCCTTTGCTGGGCCTTCCTTCCATCTAGCTTCTGCTTGGAGGTCCCCAGGGTCACAGCAACAGCAGTGTTTCTTCCCGCGGCTTTACATAGTCGTGACCTGCTCGGCAGTCCTGGGCCTTCACCTGCAGCCTGGACGCCAGTTCTGCTCCCCCACATCTCACTGGTTGTTACGGTTTGGATCTGAGATGTCCCCAGAGTCTCCCGTGTGTGGGAGGTGGCAGGATCGTGGGACTGTGCTCTGCAGTGGACTCATCCATGGCGAGCTCACAGCTGACTGCACTGCAGGGGTGGGCCCTGGTTGGCAGAGGTCACTGGGTGAGACCCAGAGGGGAAGGGGTGTCTGGTCGGCCCCTCCCTGCTCCCTGCTTCCCGGCTGTCGAGGGCAAGGCCCTCCTCGCCATCTGCTCCTGCCCTGCAGCCTGGACCATGGACTGTACCCCCTCGCCGTGAGCCACACAGGAGAGTGACCTGGCACATCCACCCGGAAGTCTCCGCGTCTTCCTGTCCCGCCCACAAACAGTGACAGCCGCTCAGCTGGGCCGGGGCCTTCAGTGCCCCCGTGCTGGATGCTGCAGCTGGGGCCCAGGATTGGGGGGGCCCCTTCCGGAGCAGGGCCCTGCTTCTGTCTTCTCCCCAACCCCTGTCAAACCCTGCTGGGTTACCCTGTGCGCAGGCTCTGCAGCTGCCACCACGAACCCTGCCACCCACAGGATCCAGTCACGGGGCACACCCCCCCTTTTTCCAGAATGTTCTTTGGGCACTTCTTCTCACGGCTGCTTTAGCTGCCTCCTCGGAGACGCTCGGTGACGGCTCTGTGAGAAGCAGGTCACCTGCGACTCCCTGTCGTGACGTGAACAAGGTGATCCGGGAGTCTGTCCTCGCTGCTTCCCCACACCCAGGGCACATCCGGTGCTGACATAGGGTTTTGCATCTGCAAGTCACTCAGCAAACAAGTACGGAGATCTTTTTCGAGTTAGTCCTGGAGTCTCTGGTTACAAGACGAAATCCTCTCTCCCTCGGCCCAGGGAGCTCAGGGTCTGGCAGGGCACACAGACATCTAGGAGAACAAACACCTCAGTACCCCCACTGACAAATATTCACAGGTGCTCCAGGAAAGGGAAATTGGCCCAGCGAGGTGGGGGACCTGGCTGCATGAGTGGGGGAGATCAAGGAGAGGGTGGGGCAGGCTCTGGGGTCTTGGCCCAGGTGCAGGGCGGAGGTGCCAGCCCCCAGGAGGCACGCAGGAGGCTGTGACCAGACTTGCTGCTGCCGCACCTGCAGGGCATGCAGGTGGGGCTCTGCAGACAGCTCAGGAGCCCGTGCCCTCGGGGACAGGTGAGGGCGCAGCCAGGAATGGAATGGGGTGGTGAGCAAAGGAAGGGACCCAGGGGACGAAACCGATTAGGAGCATTCCTTCGCCTCGAGCTGATGAAGTCCAGGGTGCAGCGGGGCCGTTCAGACGACTCAGCCTGTCGCCACCGTGTTCCAGCTTGTCTTGGTGGGGCTCTTGGAGAGTGGGAGCTGCAGCCCCAGCCCCCAAGGCCTGGACTCGGGCAGGAGCGGAGCAGTGGGGAGGGCAGCCGGGACTGATGGCTCTGCCCGGGGGCATCAGCCTGTGGTGGTCCCCACAAAGGACATCAGGGTCACAGTGCGGCCTCCTCTGAGGCAGGCAGGGTCTGCACCATCCCTGCAGGCCCCGGGGGACCTGTGTCCTTACTGGAGATTTCTGGCTCCCAGAACACCTGCAGCTAAAACGCCCAGGAAGCAGGGCAGCTGGAGGCGCAGATGGCCGCTCTGGGGGACAGACCCTCGCCTCGCAGGCTGCGGCTGTGTCCTGTGTGGCGTCCTCCCCACTCCGTGGGTCCCAGGACGCTGTGCTGTGCTGGGTGGCGGAGCAGACATGTTGGAAAAGGTGATCGGTGAGCTCCGTGCAGGAAGAGGGGCCCAGGGCAGGGGCGGCCCAGCCCGACGCCTGCTGAAGGGAAGCTCTGGGGTCCCCGGCTGGAGCCTGGAGACCTGGGTCTGTGCAGTGGTGGGTCCTGTGGCACTCAGACTTGCTGGGCCTGGAACACCGAGGAGCAAGGGACAGTGGGCTGGGTTCCCTGGGGAGAGTGTGGAAGGAGAAAGTGGGCTTTTCTCTCCCTATCGACTCACCGAGCGTTTGACTCACTGAGACCGAGGCCGGCTCCGGGGGTCGGAAGGCGAAGGCGCTGCCTTTCCTCAGGGAGAATGTGGCAGCTGGACTGGACACTGACCCATGCCCCACCCTCCCTCCAACACAGTGCTAGGCACAGTACAGATCTACTTCTCTCTCAAGTGAAAGCAACCTCAAGCTGGCAGCTCAGGTGAATCCAGCAAGCAGACATCAGCGACCTACGGACTGGATGGTATTGATGTCCACCCTTCTTCAGGCGGCCTCCTAGTCCCATAAGGCTGCTAGTCCCAGCGATCCCTTCTGCATTCCATGCAGGAGGAAGAGGCAAAGGGAGACAGCAAGGCTGCCTTCTAAGAAGCATCCATGGAAGCAGTCTCACCCTTTCTGCTCCTGTCTGAGTGGTTGGAATTCACTCACATGGGCACCTAGCTACCAGGGAGAGCAGGTGGCACGCTGTTTGAGACAGCAGCGCAGCCTGGGGACGTCTCCGAGCCGGACCCAGGACAAGGAGAGATTCAGTGATGAATCCCATTAGGGATCCTGTGCCTCACGGGCCCGTCCGCCTTTGCGTGCATATGTGTGTGTCTGTGTGCATGTGTGTGTGTTGGATGTGTGTTGACTGAAGAATAAAAATTAAAACATTGCTGAATGATTACAAGACAGCTGTGGAGGGAGAGCCCCTCTGCAGAGCTGTCCCTGGGCAATGAGGTGACAGCACGGGTGTGAACAGCCCTCCCGCCCTGCCAGAGTGACCCAGGGACCCTGGACGGCGGACCACGCACCTCCCTCACGGCTTCCACGCCCAGGGCCCGGCGTGACCAGCTCAGCTGACCCCACCTCCAGCTTCGCGAAAGCACGGAGAAAACCACGAAATGTCTGGCCGGGAAAACCAGCAGGGAACAGCACGGGACACGGGGTTGTTTTCTTCAGCAGACCTAGGGAGAAGACAGAGGCGCGTGGGGCCAGAGATGGGGCTTTGAGGGCTGCGCGCCCGTCGTGGTGGCGTGGCCCTCGGGCCCAAAACCCCGACCAGCCACTGAGATAAAAGAATGGTGCTGGCGAGGCCGATGATAGTAGCAATCAGCTCGTGTGGCTGCGATGTGCTCCCCGCGCGGCTTTTGTGAGGCAGCAGGAAACCCGTACACAGATCCGAATTTCGATGGTACAAGGAATTATTATTTCAGGATAGCAGTGTCCTGGGAGATGGAACAAAGCCCTTACATCTTAGAGAGATGAGCTGAAACATCAGGGATACAATCTCAAGGCGTCTAGGGTTTGCTCCGACGTGAGCCGGGGGTGGGAAATGGGCGGAGCGAAGGCCAAGGGAGCCTGGCCAGGAGTGACGCATCTGTTTCCTTCTTTTTCCTTTTGGGGTGCTGGGGATTGGATACGTAGGGATAGGGCAGAGATTTGTGAAACTTGTCAGAGACGCGAGGCACCTCTGCTGCCTAAACAGCCTTATTATCTGTTCAAAAGGAGTCATTAACAGAGCTAATAATGAGGAGGGAAATCTGGATAGACAACGATGTGACAAAAATAAAAATACGCCCCAAATTTACCATCAAACCCTCTAGAATCATGAGTTAACTATTCCAGGGACTGGACAGAAAAACACAGAAAGCCTTCAGCGTATCCTTGGGACCAATACAATCCTGACACCCAAGCCTAGTAAACACAGCATTATGCCTATTTTAAAAAATCCATAAAACTATAAATCTAAGCTACTATTATTAAAATTTTGTCTAATGAAGAGGAAAAAAAATCTTTCCCTTTGAAAGTGTATTTGTTTACCATTATTATTTTTAAATTGTTTGGTCTTCCTCGAACCTTTAATGTGTTAATATGAAACACTCAGCCCCAGCTCCTCCCCAGTCCGGGAAGCTTTTCTGTACTGAATTAGAGTTTTTAAAACGTTTGTGCACCTGGGGTCCCTGGGGGAGCTTGCTCAGCACATCTCCAGACGCAGCCTGAGAATTTGACCCTGTAAAGCCTGAGCATCCACATGTGACAAATGGCCCAGATGATTTTGACTCTGGGGTAAAGAAAGAGCTCCAGCTACCCCTCCCGGAAGTAGGGTCCCCACCAGCAACCGCCGAAGGAATCCTGACAGAGCCCTGTCACTTCTGGGAGTGAGAATAAATAAAATCCAGAGTTAATTAGCAACACTCAGGTCCATTAAAGGGTAAGACTAAGTTGTTTTTAATCCCACAACGAAAGGATTTCGCATCAGGAAGGTTATTTCACAAGTCAGTTAGCATATTCCTTACTATTCCTGCCTAATGCATTACCTCCAAACTGTGTGGCTCGTGACAAAATTCATTTCTTCTAAGTTCTTACTAGGAATTCCGAGCAGTTGGCCCAGGTGGCTGCAGCTGGGAGCTGCGGTCAGGTTGTGGCCCTCGAAGGCTGAACAGGCGGGGACCCATTTCCAAGGTAGCATCCGCATGTGGCTCTAGGCAGGAGGCCCCAGGCCCCAGTGGTGTGGAGCTCAGCAGGGCTCTGAGAGTCCTCACTACATGGCTGCTGATCCGCCCCCCACAGCAAGGAACTCAAGGTCCGCAGTGGGCCAGGTTTGGACTCACGCTCTGCGGCTTATACACACATGGAGGAGGCATGGATACCAGTCAGTCCCCAGCAGAGCCACTCAGGTATCTCCTGTGACTGCACAATTCTGCTTTTCTTCCGTGGTTATGGACAGTGCGCGTGGCCAGCCTAGAGGCTGTGGGGATGGATCCTGGGCTGCGCTGCTCAGACCCCTCAGGGAAGGGCTGGTTTGGGGGGACAGCCCTCCACCTTGCCAGGGAAGCCCCAGCTGCAGTCCTCCCGCCCCCACCTTGGGCATCGGGTGGGGGTGGCCCAGGAGGAGACTGAAGACCTTTGGACCCACTGATTCAGCTACGAGGGGCCAGTATAGGCTCCAGGGCTGGGTGCAGAGCATCTCTCCTGTCCCTCCCCTCAGCCCTCTTCTCTGGCAGGCGTGGCCTGTGCACTCTGGTCACCAGCTTCTCCCTTCTCTCGGCTTCCTGTCTGCCCTGTGCAGAGCAGCTCTTCTCTGCCAGACCCCTCCCCCGGGCCTTCCCGCCTTGGAGCCCGCCAGCTCTGCAGGAGTGAGACTTCTGAAGCCACGAGGCACAGACGGACCTCTCCTCCTTTAAGTCTTGGGTGTGGGGTGTTGTGTCTGAGCCGTGAGAAAAGTGACTAAGATGCTAACGAAATCTCTAACGCGGCTTTACAGACCAAAGCGAATTCAATTTGTCATCCCACCACACATGGAATCTCCTCCCACGCCACGCCCAGTGGACACCACCGGCCTTCCACAAGCAGCTTCTGTCGTCACCTGGGCTCTGCAGCCCAGCCACATTGGTGGGACGAAGGGACATCCCAGGAGCAAGAAGGCGAGTCAGAGCCAGTCACGCCCTCCCTGCAGGTGGCCGGGGTTCAGGGTTCCCCGGAGTGGAGCCTTTCTGTGCCCTGAGATTTCAGAGGGGGCCGGGGGCTGGAGAAGGAAGAGGGGCCATCTGACCTGACGCTCACCACAGGGCCTGTCCTGACGGCACCTTCTGGGACAGGGGGTGGTACCGAGAAAGCTGTCATTGGCCAGTTACTCACCTGTAATTCCATGGGTAATCACAGTTAATCTCAGCTAATGAGTCTCAGAGGGCGGGCTGTGCTCAGAACTGTGGCTGGCTGAGGCCTCAGTGCCAGTCGGCTGGAAGCCAAAGCCCGGCTCAGGCTGTGTGATCCGGGCCCAGCCAGCCCTGCGGCCTCCAGGATGTCCCCAGGTGCTGGAAGGGCTCACACCTTTCTCGTCTGTTCAGTGCCAGGGCTCACACCCAGGGTCCTGTGCAGGCAACAAGCCCTCTGCCCCGGCCCCAGCCGGGCCCAGGCACCACTGGGAGCCTAGGGGCGCTGGGGCTCTTCTGCCCCCACCCCGTGGCCCCCAGCCTGGAAGTGACAGCCCCAGGAAGCAGCGGGAAGCCGAGCGACACCCGTGCAGTCTTGGTGACCTCGGAGGGACCTGCCTCCTCTGTCCACCCGCAGACCCCCTGCCCAGGGCTGTGAGTGGGGTGACTGCCACTCCCACACCTTGGGATCCCCGATCTCCGGGCCTGGACAGCCCCCACAGGCTCCCACCGCCTGACCTGACCCTTCCTGCGTGACCGAGTGGCGGTGGTGCCGTCTGCACTGGCTCCCCCACCCACACACTGCCACGCTGAGCGGGAGGCCCAGCCGACTGGGCTGCCATTGCCCACCTGCCTGGCCACTGGCACGGTGGTCAGGGGCTCGGGGTGGGACTGAGACGCTGAGCCGATGGCCCAGGGCCGTACTGCTGCTATTAGTTCCCACAGCTGGGGATTCGAGTGGCCGGACGCTGACCTCCCCAGCACCGACCTCACCCACAGTCCGCGGGCTGACTGGCCAGCCTGGTTCTTTGGGCTGAGACCCCCTGTCCGCCCCAGCTCCTGGACACCTCTGACCCCATGCACCTGTGCGCCCCGCCCCGTGCCTCTGTCCCCAGGCCCCGCGGGCACATAGGCAGCCCAGGGGCCACTCCAGTGCAGGTCAGCTGCCTCGCCTCCTGCAGCCCAGCTGCAGCCCTGACTGTGCCGCTGTGCTCCCCACATTCACGGCCTGCTGTTCGGGTGTGGACACCCACGTGATCTCCCACTTCTGCCGCCTGCCCGTGACACAGAGGTCCCTGCTGGCACATGTTTGAAGAGAACGAGTCTGCGTCCTGGAGATGAGCTCACAGTGCCTCTGAGGGCAGCGCTTCCTCCTTCCGGCCACATTCATTAAGCTGCTTGTCAGGGCGAGAGCTCTTGGACATGGGGCCGGCTTCCAAAGACCCAGTGGTTGCAGACAGCCGCAGCAGGGAAGGCTTCTTCCAGGAGCGAGGACTCGGCGCCAGCCCGGGGCCCTTTCCTGGCCTCCAGGCGGAGGTGAACTTGGCCACTGTCCTGAGCCGGAGGGATTGACAGGTGCAGCCAGGGCCTCTGAAAGAGGTCACCTCCGAGCTCTCCCGAGCTGTGATTTCCCCAGCTCCCTGTCCAGCAGCAACCGGACATGGAACGTGCGTCCCCGGGCCTCCAAAGCCAGTTCCGGACCACAGCTCATGTGCTCCCCGATGAAATTTCAGACAGCTTTGCGGACCCATCTTCTCTTGGGACAGCGAGTGTGTCCAGGGCCCCTGGGGTCAGGGGATGGGCAGGAGCCCCTAACTGAGGACTAGAGTGCCGCACGGTGGGTGCCACGGGTGCAGGGAGGGCTGAGGTTACCGTGGTGGCCACCTGGAGGGCTTCCCCTGGCTCAGGGCCAGCCAGTGACAGGGGAGGACCCTGGAGGTCACCAGCACAGGACCCTCCCGGCACCGGGCCATACCTGTCTCAAAATAGAAAATAGAAAAGGGCAGGGGTTGTAGCTCCGTGCGAAGGCCCTGGGTTCAGTCCCTAGTCATGTGCATACACGCATGTACATCCGCGTGCACACAATTCTCCACACCCTTCCATGTCTTTAGTTTCAGATATCCACACTAGGAACGAGCGCACTTTGCCTCTCAGCTGGAATCAAGCCTGTGTCCCCTCTGCGCCTTGCTCGCCCCAGCCCTGGGGACGTCACTGTCTTTCTCACCGTTCCGGCTGTTGGACCCACAGGGCAGTGTGCCAGCTGCTAAGGAGCTCCTCGTGTTTGCACAGGCTTGGGGCCACCGCTATCCTCCCGTCTGGGTGGCTCCCGGAGGACAGGTGCTGTGGTCGAGCCCGGGGCCCAGCAGGTGTGGGGTCCCAGGGCCGGGCGTGTCCACCCATCCTTCCCTCACCCTCTCCTGAGGGTTGACGTGCTCGGTCGGCTTCCAGCACGACTCCTTGGGAAGTATGTGTGGCTCCAGATTTGGGATGCCCCAGGGCAAGGAAGAGTCATGGCACAGCAGCCTTCTCGGGGACCCTCTTGTCCCTCGAGGGCGCCGGAAGTCCCACCTCGCCCGAGTACCCTAGAAGGATTGTCACTCAGGAAAGAGGCTGTCCCTCTGCTGCCGGTGCCCATGTCCTTCAGGCTCCATGGCGCCCATGGGCCCAGGCAGAAGGACAGTGAGGACAGAAGGTCCCCGGAGCTCCAGGGATGGGCGTAGCCCCTCTGGGAAAGGTGGACGCATGCCCTGGGGACAGTGCAGCCTCCCTGAGGCCAGGGGTGGGCTTGGGATGGGCAGACACCGCTCTCCACACATTCTTGATTACCGGGTCCTGCGGGCATGATGCCCACACTGTGGGAGACATGGCTGTGACCAGACTCATGCAGGCAAGGACACCATGCATATCTCCAGGTCCTGGCAGGGAGGAGAGTCGGGTACCTCCACATCCTCTGTCCTCACCCCCCAGGAGCCAGCCAGGGTGGCCTGAGGGCTCCTCCCACTCAAGTGTGGGCCTGGCCAGCAGGTTTAGGGCATAGATGACAGGGCCTCATGTGACGGGGGACTGACCCACCATGGCAGGGCTGCATCCAGGGGCCCGGCTCCCTCTCCTCCAGCTGTGCCCACAGCCAGCCCAGGGACTCTTCCAAACCTGTCCTTGGGGGGTGACCCTGCAACTCCAGAGTCCCCACAGCCATCTCGTGGGATGAGGGCTGTTTCAGTCTCTCCGTCCAGAGGCCTCATGGTGGGCGGCAGGCTTGGCCGGGAGGGAGACGAAAGCCAGCTGTGTGGTCTGCAGGCCTCTGGAGCAGGGGCCCTTCTCCCTGACATCTCTGTTTCAGAAAATATTGCCACGTTGCATTTAAAATGTTGGGCCCACATGCAATGGTGTGACTATGTTTTTCTAGGCAAATAAATGGTTTTTAAACTCCCACCTTTAATTTCTAACCAAGAACTTGGTAAACAACAGGAGCACGAGCAACATAAGCTCTTCGGGGCCCCTAATGTTACCAAGACGGCAAAAGGTCTGAGGCTCAGGGTTGGAGCAGCATCCAGGGGGCTCCAGAGACAGCGGGTCTGCTCGCTGATGGCTGTGCCAATCCACACACACATATACATATGCACACACGTCCACACGCATGTGTAAGCATGCACACACATGCACGCACGCACACAAACAGACCTGTGCCTGCACATGCACATGCACAGAATCGCCATCACCCGGCTCTGCCTGTGGTACCTGTCGCCATCTCTCCACCCAGGGGTCCCCAAGGAACACCCTAAGTACAGCAGCTGGAGCCGGCCTCACCCCGTAAAATCGCCACCCCGTGACAGCACCACGTGGACCAGGTGTTTAGGAGCCTGGTATGCACGGGTGTGAGTCCCTGCACCACTGCTGCAGGTCCCGCTGCTCCTGTTCCCAACTGCGGAAAAAGAAGAAGCCGATCACCACACTCCCGTGTGTCCGCTCGCTGCGTGCTGTCGCTGCTGCCCACAGTGCACCAGGCCCGCAGTGACCACTGCAGAAGTACCAACTATGAAAGAGTGTTGGATGTGTGCGATGCTGCTGTCATAGGAAGTTTTGCAAACTTACAATAGTCCAAGATTCATTTAAAAACAAAAGCTTGAAAGAATATAGGAAAGCAATGAAAAAGAGCCACACAGGTAAATCAAGAATTGAACAAATGTAACACAACAAAATTGATATGCAGATGCATACACAGCCAAGAAATATAGAAAGTAAAGGAATCAAATAAGGAGCAAATGAAAATTAAAATAATTAACATATAAAGAAGAAAGCAATTTATGTAAAACAAATCAACAAAGAAGAAAAAAGATGTATAAATATATTTGACAAATACATACACCCGCATACATTTTTCAGATCTATGATGTACTAAATGAGGTGGAAATCCAAACACTTTTGGAGACACACACAGGGACTTGAGCCAGGTGTGGTAGCACACATCTGCAATCGCAGCACTCTGCAAGGCTCAGGCAGGAGGAGCCCAAGTTCAGGCCGAGCTTGGGCAGCTTAGCAACTTAGCGAGGCCTTGTCTCAAAATTTAAAAAGGCAAAATAAGCTGGAGATGTAGCTCATTGCAAAGGCCTGGGTCCAGTCCTCAGCACTAAAAAAGAAAATACATTTAAGTATTCTTTAGGGGAAATAAATATACCGAAACTCTGACCAATAAAGTTTGTTAAATGAATAAATGAAGAACTTGAATTACCAAAATAAGTAGATATTACAAGGCTATCATCACTAAAACTGCATTATTGAGGCAGAAATAGAAAGATTATAAGAATTTCATAGAAAAATCCCCAAACAGATTCAAGTATAAATATATACTTACGCGTGCAGACACTTCCAATTATTTAGTAGAATAATGTTGGAGTAACACAGTTACTAATTTGGAAAAGATTCAAATTATGTTCCGTATAATGATACCCAAGTTACACCAAAAGAATTTAAAAAAATATTTTCAATATAGAACACACAGTAATAATTTGGAGGAGATTCAAGTTAAATTTCCTATAATAATACCCAAGTTACACCAAATTTTTTTCTTTGTACCGGGGATCGAACTCAGGACCTTGTTCGTGCGAGGCTGGTGTGCTGCCACTGAGCTAAATCCCTGGCCCCAGATTTTTTTGAAAAATATTTTAAATGTAGAAAATGAAAGTTTTGTAGAGGGTCAGATCTTTGATATGTAAGTAGCTTCTATAAATGAATAAGATAAACCCTTCATAGACAAGAAAGCAAGAGTGAGACAGGAGGTCTGGCAGCGTGCGGCGTGCGCGGGCCTCCCCGGGAGTGACCCCACAGCTTGGCTCCCCGATCCGGGAGAGCGCAAAACCTTCTATATGCAGAGGAAAATAAAAGCAAAAGCAGCCTGAGCAGCTCCGACTGCCAGTGTGAAATCACACAGCAGGACACGTGAAAGCCGCCTACGTTCGCGGTGCTGCAAGGCTGTGTGCCGAAGGGAACCCGGCCACCACGCAGAACGGCAGGTGGGCGGGTGGGGTCCCGTGGGCGGACCGGGCCTGTGCAGGGTCCCAGCCTGTCACTGGAACAGACTCACCCCACCCCGCCTAGGGCCAGGGGTCCGGAAGGCGGTGGCCCACATGGGCACGGGAGCAGACGCTGCCGGGCCCAGGTCCTCGCCCGTTCCCCAGGCAGAGGAGTGGAGAGTTCCGAACCATCAAGCCACCCGGCGCCCACGAAGGCGGGTCCTCTGGGCTGTTGGAGGAGGACACCCTGACCGCCACGGAGAAGGGCGACCCCCAGGGCCGGCAGCTGGGGTCACCTGCAGGGGAAACTGCGCTGCAGGAGGGAGCCAAGGGCTGGGCCGCCTGGAGCTCAGATCAGACCTCTCCTCACCCCAAGTCCTCTGTTTAAGTCCCGGCAGCCTCCAACCCAAACTGCTCTGGTGGGAATTTCTCCCAAAGAAATCGCCAACAGGAGTAGACGGCACTCAAGATGAAACATGGACTCATTTTTTAAAATTCTGTATAAGGAGAAACAGAGATGGTAAGGATGGTTATCTCTGGGTAAACAGCTTGGGGAATGTTTACTATTTCCTTTTGTCTTGTTACCGTCTTAATTTTTTTCTTAATTTCAGAAAGTAGTAGCTTTCTACAGAAAAAAAAATCTGCAGTGCAAGTAACCTGAAGTATTTTGTTAAAGGCACTTATCTTTTAATTGTGTTCTCTTTCCCTCTTCCTCTCTCCAGGCCCAGGAAGTAGGGTGTGTTGATGGGCTCTAGGATTTATGGGAGCATGTCACCCAGATGGGGTTTCACACATTCCGGCTTCACGTGTCTGACACGGCCTGTTGAGCTCCTAGGTTACCGTGAGTGGCCCAGGGAGGAGACCCGCCATCACCAGGGGCACACCTGACTGCTTCCTGCTTTCTTCTGATCTAGCCAATGATCGCCCCACGGTAGCAGGGCTCAGCCTCTGCTGAGAGCTGTCAACAGGTGGCTGGGCCATACCCAGCAAGCCGAGCCACGGAGCCAGGCCTGTGGGCCTGAGGTTCTTGATTTCCGCCGGGTTCCGCCACCAGTCCAGGGCCACACTGCTGGGATTCAGGTCCAATCAGTGGAGGCGCCGGCTGCGGAGGAACCAGGAGTCCGTGGAAGCTCATCTGAGTGAATTTTCACCAGTAGAAGGCAAAGAAAAAAGGAGCAATAATTTAAAATTTTGCCCAACGAGCAGAGGCAGAAGCACTGGGTCCCCTTGGCCTTTCCTCGGATATGTCCAGAGCTCTCCAAAAAACTGACAGGAAATGGACCCCAGCTGCACACTTCGAATAATCCAGAACAAAGCAGAGGTGCCTCTCGACGCAGGCAGTCACCAGCAGGGGCCCGCCTCAGCCCGCAACGGCCCTGGAAGCTTCTTTGGAAATAAAGATCCTCAGAACAGGCACTGGGCACCTGCGCTCCTCCGCATCCTGAGCTCGCCGTCCCTGGTCCTTTGGGGCACTGGCTGGCGGAAGGCCCTGCTGTGACTCCCACAGCCCAGAGGGCGAGTGCAGCGCTGGCCAGGCTGCAGTCAGGTTTCTGGTGTCCTGTGCACTGCCCTTGGGAAGCCACCTCAAGGGCAAAGCCCTGCCTCCTCCTGCCCCACTGCACCAAGAGTGGCCCCAACCCCGCGCACCCCAGAGGGCGCTGCCCAGCCTGCATTGGGTCTTGAGGAGAATCAGAGCCAGAGGGGAGGCCAGAACCCGCCCCACCCAGCTGCCTGTGTAGACACCACGCGTGCAGCCCAGCCAGGCGTGTGGAGGGATGCGGACACCAGTGGGGGCCCAGCAGTGGCGGGGGGCACCTCGACCAGCAGTCCACATCTCTCCTGACGCAGTGCCCTCAGGCACTTCCAGGCTCTAGTTCGGTCACAGGAGCCTGGTGCTTGCCACTGGCGGTCATCAGCCACTCTTGCTAAGGAGACGCCTGCTGGACTCTGGGGTCCTCTGTTCTTCGTGTCCGGGGAAGGGGACTCCATTCCCAGTGCAGATCCTCGGGGCTCCTCTCTCTCTGGACCTCCCAGCCTCAGTGGCAGAGCTCAGACTGATGCACAGTGTGGGCCCAGACTGCGTCAGCAGCCCCAGGCTCCCCAGCCAGGGTGGTCCTGGTGGCCTCTGTCCCTTGCTCCCCAGGCAGGACCCCTGTCAGATGCCTGGGGAGGGGGCTGGGGGAAGCGGAGGCTGAGGGCGCTGCCACCACCATCCTGGCTGCCGTTCTGCAGGCGATGCCAAAGGCCTCGTGACAGTGCCTGGGGTCGCTGTCCTGCACCCTCTGGGCTTCGGGAGACCGAGGGTCCCCAGACTGCACTGTGCCCAGGTCGTCAGGCTCTGGACCCAGAGTCTGGGGATGTGGAGGTGGCAGCCGAGCTCTGAGAACACTTGTTGAGGTTTGAGGTCAGGCCCTCCCGAGCCAGCCCAGCTGTCCTTGTCCATTTGTCCCTAGATGTCCACGTCAGCAGGAACGGCCGGGACCGAGGCGCCAGGGGGCAGGGTCTGTTGCCACTCTGGGGTCCTGCCCACCCCCACCTGGGCCTGCAGCCACTTCTCGGAGGCCCCTGCAGGGACACGGGAGGCCATGGGGGCCACTCAGCCACGCCACCCGGGCCCCCTTCCTCTGCACCCACACACTGCGGCAGCCTTGGCCCGGGCGCCTGAGGGGCAGGGCTGTCCCACCCGGAACGGGACACAGGAGGGGAGCCCAGGCCAGAATGCAGGTCCCCGGACTCAGCTCTCAGAGGACGCTGGACCTCAAGGTCACCCAGGCACTTTGCTGGCCTGCCTTGTGCCCGAGGGGATTAGGGAACAGGTGAGGGCCACCTGTCACATCCCAGAGCCAGGGTTTGGGACAGCCCTCAGCAGCTGCTCGCTGCCAAAAGGTGCTGGGGTCCCTGGAGGCTCGCTGGCTTCTGGCTGCTCTCCGCCTGCAGGGCCCACGTCCCTTCTGGGGGACTCAAGAAGAACTGGGAAGTGCTCTGAGAGCTGCCAATGTGTGCAATGGGCTCCATCTCCGGGGCCCTGGAGAGCCTGTTTTCAATAACCATCAGATCTTGCAAATTTTTCTTAATGATGGAGGGGTGGGAAGTGGGGACGGGGAAGGGAGCATACAAAGAATGACAGGTGCCACATCCACGCACTGACTCCCCACGAGGCATATGACCATCACGTGCCGCAAACATGGACTAGTGAAAGTAGAAATTTTTTAAATGAAGAAAAAAGAAAATCTTAAAAGAAAAAAATCTGCGTTTCTGAGGAGGCATCCCGGTGCGGTCTTGCAGAAAGGCCTCTGTCAGGTGGCTGTCCCTGTACCTCCTTAATACTGGGTTTATCCTCTGGGACCAGGTGCCCAGGTGTAAATCAGACGGAGCTGGGGCTCTGGTGCCAGTCTCGGGGACAGGTGAAGCAGAGGCTACGAAGCCCCTCTCTGACGGACCCCTGGACTTAATGAGCTTCTACTTCCTGGAGCTGTAATCTAAACAAGAAACATACTGGAAGCTATAAAAGCCACGGGCCTGACTTTGAAATCTCAGTTAAAACCAACACAAAACAAGAGTGCAGCATCCCTCTTCAGTACCATCTCCCGGGAAGAAAGTAAACTGGAACCACCTCTGTCTGTGATTCCTCGCCATTTATTTAAAAATAAATAAATCTTGCAGGGTAGGTAGGGTGTGGCGAGATAGGACACAGGTCCATGCATCTGCCGTCTCAGAATCGGCTTTCAAAGGTTTTCGGGCCTGGCTGGGTGCCAGGGCCAGTCTTGACAACGTTCTTCCCCCCGAGCTACAACCTCTACGGCTCTGTGAGGAAATTTAATCCTTATGTTTCTGATTCCTTTACACTTAACTCATCCAGTGCTGCCCTGTAAGAGCCATTTGATGTCGGGGGCCGTTCAGTGCCTTTTATGAGGCCTTTTGAATCTGTGCCCCTTGGAAACAGGAAGCCAGGTTTTTCCAGGAATAAACAAACTTGACACACAGAAGGCGACCCCATCTGCAGAGCTGGAGACCAGGTCCTGGGACTCCCTGAGGCTCCAAGCTGTCAGCATGGTTGGCAGAATCACTGCAAAGCAGCCCCCAAGAGGGGACGGTCATTAAAATCAGTGCCCCCCTAAAGATGGGGACAGGGCGCTCCAGCGGTCGCCCTGGGTGGGCTGGGGGGCTGGGGCACCTGGCAGCCCCACGCCTGCCTCATGCTCATCCCTGGCAGAGGCAACAAACCAAGGACTCTGAGATGCCAGGCATGGCCCACCATGCTGGGGGTGACGGTGTGGTGCTAGAGGAGGCGCCTGGAGGCCAGAGATAGGAGGGGACCTAGCCATCGCCGAGGTGGTTGGAGGCAAGTGACCGGCCAATCTGTTCCCAAACTCCTGGCTCCAAATTTCGAGCAGAGTTTCAACCAGGTGTGGTGGCGAACGCCTGTATTCCCAGCATGCTGGGAGACTGAGGCAGGCGCATTGGAAGGTGGAGCCCAGCCTGGGCAACTCAGGGAGACCCTGTCTCAAAGTAAAAATAAAGAGGGGTCCAGGGATGTAGCCCAGTGCGAAGGTCCTGGGTTCAATCCCCAGTACTGCAAATATCAACCAACCAACCAACCAATCATTCCTGAGTTTCCGGGCCCTGTGCTATGGAACAGGTCAGCAGGACTTCTCGGGTGACCCCACTGCCTTGCTGCCTGGCACAAGGCTGCACGCTGCCCTCACACAGCCCTGCTGGATGCGCTGTCCTTAAATACAGACACACACACCGCGAAGCCCAAGTCAGGCACCATGGCCACCAGGCCACGCTTCCAGGTCCCGATGTCTCTGCGCTTCAGTACAGCTGTCCTGGAAGGTTCTCTGGGCCCCGAGTGGCAGGGGGTCCCTGCATACAGCGTGAGGGGCAGGGCACTGGTTAATCTGTTAGACCCCAGGACCCAGAATGTATGAGGGCACCGTCAAGCCCTGGATGGCAGACAGCCAGGAAGAGGAACGCATACCTCAGAGTGGCATCGGGTACCTAACACTGGCGGAAGGAAGGGACTGTGGGCGGCTCGTGGGGGCAGCAGATGGTCCCACAGGGAGTCAGGGGACGGGTGTTCTGGGTGTGCAGGGATCTGCACAGACGGGGCACCCGCTGTGTGGACGGCCTGTGGGGGACAGCCGGGATCCCCATGTGGTGGACTCCTGCCCACATGAGAAGGGACCACAGGGTTGGAAAGAGTCGCAGAAGGCAGGCAGGGGATGCAGCTGGACGTCCGTGCCATCTGCAGATGCGGTTGGTTGTCTCCATTTAAATGAGCCTGCCTGCCCGTGGGGGAGATTTTCGACTTCCGGAAAAGTCCGTCCACACTGAACGGCTGCGCCCCCGGGGATGAACCGGCTCAGGCGGTGCCCGACCCACAGCCCCATGGGACAGGGGCCTGGGTCCCTGGCCCTTCCCCAGGGAGCTCCCTGACCCCCAGCCCAGCAGGCACTGGGGCTTCTGCCCCTGAGGGCCAGGGAGGTGTTTGTAGAGCTTGGCAGTCTGTCTGTCTCTGTCTGTCTGTCTGACCTGTCTACTTATGTATCATCTACCTATAAATCTCCCACTCACCTATCATCTATAAACCACCATCTACTTACGTATCACTTACTGCTCTGTCACCTCTCTACTTCCCCATCGTCGGTCTATGCACCTGTGGTTTAGTTCGCTGTCGTCTATGTGTGACCCACCCATAATCTATTCACCCACCACCTATTCATCTAGGCATCCATCACCCTCTACTTGTCTATCATGCGTCCATCCGTCCACCACCTGTGACCTGTAATCTGTCCTCTGCTCCCTGTCTGTCTGCCCATCCTTCATCTCGCCACAGAATACCTATTTAGTGCCCCAAACTGAGACTGGCGCTCTACGGCCATACCACCCCGAACGCGCCCGATCTCGTCTGATCTCGGAAGCTCAGCAGGGTCGGGCCTGGTTAGGACTTGGATGGGAGACTGAAGAAGAGGTGAGGGGAGTGGCAGATTGTCCATAGCCCCACCCGGTGTCCACAGCCCTGTAAACATTCTGCGCCTTTCCCAGGCTGTGTGCTTGCTGAGAAAAGGCGCAGCCCGGCCCCTGCCTGCGGTCTCCAGCGTGCTTCGTTCTGCTGCAACAGAGGCGGTGTCCGGAGTGTGGACAACGGTTCTCACGCGGCCACGGAGCAGACGGAGAAGACGCTGACCGGGCCCGCAGAAGGGCCGGGCAGAGCCCCGGCTGGACATCAGCCTTCCCGGCCGCAGGGTGGGGCCTGTTGGTCCCCACGCATGCGTTGTCCTGCATCGTCCCCTGAAGGACTGCTCAGCCTTCCAGCTGGGGTGTGCAGCTCAGCTCCCTGGGCAGCGTCCGGCTCCTGGCAACGTCCACTGCGGTGTTTGCTTGGAATGGGGACTGCTGGGTCAGAGGCTGCGAGTAGAGCCAAGGGCTCGAGGCCCACGGCCACCGCCCTGCAGAAGGGGACCTACTTGTGTGACGTGGGTAGCCCATTCCTCCACGCGCGCCCCGGGTCTAGGTATCAGCAGCCTTAAAAAGCTCGACTCCTGACCTGGAGGCAGAACGACGGTATCTTCTGGGCATCCTGGCTTCTCAGGCGGTGAACACTCTGCAGGCTTAGGGTCATTACTATTTCTTTTCATTTGAATTCCTGTGCATCTACTCAGACAAGAAACTGGTCCTGTGTTTTGACTTTATTTATGGAGATTTTGTACTTTTATTTTTAATTATTTTTGCCTTCATATAATTTTACACTTCTATGTGGTCAAATCATGATTTTAAAGAAAATAATTTTGGCTTTGATTTCATATTATTAAAAATCTTTTTCCTGATAAGTCTATAAAAAACATTTACCAGCATTTCCTATTAAGTGAAAAATGTAGACATTCTAATCTAACAATGGTGTTCTTTTTACATTTAGATGTTTTCTTCAAGTGCATTCAGGAATCTTTCTGGATTTCATGTTGGGTTTCATTAGTTTTACTATCTTAGCACTTGTCTATGATATTTAATATGAAGACTAGTAATTAACTTTACTGCTGATAGATTATGTCAGACACACTTAATTTCCTATTATTGTTGGAGGTTATTTTCTATTTTGTCTATTTGCTCAAATTTAGTGGGTTTAATATTATTTGTCTACTTCCAAAGTGTAGGTTTTTGGATTGGAGTTGAGTGACATTTAGGAATTAATTTGGTAATAATTAACATGGTCACCAGGTACATGGTAAATTTTCCAGTGTGTGAACCATTGTTTACACTCCTGTGACCACTTCTCACAGTCTTCAAAGGAGCTTACACGTCTCAGGTTTATATTTACTCATTTATTTTTTGGTACCGGGGATCAAACTCCGGTCCTTGCACTTACGCAGCAGGTGGTGAAACCACTGAGCTAAACCCCCGGCCCTTTGTTTCAGGTTTATTTCTAGTTATCTTATGCTTTTTGTGGGCCTGGCAAACGTGATCTCTTATTTTCTTCTAGTTTTGCTGGTAGCAAAGGAAGCTACTAATTTTTATGGACTTGTTTTATGCTGGTCTTTGTATCAAAAGCTCATTATTGCTATTTTCAGCTAATTCTTTCTGTCAAATCAGCTGCAAAAGAAGACAGTTTCTAGAGGTTTTAACCCTAACCCTCTCCTCCTTATACACTGGGAACATGCCCCACATAAGTGCCTGTAACAGCGGAAGCTTCGATTGCTTCTAGTTTTATAAAAAGATGCACACTGTATTGACTACTGTTATTCTTATTACTTTGTTATGAGGTGTTTTATTTTTTCATAAAATAAAAAATGCATTCTGCACCCCATAATTATGCACAAGGTTTGCCGTGGGTGTCCAGGGTCCCCTCACTGCATCCTTGCCAGAAGGTCCAGGAGTAATTGTTTCGGGGAGGAGACAAAGGCAGCCTCTCCTCCGGGGAAGTGGATTAGGGCTGGGGCAACGGACAGCCAAGCAGGCGGAACGTGTCAGGAGTCAGAAACCCCCGGCCACCCAGTTGATCAAGACGTTTCCTAAAAAGGAGAAGACACAGAACCGGGACCCCAAAGGACCTCAGGCTTCTGGCTTCTGAGCATGGTACATAAGACCAATCAGAAAGTCATATTCCTAATCCTTCCTCTGAACCTGGCAGCACCAGGACCAATCAGAAGCTGCTGTTCTCAGCCATATGGGCACAACCAATCAAAAGACATTGTTCTGATCCTTCATTTACGTCTGGTGAGAGGACAACTTGCATGTGGCAGGAAGTGAGTTTTGATTGGACCATGCCATATTTACACGAGCTAGGGGCCAATACAGACATTTTGGACCCTAAAGACCTCTTTCCCTTTATTCTTGGCTCTTGCCCCATAGAGCATCTTTTTTCCACCCTCAGTAGTAAATCTACCCCTCGCTGCTTTTTCTGTATCTCTTGTCCAATTCTTTGTCCCAGACACCGAGGACCTGGAAAGAGGCACCCGGGAGACCCAGCCATCAGCAGGATTGCTCAGCCACTTGGCAACAGTCTTAAGTATCGGAAATACCCAGCTCCGCGTGTATGAGGGTTTCTGCACAGGGCTGAGCTAGACGTTCAGCAAATGAGGCTCAGGGAGGAAACAGCCCTCAGCAGCAGACTCTGGCTTTGATGAACCCAGGTGACAAGGATGTGCACAGTCAGCACCACAGGGGAGCGTGCTGCACACGCAGACCTGAACCCCTGAATCGGTGCCTGTGATTTAGCAAGGGTCCCCAGCAATCTGCGTGCACATTAGGGTTGGGAAGCCTGAGCCAGTTGACTCTCTCAGATACGCTTTCCTAAGAGTCAGAGGACGCCTAGTCTGTTGACACTCAGGAAATGCAGGCAGCTAATTACCTTGCACAAGAAGTGGGAGTGTAGAAGCTTCATAGGGTCATTACTACAAAGAGGGCCGAACTTGATTTGTACCTGTCATCTTAGACTTTGAGTTTTAATATTAGGCTATTGCCTCATGGTAACAAAATAGTTGCAGCCACTCCACATCTACACAGGAAAAAGACAGGCTTCCTTACCATCTGTCTTTTTATCACGAAGCAAAATCTTTTCTAGGCCCTTCCTTCACTTCCTTTTGGCCTACCTGAAGGACTCCTCCTATCTCATGAACCAATCTGGGGCCCTTCTGCACCCCTAGTCCAGTGGGATCACCTTGCTTGGTGATTGGGTTCATTGTCTGGGACCAGTGCGGCTGGCTCTGCGTGCCCTGGAGCCAGAGATCGTCAGCCTGTGTCTAACCCTGCACTGCGTTCTGTCCCCTTGGCCCTGGGTCATCAGGACAACAGGCCAGAGCCACCAGATCTGCACAGAGCTCGCCCAGGCCACCTGTGGAAGAGGACGCTGTTTACCCCTTTAGGAGAGAAAACTGCACAGCCAGGCGACAGCTGCTGGCCATGTCCTCAAGGCCAACGGTCCAAGAGCTCTGGAGAGGCCACTGGGTGCGGAAGCCAGGGACAGAAACAGGTGCCGCCACCGCCCTGGGGCAGGGAGGGGCGCGAGGCCCACCTACATCCGAACAGCCTAAGATCAAAGCAGGACTGGGCCCGCCCACTGCAGCCACAGTCCAGCCCCACACTGCCTCAACCTGTCAGGGCGGAGACTTTGTACTTGTGCCCGAAATACTGAAAACACTGCCAGCAGAGGCTTTCAGGGGTTTTTTAAAAGTGTGAATATTCTCTCCAAGGCTGCAAAGCTCTCCTTTGGGGGCATCTGCAGAGCCCTCCCACCCTGTGTGCAGACCGCTGGGACCCTGAGGGCTGGGAGCTGGTTGAGGTGACACGGAGACTCCCCCACCCTCCACAGATTCCCAAGCCGCCTGCAGGACATACTGGTGCCCCCTCCTTGATTTTCTCTTTAGTTAAGGCAGTCTTCTAATGACCAGGCAGAGCTCAGCGACGCTCCAGTGTTCAGTGGGCTGCTGGGGTGCTGTGTGGGCTCCGAGCATGTCCCACTCCCGTGGATGTCCCCAATTATGCGACAGCGCACTCACGGCTGAAACTCATTCTTCACAGATTTCAAACGCCTCTTTGCCTCCACCCTCCAGCTTGGCCTTCACACTCTTAATGAAACATTAAAAACTCCCGCCCCAGGCCGCCGCAGAGCCCCTTCCCCGAAGCCTGGCCGCTCCGCTCCCCGCAGCTGTCCGGGCCGTGTGTGTGGTGCTGGCTGTGGTGTGGCCTAGTGCCCGGGACGCCGGCTGTGATGTGGTCGTGTTCAAAGAGGAGGAGCACAGAGTCTTTCCACTGCCGGGAGGCACTGTGCCCGCCTTTTACACTTGAAAGATCAGCGGGCATCCTCTGAAACTGAACACAATGTTGGAAAAAGGGTTTCTGTAAGGAAAAAGCCTCCTTCTCCTCGGAGATCAGGCCTCATTAGCGCCAGGGCCGGGCCTCTTGGGGGGGAGGGCGATAAACAGCGGGCCCTGCTGAGCTGTCATTTGCTCCAAGGAGCAGCAGCAGTGGCCCAGCGCTTCACACAGATGCAGTGGTTTAGTCACCTGCCCCACTCCTAGGACACTGGTAGAAGCAGAGGAGCCCACGAGGCTGGGCAGGGGCAAGGGTTGGTTCCCAGACTGCCTGTCACCGCCTGTGCAACCCCGCTGTTTCCCGGTCTTGACTTCGGACGGGACTAGGGCCGCAGTGTCCTCCATCCCCCGTCGCTCAGGTGAGACGCTGTCCGACCTTTGTCGCGGTCCCACGAGGTCCACCTGACCCTCCTGCCCTCCCCACGGCTTGGCCTCCAGCTCCAACGGCTTTCCACACCCTGGTGCCCATCGACCCCCCTCCTCCGGCAGCGGCCTTGGAGCTGCTTCTGCTTGCCCACCCTGGCCCTGGGCACCTGCCCTTTGCCCACCTTCAAGGAAAATGAAATGACTTCATCTCCATCAGGCCCTTCCAACATGGGGAGGGCAGAGTCCAGGGGCAGAGGGTTGTGGGTTAGGAGCCGCATGGCCTGGCCTCACCGAGGCTCCCCACTGGCTGCCAGTGCTGCCTCGAGTGCAGGGCCTGGGAAGACATCGGGTCAGGGCGCAGCCGCCACAGCTGTCTCCTATTACAGGCACAGGCTGCACCAGGCTGCTTCTAGCTTTCACTTGTGGTGCAGGCCTGGGGATCTGAGCACTCTCTCCAGGCAGCAGGTCTCCACCAGTGAAGTGCTGCTCAGAAAGCTCACTGAGGAGTTCTGATAGAGCCGAGTGAGGTCGGCCCAGTCATGGCATGCAGGCTGTCACTGTGGCTGGGTCTGCCTGGAGCCTTCTTATCACCTCTGCCCCCAGGTCCACTGAGCCTGCAACCTCGCCGCCCGGGTCCCCAGCCCTGCATGCAACTCCAGCCACAGCAGGGGTCCTGCTCCACCCTTGGGGTACCTCCTGCCCACACAGCACATGCTGCTTGGCTCCTGGGCCAGCCCGCAGGAAAGAAGGGGTGAGGGGTGACCCTGGGCAGCCACCTTCTCCTCTGGGCTGCTTCTGGCTCCGACTTCACTGCTCACACCTGCTGCCCAGAACATGTCGTTTCCTGGAGCGAAAGTAGCAGGACTCAGGGCCAGCAGTGTGCACAGTAAGGCAACCAGTGATTCTTCGCCAATGCTGCGTGCAGCTCAAGAGTCCAAGGGCTGGCTATGTATGTGTGTGCATGTGCGTGTCTTTGAGCTGTCTAACTTTTAAGCCTTGACACTTGCCTAAAATTCTGCTGCTGACCTAGGACTCTCAGCTAGGAGAGGGAGAGAAAGTGCAGCCCTTAAGCTCTGAAACAGCTGGCACCTGGTCACCATGACAGGTCTCACCTGGCCCGGCCACCTGTCCACGTCCCTGGATCTGCAGATAAGGACCCTGTTGTTCTGGGATGCAACCACACCACCACACTTATTCGGTGCTGCACGAAGTCCCATGCTCATCACGGAACAAGCCTTTCCTTAGGACTGGGCTTAAAGCCTGCACCCCCAAGCATGGGTCCCCGGGGTGGCTGGTGAACCGGAAGCCCTGGGTCCTGCCAGGCCTGCGGGCTCGAGATAGCACTGCCAATGTTACCCTTCTGGACCTCAGGGAGCTCCACACCACACGTGTTGTTCAATGTCCTGAAACTCACCAAAAGGGAACGCTACACACACCCTGCACACATCTGCGAGCATTTCTGTAGAGCAGTGTCGGGGTCTGGGTGGAAGCCATCGGCAAACAGGTTTTTACTGTGAGCCCCTGAAAACCTTTATCCACTGTTTTGATGCACTGAAGCCATTCCGCATTCTGGAACTTCAGCCCCAGCTGCCCGCTCCAGCTGGCCGTGAGCACCTACATCCTGGAGACCCGGCCCGACTCCACTGACCTGCACCTGGCCACGGCCAGCTGAGGGGCCCAGATCACCCTCTGCACAGCTACTGCGTGTTTGCTAAGTGTTTGATGAACGCTGGAAGTGCTAAGAGGGACGGCGGCATGCAGGGCATGACCAGTGGACAGCGGGGTCATGCCGTGTCCCCCACACGCAGCAGGGCTGTGCTTGGGGCCTCCTGGGTGGACCCAGGCCTCCCCCAGGTCTCGAAGCCGCCAGCTCCACTGGTGGACTCGACAGGGACCAAGCACCGCGACACCCCCGCTGCCCACCTTTCCCACGCTGACAGCCCCTTTGCAGAGTGCTCATCCTGTCCAGATCTGCAGCCTGGTTTGTGCACTTGTCCCCACACAGAGCTGCTCTGGACACTCACCCACCTGCTGCCTAGGTGTCACTGACCTGCAGGTCAGCTGAACACGACTGCTGGACTTCATTCTCCTCACTGGCCTGCTCCACTCTGCACAGAGCCCACCACAGGTGAACCCAGACTGGTGGGCGCCCACAGGGCGGGTCACCTGGGCTGTCCCCAAAGACGCATCTGCCCCTCGGCCCTCTGTCTAGCTACCAAGCATCACAGAATCGGCTTCTGGCCTCACACTGCCTGCACATAAGCTCTAGAGCTCAAGGACTCTGCCAGGCTTGAAACTGCCTATCTGCAACGTCCCAGGCAGACCACCAGAAATCTCACTGGGGAGCACACCCAGGATGTGCCTGAAGTCAGAGAGATGAATGCTCTCTTGCCCTCCCCACAGGGAGAAGGGAAACCTCACAGCACACAGGGACTAGTGGCAAACTAAAGAGCATCTTTTATTTTTAATAAAATAGTGGTGCATGAAAAATATCATATATTACAAATATACACAGGCGGGGCCACTCTTCCTGGTCTGGTGAAGAGAATGTGCTAGACAAAGTTTGTCTTTCTGGCCTAGGGCTTCTTCATCTATTCATGGAAATCATTTGTTTAACAATAGCAAGAGTCAATAAGCCCTTTGGGTACTTCTGAATGATCCTTCTCCCCTTTCCCTCCTTTCCACAAATCAGTCCAAACATGTAGAATACTGGCTTGGTTTCCATTAAAAGCCACAAAATGTAACGCTAAAGGGTTTCTGAGGACGGGCCTCTCAGTTCTTTTGTTAGGAGAGTTCTTTTGTTGTCCTTACATACAGCAAAATACTTGTTTCTCTTATTTTCACAGAAAGAGAAGAAAAATGTATTGCACATCTTTCAGGGCCACAGATGTGAGGTTCAGGGGAGGTTTCCAGCTCGGAGAGAGGCCTGGTGCAAGGCTGGAGTCTGTTCTACGGGCCGGGCCTGAGTCACTGGAGTGTGAAGGCTCCCAGGGCCCCTTCGGTCCCTGCGCACTGTGACAAACAGCAGCCCCGGGGGTGGGGGTGGGAAGGCTCTGCTTCCCCAAGGGAAGCGCTTATGGGGCCTCATGTGTACATGGGTCGCCAGGCCGCCCAGCACACCGATGCACACTGGCGACAGTCTGGAAAGGGCTCTTCCGAACTGATCCCACAGTTCACCCCAAATGAGCTACAGGAGGCCGTGGATGAGGAGCCCCAGCCCTGAAAACCAAGCAAAACAAAACCTTGCAAGTACACTTCTTGCTTTCCGACCACCGCGGCATCCTGAATGTCAGGGTGAACAATTTTTATTTCTTTATATGTTTTTAAACTTTTATTTTTAAAAAACAAGCCAAGTCCTCAGCGTGGGCTCCGCCTGCCCCATCCCTGCCCTCTCCCCTCACACGCAGACGGGCGGTTGTACGGGGAGCTCGAACTTCCCCAGGTGCGGCTTTTGGGGGTGCTGGGCTTTCTGGTAAATACCCCCGCTGGCGATGATGCTGGCGGGTTTCCTGCGGCTCTCCCTCTTCAGCCTGCGGCTGCATACCTGCTGCCAGGACTGCAGGGTCTTGGAGGTCCAGATCCACACCCCGCTGGTGATGCCCACCACCAGCAGCATGGAAGCCTTGACCATGAAGATCTCCACCGTGGGGATGGAGGTGGCCAGCAGGCAGTCCAGCGTCTTGGTCTGGCTGTCCACGCGGCACCTGTGCTGCGCTGCCAGCGCTTTCCAGTGCTCCATGTTGAGGCACTCGTAGAAGTAGCAGGCAATCACACAGGTGGCCGGCACAGTGTACAGCACGGAGAACACCCCGATGCGCACCATGAGCTTCTCCAGCTTGTCCGTGTTCTCCCCGCCCGTCTTCATCACCCTGCGGATGTGGAACAGGGCCACGAAGCCCGACAGAATGAAGGATGTGCCGATGACCAGGTAGCAGACCAGCGGCACCAGCACGAAGCCCGCGAGGGCATTCATGTCCATGCTGCCCACGTAGCACACGCCCGTGAGCTCGTCACCCGCCACCCTGCGCATCAGCAGGATGAGGATGGTCTTTACAGCGGGGATGGCCCACGCCGCCAGGTGGAAGTAGCTGCTACTGGCCTCGATGGCCTCGTGGCCCCACTTCCTGCCGGCGGCCAGGAACCAGGTGAGCGTGAGGACCACCCACCAGAGCGAGCTGGCCATGCCGAAGTAGTAGAGCACTAGGAAGACCAGCGTGCAGCCCGTGCTCTCCAGCCCCTCCTGGATGACGTACAGCTGGCCGCTGTCCCGGTCGCAGGCGATACTCTCCGCGCCCGCGAAGAGGCGGATGATGTAGCCCACGGAGTACACGCAGTAGCACATGGACAGGAAGATGATGGGGCGCTCGGGGTACCTGAAGCGCGCGGGGTCGATGAGGAAGGTGAGCACGGTGAAGGAGCTGGAGAAGAAGCAGAGCAGAGACCACACGGCCAGCCAGACCACGGCGAAGCGCTTGTCTGCGCGGCTCCAGTACACGTCCACGCCGGGCATGCAGAGCGGCGCGCACGACGCGCTCTTCTCCACGTGGTGGAACTTGCCCGGGTTGTCACAGCCCACGCGCCCCGGGGCCCCGTCCTGAGCCGGGTGCTCGTGCGCGCCGGGGGGCCGCTGCGGCCGGAAGAGCGGCGGGAAGAGGCCGGCACCACGAGTGGGCTCGTCCGAGCCATTGCTGGGAGCCTCCATGCACAGGTAGTTGGGGTCATTCTGGCTCGGGAGCCGGCCGCAGTCCAGCGAGTCGGGCCACCTGAAGTGGAACTGCTCCATGATGGGCGCGCACTTCAGCCGGGCCTGCTCGCACATGACGCGACAGGCGGGGATGGGCGCGGAGACCTGCTCGGTGCACATGGGCGCGTAGAGCGAGCACAGGAAGAAGCGCAGGTGGCCGTGGCAGCCGTACTCCACCAGCGGCGCGAACTCGTGCAGCCGGATGGCCGCCTCGCGCTGGTTCTCGTGGCCCATCAGGTTCGGCATGCGCGTGCGGTTGTAGCCGATGTCCTTGCACATGGGGATCTCGATGGGCTGGCACTGGCCGTCACTCGCGCGCTCCAAGTCCACCGAGCCGATGGCGGCGCACGAGCCCAGGACGTGCAGCGCGAGCCACAGGCGGGGCGCGGGGCGAGGCATGGCGGGGTCCGGGGCGCCCCGCGGGGACGTCCGCGCCGCTCACCACCGCGGCCCGCGCGCTCCGGCTGCTGCGCGCCCCGGCCCGGCGCCCCGGCGCGGTCCCCCGCCCATGCCCGTCCGGCCGGCGCTGCGCGAGGGCGCGGGGGAGGGGAGGGAAGTTTGCAGACAATACCGAGCGGCAGGCGGCGGGCGCGGCGCGGCTCCGACTCCTGCCGCCACCGCCGCCGCCGCAGCAAACTTTGGCCTCTTCCCGGTGGCGCGCGCGGCTGCAGACGGAGGGGCGGGCGGCGCGGGCGCCCGGTGGCCCGGCCCGCACACTGCGCCCACGGCCTCGCGGGCCCCGCCGCAGCCGTGACGAGGTCCGCGTCCCGGGATGAGCCTGGGCGCGCGGGCAAAGGGGAAAAGAGTGGCGCCGCAGGCCCCGCCCCGCGCCGTGCCGCCCCGCCCCGCGCGCTTTGCATGAGAAAGCCGTGCGCCTTGGGCTCCCCGTGGGGCCGGCCGCCGTGCTGCCTCCGCTCGGCTCCCGCGCCCCTTCCCCGGGCCCAGGGCTCTCGGGAACGTGCCCGGC
>NW_004624747.1:26964824-26983421 GCF_000247695.1 Heterocephalus glaber | reverse complement strand
CGCGGGGGGGGGAGGCGACCGGGGCGGCGGGGGGGGGGCGGCTCACCCTCCCCGACTTTATGGAGGGTCCCGGGCGGAGCGCGCTTTCAAAGAGAAAGGGGATTTGCGCTTTATGGCCTTGGCCATAAAGTGGCCCCTGGGTTTGTAAACCTGCCCAGGTCGCCAGGGACCCGGGTGACCAGCCTGGGGCGCGCGGCCAGGCTCCGGGGAGGGTTTGGCTTTGAAATTTCAAAGGGATCGGGAGGAACGGGGAGGGCTCCAGGCGCTCGGATTTAGGGCCGAGGCCCGTCTAGGCGATGGGGAGGGCGGGGCTGGGGAGCCTTCCAGGACCCGAGCCCCCCAGGCGTCCGGGTCCTTTAGTGCAGGAAGTCGTCCACTGCCTGCCCGCTGCTCCCATTATTTGTCCAGGGTCCGCTAGGGACGCGGAGCGTGGCGGGAGTGGAGAGCAGGGATCCCGCTCTCGGAGAAGGAATTGGAGGTGTGCGCCGAGGCTCACACCCTCCGTGGAGGAGCCGCTGTCCCCAGGATCTGCGACCCCATCGTGGAGAGCGTCCCCTCCCCTGCGCGGGCGCGCACACCCAGCTCTCTGCACTGGGATGCACTAGCGTTCAGCCAGCCTCCACTCACCCTTGGATAAATAGTCCCCAGGGGTCCCCTAGTCACCCCAAGGTCGGGCCTTTGAAGTCCCTGGGAAGCTCCCAGGACCACCTGCGGAGAGGCGAGGCCAGGGGGCCCCGCACCCGGCCTCCTGTCCCGCCACACGCCCCAGACTTCCGCTTGGCACTGGCCCGGGACGGGGCTCGACCCGCACCTCTCACCCGTGTGGGGTCGTCGCGATTCGGCCAGCTGTCTCCAGTAAGCCCCGGGCCGCAGAGAAGGGGCGCCAGGCCCTCCCACTGCCCAGCCCCCCGGCGCGATGGCAGAGCCCGGCACTTCCTCCGGGAGCATTGGCTTCTAATTAGAACAAGGCAGGCCACCTCACTCCCTCGCCCAGCCATCCTTCCTCGAGGTGGGAGCCCTCCACTTGCCCTGGGTCCCAGAGCAGCAGACAGGTGGTTCGCACCCCCAGCGCGGAGTCCCCGCCTGCCCTCTGTGTCACTGAGACAGGTGGGGTGAGGGCCGAGGGCCGAGGGATGGGAAGGGAGGCCAGAGTGGCTTTGAACAGACAGCCATTGTGATGAGCATGGTGTGCCCCTCTCCCTGGGGTCTAGCGAGCTATCTTTCAACATCCCTAAGTTAGAAAAGAGTCTGCAGACATCGCCTGGCGCTGCTAGAACTTTCCCCTGAGGATCCGCCTGGTACCCTGTCCCTTTCTGTCCTGTTTTCTTTTCCTCCCGGTGCCAAGCCCTGGAGAGGGGCGCAAGTGTTTCCTAATTGATCCTTTAGGTGCTGTTTTAATTCCGCTGTGTTCAGGCCTATTATTTTAGCCACAGCCACTTCAGATTGCTTTCTTCTCCCCTTTTTTTCTTCCTTTTTCAAAAGTAGGTCTGCAGAGTAGCACTTCCCTGGGCCCAGCAGAGTGGCAGACCAACAAATAGACATTATTATCGGAAAATGGGGGGCGCTGAGAAATCAGCAACTGGAAGATAACTCTGTAACTAATAAATGAAAAGGGCCTTTTGATGCTCCAGCTGAAAAGATATTTTATTTTATTTTGTTCCCTGTGTGTGGGATTTGAGCTGTGAGTCTGAGGAGCTGCCCAGCAGGGCTGCGGCTGGCCCCCCTCTGACAACTGTTATGGAGAATCGGGAAGAATTTTATGGCTGCCTTTCCTTCAGCCCTTTTTTCTTTTGTGTTCTTTGAAGAATGACTTTAGACATTTTATTTACATATTTAACCATGGATGAAAGAGGGAGAAGAAAGCACTGGGGGCTGTCGTGGGAATAGTGATATGTTTAAATTAATGGGAATCTTATTAGACCTCTAAAAATGTGAGCAAAGGTTTTCAACGAAACTTTATAATTCAACACCACTTCCTGTAACGTACAGGGAGAAGGACATTTTTTTGCTGCAACCACCTAAAAATGTATACATAGCAGACAGCTGCCCTTGATTGTCCGAACTATCTTCAAGTTCTCACAAATGTTCACAGGGAAAGTGTGAGGTTTTTGAAAGGAAAGATTTCAGGAGTCAGACAGCCTCTTGCACTGCACGAAGTGTTTTGGGAGGTGGAAGGGGGTTGAAAGAGAGGCCCACTTTCATTCTGTTCAAACTACCAAAGTCCAAAGAATGAAGTGCTTTGACACGGGTATTGCTAACAATCAAAGTTGTATCTTTCCTTAGAATGTAATAGTCAGTGGAAATTATAAGCCCTGTGCGAGGTTTTTTGAAATGGGATTAGAGAAAAACCCAAATAATCTCTTTAAGATAAAAAGTACTGAGACTTTCAGCAGTAAAGGGAAATTGAACCCTAAGTCTCCCGTGCTCCAAGTCAATTGCAAGAGTAAACTTGTGTGAGGCAGGCAGAGTGGAGTGGGCTAGGAAGCTGCCTTGGGGGATCTGCCGGCTGTCGGGGTGCCCAGCCCGAGGCAGTAGCTCCCGCCCGGCGGCCTCTGAGGCATTCCCGTTTGGTGAGCCACTGCGAGGCTGCCCTTTTCTCTCTGACCTTCTCCGCCATCAGCATTGGGTTCGAACAAGGCAGTGGGCAGAAGGAAGGTGGCTTCTTCTAATCGTTGCCTGGCACCAGACGCCTGAGCTGCTGGCCATGTTCCCTGACCTGTCTTGTGTCCTGTTTCTCCAGAAACTTGCCGGACAGAAAACCTGCGCAGAAAGTCCCACTTTGCCTTCTAACCCAGGGAGCCTGCTGGCTCTGGCGCCCCGCCCCACCCGTGGAAAGCCCGTCACCCCCCGCCCCCGGGAGTGATATTTAGGACACTGGAGGCGGGCAGGTCCCAACAAATTCAGCAGGCACAAAAGTTTTAATTACACTTAAAAATCGCAGGTTGTAAGATTCGGGGAAGGGGTGGGGGAGGTGAGAAATAAACAAAAAAACCCTAGTCATAAACTGGAGGAGCAGCATCCTCCAGGCTGCTGAACAATTTAGGCTGCTATTTTAAGGCCACTTCCCTTGAAATGTGGATTGAAATATTACCAAAGGTTCCGCGGGGTGCATTCGTGTGAATTGCAAATCAGAGCGTTTCTTTAATCCTCTTTCAAGGCCGGGCCTGGGCTCACTGGCGTCCAGCGGCTCCCCACTGCTTCCTGCGCAGAAGGGACCATTCAAGGGGGCAGCTTCTCTCCTCTATTCCCACACTCCAAAAACAACACTGCAGACAGACACCCTCCAACTAAATTAGATTAAACTCCTCTCCTCCACAGCGCATTAGCCTTTTTACTGCCGGCTTCCTGGGCAGCACCTCCTCCCTGTTTCAAGACACAGCGCTGCCTTTCCATGGGCTGGCTGGGCACAGGAGCAAGCGTGACTTAAGGGAAGGGGGGGACCGAGCACCCCGTCTGAGGGTGGAGCCGACTCTTCAGGCCGTGCACATGTAATGAACCATCTCTCCTGGCCGCTCCAGCTGGCTCTGGTCTCTGGGCCCCGTCCCAAGAGCTCTGTCCTGTGTCACTGTGTCCGTGGTGGGGTTCTGGTGTGCTGTGAATTTATTCTTCCTCCCCATCCTGCTGCCTGCCTAGGGCCCCCTGTCCCCTCCTCGACCAGCACCAAGAGGTGTGGGGCCTGCCTGGCGGCTGTGTGCCACGGGGACACTGCTGGGAGCCAGGACATAGGGCGCCACGCGATGTGCACCCTGGACGGTGTCGGGCTGCAGCCCCAGCAGTGGTGGGAGTTGGGGAGGGTTCTAGACGGAGGGGCCGTGACCTGACTTCAGTCTTCCCAGGACCCGTGGCCGCTGTGTCACCACCAGATGGGAGTGGGGAGGGACAGCCGAGGCCCAGCAGGGAGGAGCTCATTCCCCTCCACACTGCCCTTTCGCTGACAGGGGAGCAAACGCGCCCCACACCCCCCAAGGGCACCCCACCGAGGAGCACAGCTCCGCTCCGCACACCCTCAGCCTGGCCGAAGGGTTTCTGCGCAGCGGCACACAGGACACCAAGGAGGTTGGGGGCTGGGAGTCCCCTGAGCAGCCAGGCTTCTCCCTGCACAGGGTGGTGAAGACAGGCCCAGAGCTGGTCACTCGCAGAGCCCGTGCGCGCGCGCGCGCACGCACACACCATGTCCACGCCCTGATACTCAGATGCGGGAAAGGATCCCGATTCTGTCTCCACGCTCTCTGGAATTGTCCAGCAGGTGCTGTTCCAGGGGTGGCCGCTTGCGGTTCGAGGGAGGGGTTTGAGACATGAAGGTCACACTCCAGGGCTGCCTGGGCCAGCTGCAGCTGGCAGAGGCAGAGGAGCCGCCCTGAGAGCTGTCAACTCAGTGCCTCAGCCCTGTGGGGGCAGGACAGGGACCTCCCGCTCCCCGTGGCCCCTCGTCTAGCAGTGGGCCCAGGGCCTGAGCCCTGTTCCCCAGAATGCAGGCGGGGTGCCCGTGTAACTGCCTTCCAGTCTTCTCCAGGGCGCAGCTTCCAGCAAGCCACGCCGAACCTGTGTCTGAGCTCTCAGCACCTAGGATGGCGAGCACCGCCCCTCCCTGGGCCCGGTATCGCTGTCCCAGGCTCCACCTCGGGTGCATTGCTTACAGGCTGCTGGTTGTCTTAAGGCCCAAAGCTTCCTACACGGAGGATGTAAAGCGAGAAGCTCTCCCCGTTCAGGAGTCGCCCTGCTCTTGCTGCTGGGTCCCAGCTTCTCTGGAACTCTCCCCCACTTGGCCAAGGTGGCTCCCAAGGCCCGAGCTCCCAGCTGTGAACTTGAGCTGTGATCGGAAACCCTTGTGTTTTCCATCGGGTTCTGAGAACAGCCTGCAGAGTCCTCTGAACGGCTCGGCCTCGGCCGCGCCTTTGTCCCTAAACCAGTTGCTCTGTCTGGGTCCATCTGGTCACTCAGGCCTTGATCTCAGATGTGTGAGTGTGTGCGCATGTGTGTGCACAGATGTGTGTACACTTGTGTCAGGAGGACACGCACGAATCTCGTGTGTCCCGCACAGATGTATCTCTGAGAAGACATGCCCCCCCCCCCCACTGAGCCCCACTCTGATAACGAATAGGTGCATCTCAGCATTGAAAGGGGATCTTGGATCCACCTCCAGGCGGGGTCTGGACTGGGCCCCTCCCAGGGAGCTACCTCAGCTGAGGCATGTTGGATGCATAGGCCAGAAGCCTGAAGAGGCGGCTGTGGAGAGGAAGGAAGAGGTGCTTGCAGGCTGGCGCAGTGGCAGCCTGGGCGGGCCAGCTTTGAGCCTGCACTGTCCTGGGGACAGTCTGCAGGGATTCAGGCCATGTGTCTGTGGACCCCTGCCCAGTCCTGCACCAGGTGGCCTTTGGGGTAGGCTGACCCGGTCCAGCTGGTTGCCCGCACAGTGGGGACCTCCAGGCTCCCGGCACTGTTGCAGGCTGGTGCCCAACGCACTGGCTGCGGTTCACACAGGCCTCAAGTGTGGTGCCTGACGGCGGGGCTCCAGCTGCCACGGCTCAGGCCTGCTGCAAAGCCTGGGCCTCGTCAGCGCCATCTCCAGGGGCAGCACCTGGCCAGGGCTCTGCCTCCCTCTTGGGGTCCAAGGGGGACCTCTGGGGAGGAGACCCCCAGTGTGCCTGATGGGGACCCCACACGGGCAAAGGTGGGGTGTCCTGACTCTTAAAGGTGCCGGGGCACCACACGGAGCCTGTTTGCACATGTGGGCTATAAGAGGTGGTTTTCTGTTTTTGTTTTTTGTGGTACTGGGGACTGAACCCAGGGCCTTCACGCTAAGCTCCTTCCCCAGCCCTTTGTTATTTTTTTGTGACAGGATCTTACCAGGGCTGGGCTCCAACTTGGGGACCTCCCGCCTTAGCCTCCCAGAGTCCCCGGACCACAGGCGGGTGCCACGTGCCCAGTGCCTTTTTTAGAAGTAGCTACTGGAATATTTGAAGTTGCCAGGAGGCTCAGCCCAGGTTGGATTTCTACCTGAGAACCTTGAGACCCCAGGTCTGCACCCAGGTCTGAGGGACTGAATCCACTCCTCACAGTGTGGGCTGGGGTTTGGGTTTTCGGTTTTGTTCTGTGTAGTGTTTTGAAAAGTGTGCGTGGCATCGTGCACTTTTAGAGCACCGCTGTTCCACGTAAAGTCGGAGCTTGTAGCTTGTCCAGAAATCTCCCACCGGGCCCGAGTGCTGCGAGACTGCCCTTTTGTGGTCTGTAGGGAGGAGGGCCAGTGGGGTTGGATCCAGGCCTCGCACTTGGGGCTGCTTCCCAGGCCATCTGGGTCAGAAGATGGATGGGACCAGTGGCTGGGGCGACGGCTCAGTTACACCGGAGAAGTAAAGGCCCCTGCCTCAGTTTCCCGTGTGGGCGGGAGCATAATTACATGTGCCGCAGCAGGTAGGAGTAATTGCCAGTGGGAGCCGGGCGGAGGCTGTGCAGACCCAAGTGTGTGTCACCTGCCGCAGTGGGGCCCCAGTCTCCCCAGGACACAGAGGTGGGAAGGAGCTAGGCCCTGCAGGCTCTGCCCCAAGGCATGGCCAGCGGGGTCCCGGCTTGTCCCCATCTGGGAAACTGGTGGGCGCCGGGCAGGGTGGCCTCTTAGGGACCCTCACAGCCATCCAGGGGGTCAGGAAGGAGGGGCCGTGGGTCCCAGAGCCCGCCCCTGCCGGGGCCCTGCCCCTCCTCCTGGCTGCCTTTCCTCCCCTGGGTGCCTGGGGGGGTGCTAGGGGAGGTGGCTTCCTAGTCTGTGGCCCGTGTCCTCCAGAAGGCAGGTCCCTCCCATGGTGGCCACGAAGGGCAGGAGAGGCCCACACTGGGTGGCCAGGCAGGGGTGCCCAGAGGAGCTTCCTGACTCAGTGTCCCCAGGACTCCAGTGCTCTGCTGGCTGAGATTAAGGCCAGAAGCCAGAAGGCAGGACTCGGCCTCTGGTGGCCCAGGAAGGGCAGCTCGGCCTTCAGGTCACAGTCGGATCCCAGCTAAGCTGCCTGTAGCAAAGCAATGTGGGATGGTCTCCAGCGTGGACAGGGACAGTGGGGGAATGAGGGTGACAGTCATGAAGTTCTCGGGGACACGGGACGTGGAGCTCTGCTGGGATCCAAGTGAAACTTCCTGCAGGTCTCCAGCCCTGCACTCCCTCCGGAACCAGCCTGGGCTCCCTCTGCCCTTCCCACCCGCTTTGGGACTCTGTGGCTGGGTCCTGTGAGGCGTGGGCCTGGCTTATGGAGGCATCGCCTGCAGCAGGACAAGAAGCCTCTCTGTCTTCCGAATTCTTTTCACACAGGGTGCCCAGGCTGCACTGGTGGGTACAGACAGGCGTGGACGTGGCAGTGGCCGGGGGTGTGGAGCACGGGCTCCCATGAGTCGCTGTGCAGGGGTGGGGAGGGGCTGTCCCGGGCTGAGCGGCCTTCACCGGCTGCTGGAAGGGGAGTGTGGTCGCCAAAGACTCAGCCCAGGTCCCTCCAGGGCCATCATGCCGCTCGGTGCCAGCTGCGTCCTCCGCTGCCTGCCTGGTAGGAGCCGTGGTCCTGGGCAGCACTGGGGACACATGGAGCCTCTGAGGATTCCAGATGGTGCCAAAACAGGCTTGTGGAGTGAATGTTGGCTTCCGGGGGGGCCCCAGGTGGGGCCACAGGTCTTGGATCTGCTGGATCCAAAAACAGTGCAGCGGCCTGTCCTTTGGGGACACCGTTGTCATAGGGCCCTGACCGCCAGGCACCAAGGCAGAACGCGCTCCTCTGATCACAGTGCAGCATGCGCATTGCAGGAAATGCACAGAGATGGAAGTGACGTTGCCAGAGCCGCCTCCTTGGGACCCGGGACTCGGGATGCAACAGCCTCCAGACTTGAAGCCGCCCCACTTGCGTGCAGAGTGGGTGGTCTGTGTGTTGCTCTGTCACTTTCAGCGTGGGATGACCCTGCTCCTGCAGTCTCCCAGATCACGTGAGGTTGCCCCGCCCTGCCATCATTTATCAGGCATGTAGGTGGCTTCTGGGTGCTTCCCGGTTTTCTTTCCTCCCAGGTATTGTTCCCATTGGCCGGCCGGGTCACAGAACCCCGGAGAAAGGCCGCCTGACTTTGGCTCTGTTCCCCAGTACGCGTGGCCACTGGGGCTCCTGGCTGGTGAGTGGGAGGCCACCTTCGGGCTTGGGTGTGCCAGGTGTGTCCCACACACAAAACAAACTCAGTCCTGGGTGCACAGTGCAAGCTCCCTGCTCACCCAGTTTCTGGGCTGGGCTCGGAGTGTGGGAGGGGTGAGCTCCCCGCCACGCAGTCCCTGTCTGGATGGACGGGTTTCTGGAGGTGCCTGCTGGAACAGAGGCGGTGATGCCTTCCCAAGGCTCATAGCACCCTGTTCGGAGAACACAGAGCTGCATCCCCTCGGCTCTGCCGGCCACGTCCTTGTCTCTGCAGCCCAGGACTTGTGTTCAGCATCTGTGGCCTCCAGGGAGCTGTGCCCGCTTGGCTTGCTCACCTCCCGCCGTCTCCCGAGAGTCCTGCGCTGGAGAGAAAGGCCCGAGTTCAATGGCATTGTGCTTTTTACTTGTCCCAGCTGAAGAGCGAGCACTGCCAGGCCGGACTGTCTGCTCTGATTCTCTCTCTCTCTCCCTCTCAGACACTGCGATTTATAGCCCAGCTTACCACAAACAGAGCTGGGAACATCACCGAGCGGACAGGCCAGGGCACAGGGACAGTGCCTGCCTGCTGCCTGGGCCTCAGGGCCGAGCGCTCGGGCCACTGTGTGCTCCAGGGCCTCCTTGCCGGGCTGGAGCCTTGGGCTAGGACTTCCCTTCCACTCACTGTCGGCCCGCACTCGGGGCTGTGGAGGGGCTTCCTGGGGCAGTGAGCCCGGGGCCTGTGGGCAGTGAAACCGCTTCCATGTCCTACTTCTGCGAGGGTCACCTCGTGCCTGCTCCTGGTACCACCACGCTGAGGCCCGAGGCCTGGCGGCTGCCCGACCTCCACAAGTGGGGAGAAGCTGGCAGCGTCTCAGAGCCGCTCCCTCCTGAGAGCCCCAGAGTGAGCCCAGCCCGGCTGGGATGCCTGGGGTGGGCGACACCCTTGGCTGGGGCTGCAGTGGTAAAGGGGATGCCCAGGACCTGGGTGGGCCTCGCCTGGGTAGTGGAAGGGCCTGGTCTCCCGCTGATGTCAGCTGGCCGCCTCCCATGCAACAAATAAATTGTCACCTGCATAGCTGTCTGCACACCTGTCCGTCAGCCTGTTACCAGCTGTCTGTCCACATTCCTGTCCTCTGCCTGCGTCTACCAACACATCCGTCCGTTTATCGTCTCTCTAACCTATCATCCATCTCTCCGTGTAACTATCTACCTCTATCTACAAATCTATTCCACATCTATACAGCTACCATCTATCCACATATAGACACATGACCTAAAAAATCTACCTGCCTGGGTATGTGTGTCTCCACCTCTACACATCTAACTCCCTAAGTATCCACCCATCTACTGCTATCTAGACCTCTCTGTCTGTCTGTCCATCTCTAACTCTATCTCTGGGTATCTGCCTGTGTGTCTGTCTACCAATTTACCTATCTCTCTCTCTCCATATCTACCCATCATGCAACACCCTCATGCACACTGCACCCGTCTCTGTCCCTGTCCCCTGATGCACAGGTGGCGTGGGAATCACCAAGTCCCTCTGAGTGGCTGGTGCTGTGCGGAGGGTAGGAGGCTTTGGTTGATGTGGTGACAAGGTGACACTCGACCCCGGGCATCCTGGAGTGGAGACGCGGTCAGGTTCCCTGTGGCCCTGAGGCTGCGGGGCCCTGCCTGGCCCGCTCTCTGCTGGACACACTGCACTCCCCCGCCCCCCGCCCTTTCTTGGAGCCACCTGGCCCCGCCCTGCTTTCCAAACAGACACCCAGCCTGGGCTCTCGGCCCACTCGCTGGGCACAGAGGCCTCCTTCTGTGCCTTGCAGGACCAGCGGAGGAGCCTGAGCGCCCAGGTGCTCCCCAGGCCTCCTGAGAACTAGGACTGTGTCCTCCAGGGCAACTGCTGTCCAAGGGCCTCCACTGAGCTCTCAGGATGGTGCAGCCCAGAGTGGAACACTGACTTCCTAGGCCGACACGAGTGCTGGACTCTGCTCTGCTCAGCTCTCCTAAGCCAGCGTTCCCCTGCACACTGCCATGCACAGGAGGCCTCCTGGGACACTTGCTCGGGAGCTGCTTGTCGATGTCGAACCCAGCTTAGGGACGTAGCCACCTGCTGTCGACAACTGAGCAAGCGCAGTCTGGGCCGTACTGGCTGCAGCGGCCTTCAGGGCTGGCGTCCTGCCCTGCTGTGTCCCCAGCTGGGTCGGTGCCACTCAGCTGCCAGCCACCCCAACAGAAATGGATCCCCGCTGTGTCCGAGGCAGCTCCCCTGGAAGCTGTGAGGACCCTCACACTGTCCCTCATCGCTGGCTTGTGGCCGGGTCCTCCTGTCCCTCTCTGTGTCACTTTCCTGAGCAGCATGAGCTCATCCTCTCCATACACCTGTGACCAGCAACCCAGCTCCACAGGAAGTCACCTCTGAGGTCCTCGTCCTAGGACCTCAGCACAGATGCTGGGGACACTGCCCATAACACTGCCATGTTTCCTCCAATGGGTGACCAGCATGGACTTCTTAGTCCAACTGGAAAACTGGACACAGGACACCAGGGCAGAGGGCAAGAAGGTCAGATACTGAGAGCCGGGCCCCGCTCTGGGGACAGAGGCAGGAGAGTGCCAGGCCCCACCCAGGAGCAGCTCCACGGAAGCCCAGCTGGCTGCTGCCCCACGCAGGGTGCCACAGTGGCAGGGCTGCCCCTTGTCCCCAGAGGCCGGGCCATGGGCATCCCCGCCTGTGCGCCATTAGGAAAGAACTGAAGGACCCTGGCAGTCTGTGGCTCTGTAGGCCCCGTTGTACTTGTGGATCTCCCTTTGCTTCTTGTCCAACTCGTAAGAGGGAAGCTTCCGGAAGGTGGCCTGACCAGGCTCCTGGAACCTTCTGTGGCCGGCTGAGTAATGGGCTCTGAAGACATCCATGCCCTGATCTCCGAGGCCTGTGAAGGTGTCAGCAGAATGGAGCTGGGTATGGGAACCCCGGAATGATGTACCTGGGGTACAGGTGCAGGTGGGGCCATTCTGGTCATTCTTTACACGGCAGGCGCCGAACAGCCCAAGTTCATCTTCTGGTCCAGCTGCTTCTGAGGTGAGCTGTGGCTCAGTGCCCCCGTCTGTGAATACAAAGAGTGGTGCCAGCTTGACTTCCGGCCTCAGTGTCTCTTCTGAGAAACGGGCACAGGCCCTCATGTCCCTCCCAGAGAGGAAAGGGGCCACTGTGAAGCAGCCAGCACCCTCCTGCGCACTTCAGTCCTGGCACATGACCCATCCCTCTGCACAGGCGGAGGCCGGAAGCAAGGACTGACCGCTGGCAGGGCAGCTGCTGCCTCAGCTGAGCACACACGTGCTCCTGTCTACCACAGCTGTGTTGCCCAATGCTCCATGCTAGCACCTGCACGGAGGGGCTCTGCAGACAGGCCGAGGTCCATGGTGCCCATGGGGCCTCCTGTGACCTGGATGTCCACTCACGCCAACGTCTGCTGCGCTGTCTGCTGACATCACAGCAGTGCCCACGCTCGGGCCCCTGGAGTTTTCCAGGGACACTGGGACAAGCAGCAGATGTGGATCCAGGTGGCTTGGCGTCACGTTTTTCTAATTGAAAATTTTAGACAAATAATTGCAGATTCATAAAAAATAACACTGACCTCATGTGCCCTTTACAGTGATCTCATCTTACAAAATCTGAAACACATCATGGCCAGGATATGGCACCCATCTGGCTTCATTTGTCACCAGGATGCTGTTCTGCCACATGGGCTGATGTGGTGTTTTTGCAAGAAGGATATTTCTGACCCAGCTCCGAATCTGAGGTCCATCTGTCCAGTTTTACTGATCCCTGATACACTTTAGAAAACCTGTAGTAAGGCTGGATAAGACTGAATGTCCTATCCGGGGCCTAGTCACTTGTCACCTGAGGCAGGATGTATGTCACAGAATGGCTGCAACTGTACCATCTATCTTCCATACACTTCTTACAGTATGACCCTGACTCCAACTTATCCATTAAGATGAGGGGTCTACTGTCCTCCATTCAAGTGGGCTTGTCACTAGAGGGGGAATGATGCTGTGTGATGCCTGAAAATAAGCCAGAATGGTGGTGAAGCTTCCTCTGGTTCTTTTTTTGTTTGTCTTGGGGTTTTTTTGGTACCAGGGATCGAACTCGGGTCCTTGGGCTTGCGCAGTAGGCGGCGAAACTGCTGAACTAAATCCCCGGGCCTCCTCTGGATCTTTTTAGGATGCTTGTCCTGGAACCCTGCTCCCACAGGTAAGGATGCCGGACTCGCCCTCGTGGACAAGCCCCGTGGAGGTGCTGTGGAAAGCGACCAGCTCAGCCCACAGAAAGCCCGCAGCCACTGCCAGTCACGTGAGCGGGACCACGGAGTCACCCCCCCCCCCGACAAACATTCCACCCTCCGCGGCCTGAGTCCCTGCCCTGCGGGGCCCACAGCGCTGGTTCTCTGCCTGTTCTCTGCCCTGGCGCTGACAGCAACCGGAAGACGATCCTGCATCCTGCAGCCGTTTGCTGAGCACCTACTGTATGCTAAGGATGCTGGGAAAGAACGGTGAGGAAACCTGGGTGCAGCCCGCGCCCTCCTGGCACCGCCTGGCCGGGAGGGAAAGATAATCAGAGCCCTGCTTTGCTCAGGCCCGGATTTGTTTTTGTTTCCCTTTGGGCTTTGATGCTATCGCCAGAGGAATTAGCCCGGAGTCCAGGCTGGCTGAGCCGGTTCCTGCTGCCGGCGGAATTAGCTGTGAGTCACCTTCTGCTGCTGCCGGGAGGACAGCTGTCCTGGGCTCGGCTCGTCGGCACGACCGACCTAGGCAGGTGTGGGGCCGGGCCGCGGGGGAGGTGGGTGGAGACGAGCCGCGGGGTTCTGGGAGGAGGGCCGGCCGGACCGTCCAAGGCCCAGCCCGGAAGCCAGTTCTCCCCCTGGTTGGAAGCCAGAAAACAAACAGCGGAACAGTGTTTCCGCCGGGCGGGGCCCAGTGCGACCCAGAGGTCCCGCAGCTGCCTCGCAGGCTGGGCACTGGAGCCCGCGCTGGGCCCAGGCCCGAGGGCGGCTCTGCGGCGGAGCAGCAGCCTCCGGACAGCCACACAGCGCCGACTCTGCTCTTCGCTCAGGCGTCATCCCTGCGGCCGGGCTGGCCACGTGGCCAGAGATGGCCAATCAGAGCGCAGATCTTTGGGCTGCAGTGATTGGCTCACGGGTTGGCACGTGACCCACTTCCAGCCAATAGCCATCAGGCGGAGAGCTGGTTCACACTGGTAGGGAAAGGAGGCTTTGTCCCGTGGGGCTGGAGGCTGAGCCCGTAGAGGTGGGAGCCATACATGGGGGACAGCGGGCGACACTCCCCCTGCTGTTCTGGGGGTGGGAAGTCCTGACCTTCGGAGTCGGTTTTTCTGAGGCTCTCCTGTCGCGAGCAGGTACCGTGGGTAAAAGAGGACTCAAACTCGGATGGCAATTCACACACATTGTCATAATTCATTTCAATACAGTTACCACACACTATGCAATTACCACGTCCCTGTACCTGTACTGCGCAAGTCCTGTATGCAAGTCCCATATGCGCAAGTCCTTATGGGAGTGCGACGTTTCCTTCCGCAGGGTCAGAGGGTCCGATCCGTAGACGAAGGGCGTCGAGTCGGCGCTAGGCTGTCCACCTCTCTGCTTGCCTCGTCCTCTGGTCTCGTCTGGTCGGCGGCGATGCTCCTCCCAGCGGGATCAGGTGTGCAGATGTCTTGGTCGGTAGTCAGATCAGCAGATAGTCAGGTCAGCAGATTGACTGGTCGACTGGTCGGTGGGACGGATCGTCGACTTGCTTGAGGTCTTCAGCTCCTTTTATACTATTCTAACTGGGCGTTCGTGGTATTGGTTCAGACTTATCACACTGTCCATTTCGGGGTACACCCTGTCCAGTTCAGTGTACGCCCTGTCCAGTTCAGGGCACACCCTTATCAGTTCCATACCGCTTAAGGTTCTACTTTCATATCTCATGGTTACACATCATTATGTTATACTTAGGTTACAGCACTCTTAAAGTCACAGGACACTTTAGGGTTACAGCACACTTAGGGTTATACAATTCCATCTTATTTCAAGGTGTTCTCCACACCTGCGTTTGGGGTTCCAAAGGTGCCCACAGTCCTTGGCTTGTGGATCTTCCCTCCGTCTTCAGAGCCACAAGCCCAGGGTCCCAGCCCTGTGTCCTGGCGTCTCCTGGTGATATAGCTGGAAAGGCCTGAGTCTGCGTACTTAGTGGTTAGCCAGGCCCACGGGGTTGGGCCAGGATCCCACCCACGCAGAGTCCGGGACCCCACTTCCCAGAGCCCACGTGCGTGACAGTCACGGCTTCCCCGTGTGAGACGTGACATTGGCAGCAGGGACAGTGCTGTTCTGCCGCCAGGGCCACAATGAGTGGCATTTCCTAGACACTGCAGGATTTATGGAGGACTAAAGGGTTGTGGAAATGTTTACAGAGTCCAAGAAAGCGTGAGAGAGGTACAGCGGCCACACCTCGGAAGGTTTGCAACTTGAGATTATTTTAGATTTCCGTGGGGAATGACGGGCAATTCAGGCTCCTTGCTGGCAGCCAGAGTAGGAGTCATTCTTCCTCCTTTGAATTTTAGAAAAGATGCGTCCAAAATATACAGGGTCAGTGGAGTCTGAGTGTGAGAGGCCTCAGGCAGCGGTGACTCCCCAGGAAGGGGCTAGCGGGGCTGCAGCTGGCGCAGAGCAGGAACCAGTGTCCCCTGCAGGAGCCCCTGGCCACAAGCCAAGGTGCAAGCCCCGGGGACCTCGCCTTGGGGCTCAGTGTTCGAGGCACAAGCCCCATGCTCGCTGTGGCCTGAGTTCCACCACCCTGGCTCCCCGACTCTGAGCGTCTCCCTGACTGCTGTGGGCCGCAGGCCCGTCCATCTCCTGCCTGGATCCCCTCATCTCAAGGAGCCCGGCCCCCGTACTCAGGGACTCTCCCTCCTCCCAGCCCCTGGGCATTATGGACCTGCTTCCTGTCTGCCTGTGGAGTCCCTGCCCTGGACACTGGTGCTAGGAAACCCCACAGCATGTGGCCTTCCTCCCCTGCCCTGTGCCCAGGCTCCTACATGTTGCTGCCTAGACCAGCCCTTCTTCCTCTCTGGGGCCGGGCCTGGGTGAGCTCCTCTTGCCTGGATGCAGGGAGTGTGTATCCATCTGTGCACTGCAGGCCTGGGCTGCCTCTCTGGGGTCACTGGTGCAGTTCAGAAATGCCCCAGGCTGGGGGACCTCTGGGGGACCTTCCTGTGCCCTCCTTCTCCTGAGGGGACTTGGGGCACACAGGTGTCAGGGAGCCTGTCCCCACCCTCCAGTCCAGCACAGATCTCATAGAGGACCCTAGGCAGGAGCTTGCAGGGCCACATGATGGAAAGTGGCATCCACCAGTGGCTGCCACCAGAGCTGGGGGCCTAGAGCAGCCCTGAGATGCTTCACACGGGGCCTAGGGTGACCCTCGAGTACCAGACATGGGGGGCAGAGAGGGGTTGCTCCAGCTGCCAGGGCTGTGCATGGGGCCTCTCCCAGCCATGGCAGAGGGGACACAGCAGCACGGGCCCTGTGGAAGGACATAGCACACCCTCCAGTGACACTGATGGGCAGGCAGGGCAGGGGCAGGAGGAGGAATTCCCCTCAGCCTCCCGGGCTCAGCCTCAGGCCCTGCATGTCCCCAGCTGTGCTCGTGGAGGCCTGTGGCCACCGGCAGAGTGTGGCTAGCGTGTATGCGTGTGTAGGCAGGTGTGGGAGGAGGCAGGTGTGCGTGTGTGCTGCCTTGTGAGCATGAATGTTTGTGTCTCAGTGAACATGCCTGTGTGTGCATGTGTGCGGGAGCCCGTGATTGTATGAGCAAGTAAGCACGTGTGTGCATGTGTAAGCGGGGTATGAACGTGAATGTGTGGCTGTGTGAGAGAGTGTGTCAGGGCACAGTTGCAGACATGCGGTGTGTCCGAATTGGACCAGCACAGATCCAGGGAGGCCAGCTGGGATTCAGGGCCGCAGAAGAGGCGGACAGGGCGGTGACAGGAGGAAGGGGCCAGCGAGCACTGGGAGTCCCTGGGGCCCAGGAGCCCGAGCGGGAGTGGTGTGGGCAGGTCAAGTGTCCCTGTGTCCCTGGCCGCAAGGCAGCACCATTGTCATCCTGCAGATGAAGGCTCCGGGGCTGGGGCGACTTCTGGGGGAACTAGGGGTGCAGGGCTTTGGTGGGGCTGCTCCGAGCTCCTCCGTGGTCAACGCAGAACCCACAGTCCCTGGCAGGGTCACACAGAGGGCGACCTCGGGCCACCCACGGGGACACTTGCTGCCCATCCAGCAGCCCCAGTCTTGGCGGCAAGTTCTATCCTTGGCTTTGAGGTGGAAGTGGGAATTCAGTTTGTCAGCAGCCTCCAGTGCAGTTCATGGGGGAGTCCCTCCTCTGTGCATCAGGGGTGTTGGCTCCTGGGGGAGCCTGGGGGGTGCACACCCGGAAACCTGCGGTGAGAGAGCTGTGGGAAAACATCCGGGAATCAAAGGGGGCTTGGGGCGTGGACCAGGGTTCCCCTGGATTCCCCCCTGCTGAGGCGCAGCCCTCACACGCCCCGCCGTGGGATCCGTGGTGGCTGCCCCCAGCCTGCGGGTCTGGGACAGTGCTGGCCTCCTTTCTGCCCTCTGTCCTTTCTGTCTGATTCCACGATCCCTTGCCACATCCCCTCCACGGGGGCCCTGGACCCCAGCCAGGCGGCTGAGGAGAGGGGCGCCGTTGCCTGGGGCCCGGGTGAGGCCCTCTGGGAGCAGCCGGCCAGCAGCTGGCAGAAGAGCCTGTAAGCACTGAGCCTGGGCACGACAGGCGGGTGATGACCCTCCTTCCTTCGGGGGTGCTGGGCGGATGCAGGGCCCCGCCTTGGCTTGTCCCTGGCCATCCTGAGGAGCATCCGTGCCATCACTTTAGGGCTTTCTTAATCTAAAGCTGTGCTTGCTGCACTCCACAAAGTCTCACCCTCTGTCTGAACGTTCGGGTGAACTAACCAGTCAAAGCGTGCAATGTGATGACTAAGATTTGCCTTTTCACCGCACCTGCCTGGCAAGTGCGAGGTCCTGACCTCCTTCCCTGGTACCAGAGAAAAAAGAAAGGAAGGGTTGTTTATCAAGACGACCCAAAGATTGGCCTTTTCACTTGTTTGCACAGACTAAGGAAATCCCCAGAACTGAAGTAATCAGGGATCAGGTGGGGGGCAATGATGGAAGCTAACTGAGGCACGAGGTTCGCCTGTTAGACGGAATTCAACCCGCCTCGGGCTGCCGGGAAGCAGGCGTGGCGTCCACCCGAGCGGCCAGGGCCCGGCAGGCACCGGGAGGGACTGTGACCAGCACCCGCAGTACTTTGTGAAGTACGGTGGCCCAGGCTGGGTCGTGGCCCTCAGTCCCCAGGCCATGCGGCGCCGGCCCCCGAGTGCAGCAAAGACACCAACTCTGCCCCTGCGGCCCCCCGTCCCTCCCCGCCCCGCACCGACCAGGCCCACCCTGCCCCTGCGTCGTGGCTGCTTTTTGGTATGGCAAAGTCTCCTGTGATTTCTTTGCATATTTTCCTGGCTTCTGTGAGCGTGTCATGCAAGACTTTTCCATTATTAATAAAAGTTTCGAATTCTGTTACTTTGCTCTTGAATATGAAAGGTTCTCGTTGGGGGACTTTGAAACGCAAGCCATACAAACTTCCATTCAGGCACTTAGGGAGGGGCCCGATTGTCCTGCTTTGAACATCCCGAGCTGTGAGGTGCAGACCGCCCATGGAACCCAGGATTGTATTTGCACTAAAAGAGACTGTCTGAAAGGGCTCAAAGACCTCGCCTCTCAGTGAGGGTAATTAAGTTTACTTTCTTTGGGCTGTTGTCATGGGAACCATATTTGGTTGTACATCTGAAAAAAATGGCAAGGCCAGGGGGGATTTGTCAAGGCAGCCAAAGATGACGCGGGGAGGTCTTTTTAAAAATACGAGGCTTGGGCCGTGGATTTAGCTCAGTGGTTCCGCCACCTGCCTCGAAAGCACAAGGACCCAAGTTCGATCCCCAGTACCAAAAAACAAACAAAATACGAGGCTGGGTGCGGTGGCATGCTCTGGTAGGCTGAGACAGGAGGATCCCAAGTTTGAGCCCAGCCTGGGCAACTTAGTGACTCAGCAAGACCCTGTCTCAAAATTTAAAGTGTTTTAAGAGGGCTGGGGATTTAGCTCACTCCAAAAGCCCTGGGCTCAATCCCCAGAACTGCAAATAAATCAGTGAATAAACAAATGAGTATAAATAAAGAGCCTGTGATTGGAGAGGGCCCATGGGAGGCGAGGAGGAAGACAGAGCGGGCTGCATCCAGACTTTGGCCCGGGCTGCCCTGCATGGGCGAATGGGACCAGCCTTGGTTTCCCGGGCAGCGGGGGCTGAGCGAGGCTTCACTTGCCCTCCTCCTCCTCCTGCTCCTCCTCCTCCTCCTGC